>JADWQK010000642.1:0-408994 GCA_017933935.1 Sesamia nonagrioides | reverse complement strand
AAGAAATGCACTAGTCGCCCCTGCAATTTTTGAAAGTTCCCCTTGTTTTCTCTGGTCTTCCACCATCAAACCCTGATATCCTTATCATGGGGCCACCTTGGGAACATCTTCTTTCCAACAGAAAAAGAATGATCAAAATCGGTTCATAAACGAAGAAGTTATGCGCGAACAAACATAAAAAAAGCATGTAAGTATACGGTCGAATTGAGTAACCTCCTCCTTTTTGAAGTCGGTTAAAAATAGTAGGCAGCTAGGCCGTTGGAAACTCGTTCTTAAGTTCCTATAGAATCTGTTTGATTCCCGTTATACTCGAGGATAAAACCCATAGGCATGGAACATACGTGTGCTGCTACTCTTCTTTAAAAAGAGTGACAGTCTAGAACTAATAGGGTATTTGACTAAGAAAAATTTAGACTTTTTTCATATAAACAAAAAATGAAGACGACACCGCGCGTTGAAAACTCGTGTGACGTCACTGCACGCTATACTTTTTAGCTGCCAGTGACGTCACCAGCCACCACTCCTGATCTTTGATGCCTTTTATATTTGTAAATTTTTATTGATTTGATAAAACAAAATATACGTATCCAATATTTTTCTATAATCTGAATGACGGATTAAATAGAATCATTTTTTTTTACCCAGGAAACATCCCTATTGTTGTGATGTTTTAAAGAAGAGTAAGCTTAAGTATTATTATTAAAGGGGGGATATTTATCTGGCGGTGAAAACAACGCTGTCCTGCGCGCCATGATTTTTCTGTGGACCCTAAGGAGATCATGGTGCTGGTACAAGGCTTCTTAGGGTGATAACGTGCTGTTAAATAGTCTCTGGCTTCCATTAAGAACCCGGCTTATCTTCTTTGGGTGGAAAATCATCAAATAACTTCTACCGCTCTGAGTGGAGCGGGAGGGCGTGTCAGACCTGTCAAAAATCTACCCGTGTTCCTTCATTTCCGTGTTCAGCATTCTGGTTATAAATAATTTGTTAGCAAGATAAAACATTATTCTCTTATCTCTCAGCAATATCAAAAATATTATTTTAAGTTTATTGCTTAAATTATATTCGTTTTTAGGCTTTATTTCTTTATATATCGGTTATTCCCAGTTCTCCAAAGCTCTTCATTTTCTTTGCAATAAGAAAAAACATTATTTTAAAACCGTATCGTTTTACATTTTACCACTTTATCGGCCATAACAATACGATTTCGCCGTTTAAGGTAAATAAAAATAACGTGTTTTTGACATTCATAACCTTATTGTAGGTGAATGTGTAAGGGCCGCACCTGGGCCCGCCAACAATGGGCCCGCACAATACCCCGCGAAGTAAACTGAATAACTTTATTTAAGAACACAATAAACCACTTTTTACTAGAAAAGGTCTGAATTGTGTAATGCTATCGTGGGTTGGATAGGTGAAGGAAAAGAAAACAAAAAAATCCTTAGGCATATTTTTTGCGTATTTTAGAAGAAGTTCTAATAGAATTCTTGTGTTGTATACAGACAATTGTTGAGTAGTGTACTACTCAACAATTAAAGTTAGCAACGTGGGATCGTTGCTAACTTTAATTCCGCGCTAGAATGCTTTTGAGGCCAATGTTACTGGGTTTTCGATTAGACCTTGAAGATAACAGGTAAATTGTATTAAAAAGAACTTAGTTTTCTCGTTTTTATTTTTGGTACAGGTAGTATGGGTTGTTATTAAAATATACTTATACAGAATAGTCAAGATAAAGACTTGCCGCCAGCACACTAATTGCGTAATACTGCATTATCTATGTAAGTACAATTATAATAATTTTGAAGCATATTGCTAATCCATTACTCCATATGTCTGATAACATTTTATGCGCAACAGCGTAAAATCCGCAACGAATGTTGCTGAATTGTCAAAACGAAACCCATTGCTACTGATAGTGTGTTACGCAATAATCCTGCTGGTTATGAACCCGTAGTCCTGTTCTGTCCTTAAAACTGCATATATTTTAATAGCGTAGGTATTGCACTTTTCTTTGAATAACAAGTTTTTATTTTATAACTGACAAAAAAAAATTAGGGCATCTAGAATCATAAACGTTTATATTGCTGCCACCCTGTATTGATCAAATCAATACAGGGTGGCAGCAATATAAACGCGTTCTCAAAATAACAACCAAAGAATTTGTAACTCCTTCTGTCACGTAGGACCGTTTTTCCTCCATTCATTGAGCTGTGCAATGACTTCTAGCTCACTGCTCTTCAGTTTTACTATTAGCGGGGAAGGTGGGAAGAATCGACGTTACTTTGTCGATAAGTTGAGAGTTGGAAACAAGAAGCAATGGAACATTTTCCCACCTATTAGAAGTATATCAAAAGCGAGTCAGGACTCGAACCTCAGTTTTTGTGCGGGTCCGGGCAGTTCCATAAACATGAGTGAAATGCCTTTCAGTTCATAATGTTTACATAATTGTATAATAAGCTAATATAGTGATAATAATACCATTATGTACATGTATCTAAAAAATCGAGGGAAAGGAATCATAGAGCATAAAAAATCCAAAACAGGATAAGCGTCCAACAGGCTGTTAGTATTGCATAACTAGCTGAAGTTAATTATGTTATGCTAGCTTTCCGCCCGCGGCTTCACCCACGTGGAGTTCGGTTATATTGCGCTTTTTAGATTTTCCTCGGTTATATCAAATTTTTCCGCCATAAAAAGTACCTATTATTTAATCCGCACTTCTGACTTTACGTCTGCAAAATTTCAAAGCAATCGGTTCAGTAGGTACGACGTGAAAGCGGAACAAACAAACAAACAAACTCACTTTCCCATTAATAATATTAGTAAGGATAGTAAGGATGTAATTTAAGTTTTTATTTTAATATAATATTGTATATGTTTATATGGGCCTTGGTGTCTGAAATAAACGGATAAAAAAATAAATTAAATTGCCATGTTTTATGGAGAAAACAAATTCTTTGGCCATAAATAGGCCTGTTCTCTGGATAAATAGGCCTGTTCTCTGGCCACGTGAAGTCGACCAACGGCTTGGTGATGTCGCGAAAAACTAAAAGTGTGTATTGAGATCATCGACCTAGTGTTTTAATTTTCGGTTAAACAGCCATACCACTATTAAATATACTAGAAGTACCAAAGTTATCCAAAATCATCATCATCCCAGTGTTAATCCCAGTCGCATCCGAAGCCTTTTCAGCTTTGGAGTCTGGGGTTCGCTTTACCAGTCCAACTGCTGATATGGCTAACCTTTGACATTTTCCATGAAGCGACTGCCCTCTGACCACCACAACCTGAAGGCGACATCGGAGCATTGCAGTTAGACCAATTGTAGGACTTTTAAGGGCTCCAACAACCCGTAACGACTGCCACTAGATGTTCGTAGTCCAACCGGGACCAACGGCTTAACGTGCTTTCCGAGGCACGACCACACCAGTACAAATATTCATATTTATGTATACAAATACTTGCACTGTGCAGGGATCGAACCCGCGCCACCTTGCGCAGCGGCCGCGTCCGCTACCGCTACGTCACGGAGGCTGTCAAAGTTATCCAAAATGAATGCTAAAAATTGTCTTTGAATCCACAGTTATTTAACGAGTGTTTATTTTAACCGAGACTATATATTCTTTTTCTGTTTTTTTGCCTTTTTGTGTATTTATTTTGCTGTAATACCAATATGTTTTTTCCTTTTTCCTGGCATGCGTGTGCTTGATTTATAGATAAAGGTAATAAAGGCAAAAGGGGTATGTACCTAATGATTGTAGTAGGTGGCGTACTGCACATGTTAGTATGTTTAGATATTTTACACAAGTATCATCATCACATCGAAATGCATTATTTGATACTGGTAGTGATTTGAGGTTAGTGTCGAACAGTCCGGTGAATTAAACGGATATGAAACCTATATTTCGCATCTCGATTTCATTGCTCAGCGTGGAGATTGGACACGATTCCAAATTGTTCCAATGCATTTAGGGGATTACTATTAATACCTACCTTGTTGTCGCTTACGCTACACGGTTCGTAGTCCTGTTTTCCAACAGGTTAGGTCCAATATTTAGTAAGCTTATCAAAGGTAATAATAATAATAATAGTAATCATCTCATGAATGTTCCTTGCACGATGTAAAGGACATTGCGTCGTAAAGTTTTACAAAGAATTGAACATTTAATTCCTGACTCAGTTTGATTAGCAACTTGATTTTTCAATAACCGACGATACATATCAAGTTAAGAGATGTGCAGCTGATGTGAGCTTAGTTACTTTAGTTGGAATAACAACTTAATCCACGCTCAATTCCTGTAAGTTTTCACGTTGCAATGATTACAGAATCGCACTGCAAACCCATGTGCTAAATCCATGGTAACTGGTTGTGCGTCTATGTATGATAGCATGTTTTGAGTAAGCTTTGACAAACTTACGCTTTTTGGTATTATGGTTAAGTATAATATATTTCTCGGTGGTAGGCAACAACATCAGCCGCCGGCATAAGTTACCACCCACCAGACAAAGTCTTGCCGCCAAGCGATTCGTCGTGTTCCGGCATGATGTCTGGTGAAGCCGTACGGTGGACGGGTCTGAGCAGTTGTATTGCGATGTGTGCCGGGTACGATGTGCCTAATGTTGTTGTGTCGGGAGTTTGGTCGTGGAGGGTCTCCAGATCATCCTCTGCCGCAGCATCGTTGGTCGTGTTGTTGGGTTAAACATTGCATCACCTCGCTCAACTGCCGTCTTCCTTCCTATTCACTCAGTTTTTTTGAGTGAATAGGCTTAATAAGCTAGTGCGCTTTACCATCAACGATTGCATCACTGCTTACCATCAGGCGGGATTGCAGTCAAGCACTAGTTTATAACTATTAAAAAAAAAAATAATATGTTAACATGCTATGAAATGTAACGTTGCGATTAAATTCAATTTAGAACTATTTATAATTGAAAACTATAAACAGTTTTCAATTATAAAAAAAATAAAATGTTTTGTTTCTTTTTTTTGAAACAGTAATAAGTTGAGTCTTTATTCATCATGGTTCTACTTTTGAATAAAAACTTCTTCATTATGTAAGCACATGTAACAAAAAAAAAACTTCTTCCCCTAGAGGAAGACATGCTATTTTTTCCTTGGTCTGGTGCGCTAAAATGACGGTATTTTAGAGCAAGAAGAGTGTAAACTATATTAGACATTGGGACCTACTGAATTATAGGAGGTCGTTTTTCTGCAAAAATCCTAAACCGGTTTTATTACGAATATCGTTTTTAGTTTCCAAAACGTAAGCAGGTTTTTTCAATAAATTTTGCCAAGAAATTTTCCAACTATCGCTTTTAAAGTAGTTATCAATACGCCAGTGCAGAGAGCAAAGGGTCACTACCCTTTGGTTTTTATATCTATGCATTTCTGTACCATTATTATAATTTCATAAGTTCACTCCCAAAAGTCGTTCGTTGCTGGGCATAGTCCTCCTACAAGTCCGCGACGTAGGTATAAATATATATTTATTCCTCAATTTTCCCACTATTTGTCTCAGCCATTACTCAAAGCTTGTATGCATCGCCCTCTGTAGATTTCAGTGCTTAAGGTGCTACTATCTTTCTATTTAACTAGCGGCCACCAGCGACTTCGTTCGCGTAGAGTTAGTTATGCACCACACCTATGGATCGCAGCGTGATGTTATATAGCCTAAAGCCTTCCTAGATTAATGAGCTATCCAATGCAACAAGAATTTTGCAAATCGGACCAGTAGTTCCTGAGATTAGTGCGTTAAAACAAACAAACTCTTCAGCTTTATAAATTAGTATTTAATATTATAAACACGAAACATCGGTTTAATGCTAGAATTCAGCAAATGAGTTCCCTGTGACATAAAGGCATAAATATTTATGAGGCTGATTGTACTTAAACAGCTTTGTAAGTAAAACATACTTCTATCTATATCTTCTATCCTGTATCTTCGTGGTCTTAGCTTCATATTTCGTGGACACAAATCCTATTATAGCCTAATCCATGAACTGGTATCCAGACAAAGGGTCGTGACATCTTATGACTCGGGCTCGTTCGTCCACTTCATTAAGACATGAATTATGAATGGAGGGCATTAGCATCCGCCTAGAGAGTACGTAACTATGACCACCATTGTTATGCAGATTGTTGCCGGACGTCGTCGGCGCACGATCACCCTCCAACATGAGATGTTTGCAAACAAATATAGGTACATCGATAATAACCGCTTGTTACTAAATGTTCTTGGGTATGCAAATTGTTATGGTTGTTTACTGAAGTTTGAACGCTTTTGTCTCGTTTAAGTGTGGTGAAGTTTTTTGGAGTTTAGTAGTTTGATAAGGGAACTTATTGGGGGTTAGGATTTTTTTAAACTTAGGTAGGGTGTGGGAATAAAAATGAGGGAATCTCACATATACAGATACATAGTTAAAAGATTTACCGTATTGTTGCAAAGAGTGTTCATGGAGTTTCTTGCCCGTTCCTCTCCATAGGTACTTACTCTTTGGAATAGGCGACTAGCTTCATCTTACTGACTGACCGACCTTCTGACAATTCAAAAGTGCCTGTAACTAGTTTATTTGAAATAAATGCTTTGATTTGATTTCAAATTCTTATACGTTAAGAGTTGAAAGTCTTTTTATGATTAGACCCATGCCGTTCTTTATTCAAGCGGCACGGTTAGCGTAGTGGTTAAATATTTGGCTGCTGCGCTGCGTGTCGTAGGTTCGATTCGACACGGAACAAATATTTGTATGACCTACAAGTAGTAGACCTGGGTATGGTTGTTTGTAATGATACAGGAGAAATTACTAGTGTGGGGCAAAGTTTAAAGAAATATATAAAATCCGAGTTTTATAGTTTTTTTTTTTTTGTTACATTACTTTATCAGCTTTCTATCTACTGGGACACAGACTTCCTCTACGTGGGAAGGAGTGAGCCGTAATCTACCACGGAGGCTCATTGCACACCACGATACTTGAGTGACATGCGTGAGCTTTCGGAGCCATGCAGGCTGGAGTGTGGGGTGACACAAAAGACTGTCTTCGCTCTTTCTCTTCGGTCTCTATGTGAATGCCTTGGTCGAGTGACTCAGCAGCAGAGTGTCGGTAGCCATAATGGATGGTATTAGTATTAATCTAAACTACGCGGACGACATGGTGCAGTTGGCTCCCCATTTAATATTCGGCTTCGTGTGAGTCGTTCGCGGAGTCTCATGTGTTTATACAACGTGTAACATAAAGGGTATATACATACCAAGGGCACGGCATCTTTAGATGATATCAAACGATATCGGAAGGGTTTCAACTCAAAATAAAACACTCAAAAATTTGACACCAAATATTCGGTTTCGTGTGTTTCTTAAAATCAAATCATAACGAACGTGGCACCACACTACATACGTTAATAACTACTCGTTACACGTCAAGTTACGTGCCAAAATCCGATAAATGTCTTCAATAACTCTGTGCGCCTAGAATGGTAGTAGCCCATCACAGGCAGTGTTTTTCCTCATAACTTCCAAAATTAGATAAATAGGATTAAAAAACCCTTCCAATATCGTTTGATATTATGTAAAGATGCCATGCCATGTCCTTGTTATGTATATACCCTTTATGTTACACGTTGTATACAACACCAAAAAATATACCGACCATATTACTATTTAAAAATATACTACTAATATTGTAAAAAAAAATATACATGTGATAGTTGTCTTTGGTTTTCGCGTATTTGTTTTTGCCAACGACATCCAAAATTAGTTATTTTTCACTTCGTAGCCTTTTTTTTCAGGTTCGGTCCAGCTGCATCTGATCAAACTGGACGCTGACGTCAACATCTTTAGTTGGGAATAGGCAAGCAAACGACGCAATTTTGTTTACTTAAATTTGTACCCGTAATATACCAAATTATTGATTCGATTTTTATGAAGGTCCTCAGTTCAGTTCAAAGGTTGTCTGTAAAAGATCGCTTTTAACGATAAGACGGCCCATTGTGTCACCCTTTGTTTCTGAAATCTATGTAGTGTAGATAATAAAGAGTAGATATTTTATTCTATTCTATTCTCTGAGGTCGAACTGAATGTTTGAACATTGCTAGAGATTTCAGTCTCTTGATTTTCATGATTATTGTATCAGCATGACGAGTAGGTAGCGGTTGTTCTACGTTAAACTTCAATGCTGTAAATCGTTGAGAAATTCCTACGACTATCCATTGTATTTATCATTAGATCTATTGCAGACTTTCATTATAACCCATATAGGCGCAAAGTTCTCAGAAATGAATTAAGTCAAAACAATAGGTAGCAAATGTCGTGGTGGCCTAGTGGTTAAAAAACCAGCCTCTCAAGTATGAGTGCGCGGGTTCGATTCCAGGTCAGGCAAGTACCAATGTAGCTTTTCTAAAGTTATATGTACTTTCTAAGTATATCTTGGACACCAATGACTGAAGGTGAAGGAAAACATCTTGAGGAAACCTGGACTTTTAAGTCTGAAATCGCCAACCCGCATTGAGCAAGCGAGGTGATTACGCTCAATCCTTCTCTGTATGAGAGGAGAACTGTGCCCAGCAGTGGGACGATAAAAAGGTTGTTGATGATGATGATGATAGGTAGCTACTGTAAACCGTTTCTACAAGTTCCCTAAACTATCCTTCGTCTTCATCATCAGCTCCCTAAATCAACACAAATTAACCAAGCACAAACAAAAGGTAGCTGCTGTGAATCGTTGAGGAGTTCCTTGGACTGTCTCTCGGCTCCATTATCAAATCTACTGCAGATCTTCATTATAACCCAAATAGGTACTAAGTTCTCATCAATATAAATTAATTAAGTCCAATCACAAAGTAACTACTGTAAACCGTTGAGGAGTTCTCTGAACTGACCTTTGTCTTTATCATCAGCCCCCTAATGACAGTCACAAACCATCTATGTATAAGGTGCTTATCAATATAAATTTATCAAGCACAAACACAAGATAGCTGCTGTGAATCGTTGAGGAGTTCTCTCGACTGTCTCGGTTCCATCGTCAGTTAAGAAAATGTGTAAAAAAGGTTTTTTTTCTATTATTACGGCGCTGTGAGGGTTGTATTAAGTATCTGCTTCAAGATCTATATTATTATAATGTACGCACTTTTGTAACCATTTTTATGCAATATTGTACGAAATATATCTCAGTCTTATTCGAACCCTTACTAGTTTCATTTACTATCAAAACCTCCTTACAATATGTAAAGGCTTGTCACTCCGAGCGAACATGCTGGCCTGCAGGTACTCTCGATTCACGATACTCGGAGCTCTGTGGTTTATATATACCTAAAGGGCTCACAACGCTCTCAACAATGAGTTCAGTGTGCTGTTGCGATTGCCATGCTTCTGCAGTGCGTTAGCGATGTTTGCAACTTTGACGAAGTATGGTGCAAGAAATCTGTCTGTTATTTCCAGACTGCGTGTCAGTCCCAACATCATTCTGCATTCGATAGCCGTTCGATCACATAGTCCGCTTGTGTGAGCGTTAGCAGACCGGACAAAATGTGTTTTAGTAATTAAGTACTAACATATAAGCCAAGTAAGAATGTTACACAAAAGACCGCAAATAGTCTGCTTAAATAAATGATCATTATTATTATTTTTGCGTGTTGGTAGATGTCGTATTATGCCATCGATTTTTTATTCTAGGACATGCATATATCCTCACGAAGCTTTCCTTTACTGTTTTAAGAGCAGATGTGATGATAATATTTACATAAAGTAAAACTCTTGCCTGTTTGGAACCCGTAACTTGCAACTTATAAGTCGGAGCCGTAGCCACTAGGCCATCACTGTTTCTAGATTCTGCTAGTTTTTGTATCGATTTAAGGTGGTAATAATATGTATTAAATCAGCTCTGGATAGAGAGAGGCATATCAGTGGGACATTTTCAAAAATAATAAAAATAAATCGATAAAAGAAACTAGCAGCAAGGTCTTTTGAGGAAATATTAGAGGTCAGTCCCGTGGGTAATCTAAAAAAAAAATGTTTTTAAGCCTTTTATAATGATAAAAAAAAAAAAACTGCAGACAGCGGTACCTATCAGTTACGAAAATCGCCAACCAAGAAAGAGTTTTCTGCTTTTCGCAGTGAGAATAAACCCAACACCTTTATGTGGATAGTTCAGTGAGTTTACACCACGATTTAATGTCAAAACGACCACATTAACATTTCGTATGCAGTGAAAGTCCCCTTTGTAACCTATATATTCCATTGAATGCGAAACTAGGTAACTTTCCGCAATAGTGAAAAGCTCCTGAGTTGGAACAAAGAGGAAAGTTGTGTCTCAAAAACGTGCAGTTTAGGTTCTTCAATTTTAACTTTATAATTATGATAGTGACATGATTGAAATATAAGATGTGGTATTAATAATATTTGTGATGTTATTAATATTTTGTTTCATGACTTGATCACAGGGCTGTACTCGTTTTTGCTTAAAGAATAAGGCTGCCGCATTGCCACGTTGAATCGCAATACTTGTAGGTACTTATTAAATTTTGTGGAAAGTTTTGTTCTGTTTGATTAGAAAAGAAAGTGAGATGTCGCTTGTGGTATCAACATCAACCTTTTATCGTCCCACTGTTGGGCACAGGTCTCCTCTCATACAAAGAAGGATTGAGCGTAATCACCACGCTTGCTCAATGCGGGTTGGCGATTTCAGACTTATGAAGTTCAGGTTTCCTCAAGATGTTTTCCTTCACCTTCAGTCATTGGTGTCGAAGATATACTTAGAAAGTACATATAACTTTAGAAAAGTTACATTGGTACTTGCCTGACCTGGAATCGAACCCGCACACTCATACTTGAGAGGCTGATGTTTTAACGACTAGGCCACCACGACTTTTTTAAAAAATAACACACTGTTGTTTGTACCTGAAAGTCTAAGATAAGTCATAAATCTAAGTTTAAGTAATTCCTTAAAATCATGAATGTGTTTGTTATAAATATATGTTTTGTTCAAACATATTTGGTTGGTTTGGAAAAGCTTAATGCTAGTTTTCATACTACCAGGTTGGAAGTATGAAAACTCTCAAGTACTCAATAAATAGCTTACTACTAGGAAGGTTTGATGAAGTATCCAGTAGGTTAGTTTTTAAAAAGCGTACGCTACTTTTGACCTTGTGCTATGATTGTATCAAAATCTTTTCGAAGACCCGAATTTTCATTGAGGTTCGAAGTAAACTTCATGGAAGAGAACTACAGGTAAGGTAGTTTGGGTAGAGCACCGCTCTCTCGATTTCTCGCATCCGACCCTGATTCAGGCCATGGTCCGGAGCGAGAGTACATGGCAGGCCGTCACCATGCTGGCAAAGGAGGAGACGGAGGGCGTGAGACAGCGGGAGTCCCAGCGCCCTCACGCCACTAGCCGCCGCAGAAGACGCCCTGGTCGGGAGACGACATCGAACTACCAGCTACCGTAGACGCAGGCCTGCAGGCGGTGAGCAGTGGGTAGCTCGCCGCCTGGTAAGGACCAGGCCCGAGTCGACGGCGTGTTGTGTTTCACGCGTGTCTCAAAGAGATGAGCATATCGTGACGGGGTCCACGAAGACCGATGCCTCCTGGGTCAGGGTTGCGAGTTGGTTAAAAAAGAAACCGTGGCTATGGCCGTCGCACAGGTAAGTGAAGAAACACGGGTGGGTTTTAGTCAGTAAAAGTCTGACACGCCCTTCCGCTCCGCCCAGAGCGGACGAGGTCATTTGATGATTTCCCAACCCAAAAAAAGGTAAGGCAGTTTGACAAACCAAATCTAGGTTAATTCTTCTGAGTGGGTCGATGGTAAAAATATCATTTCGTGGTTTTAATTTTAAAATGCAACCAGGTCCTCATGTGCACATGTGGAGTAAATAAAAGTAGTCTTTCCGATTTACCATCTAACCTTTTGTTACGTCCAGCGTAACCTGGATTGACATCGAATTCTGTCGATTGGATAATTCTTTCACATTCAATCTACATCAATAATACCTATAAAATATGTATCAAATAATATGTGAAGAGAATTATGCGGTCACGTGGTACAATAAAATTTTATAACATAGCCTCCTGAAATTGTACACTGAAATTTTTCACTCAAATTCCCAGTATTCAAATAATCTTCCAGGGGAATACAACCGAACCTAACAATACCGCACCTTTGTACCCTACACGTATTATTTACGCGTCTAAAGCTCCCTGCCCCACAGGGGAGACGAAAAAACTTCACAAAAGGCGTCTATTCCCATCTATTCCATCTATTAGGTAGACTGTATGTATAGGTAGGTATTCCAGCACTTAAGATGCAAACTGTGACATCCAAATCGTGATACACAGGGGAGTTCCAGGGGACAGAAATGTACGTATCCGATATTGTGTTACCGGAACAAAGATCACTGAATATCAGGCGTACGCCTAAACTTGGGCTTTGACGCACTGGACAAAGACTTCAAAGGGAACCTCAGTAAGGGTGTGCCATTAACAAAATGGTGACTTCTATGTGACTACGTCCTCTTTCAGAGTTATAGATGTAGCTTTGATTTATTTTCTAAACAGGAAAGAGTGCGGTGAGTAAATAGATTAAAAATAGTGACCAACTAATATATAGATTTATTGTTTTTATGACAGTGGTTCAAGTACATTCATGATTTGATTCTGTTATTCATAATTTTCATTTTTCAATCAAAACAGTTGCTGACTTTTTTCTGCATTCATTCATTACTGTTAACCCAAATATGATTAATTTAAAATATTCATATTTTACTATAAGAGGACCACGACCTGTACGGTAAAACAAAATGGCCCCCAGGACAACACCGTCATATTTCACACAGCGCCGTTAGTTAACGCATAATAAGAAAATACCTATGTGTCTAATGACATATGTACCTATAGTTGTTATTGCTCCCAGGACCAGCTTCCACACATTTCTGCCGATTTTCCTTAATAAAATTAACACCCAGCATAGTACATTCACTTTGCCGTATTAATTCAATGAAAATTCGGCACATTTCCTCGTCTACGTGTTACGTGACTACGGGACCGCGGTTCTAGTAGTCAAGTTTCTATTTCGCTAACATATACGGTACCTATCTACGGTTGTCGCAATGAAAATAACAAAGCTTCAGGTAATTTCGCTAATGCAAGTGGTTACACCCTATCTACATCGCACTTACAGGGGCTTCGCCTGAAGGTACCTATTAAGAGGGTCGACACACGGTGAGGATATTGTAAGACCTTCTCCAGTATATTTTGACTAAGTGTTAATATTAAGGTGGTAGATAGTTTGAGAGTACGAATGGTCTTAGAAATTGAGAACAGTGACAGAGTTGAAGCAATTAGGTACCTACCTTTAATTTGACCTTACCTCTCTTTGTCACGTAGAGGTACTTATACAGACTTATTTAAAATTGGCTATGTGAACTCTTTAAAACGAGATGGGTCTCCTCCAACATAAATATTTTTAACAATAGCTTGAAAATTTAAAAGAGTGTCCATGGAGTTTCTTGCCCGTTCTTTACATAGGTACCTACTCTTTGGAATGGGCGACTAGCTTCATCTTATTGACTGACCAACCTTCTGACAATTCAAAAGTGCCTATAACTGGTTTATTTGAAATAAATGCTTTGATTTTGATTTTAAACATAATAAAATACTTAATATTTTTGTCACACCCAGTTATTGAATATAATATCAGATTTAAAAAAAAAATAACTTTCACAAACTTCACAGATGTGATAGATCGAAACAAAACACAGTTCTTCTTAAACTTATACATACTTCAAATAACATCACCAAAGAGGTCGATGACCTTCCACACAAAATAAAAGAAACATTAAATCGATCAATCTTTCTAATTGTATCGTATTTAAATATCGATGGGTACCTACGCGTTTAAGCTGTGAAATTTAGTTTCGTAAATTCATAGTAACCAAGATATGTGGAAACTTACTAAGGCGTGTGGTCGAGTTGTAAGGTGAGAAAAACAACGTCAAACGTTTTACTTCGTTTATATTTGTTTCGCAGGCAATATCATACATTTACATAAGGCCAATAAGTAAAGAAACGCTGGCAGCACGAAAGATACACAATCACTTACCAGTTTAAAAAAAAATACAACACATCCGCATAAAATATGACTATGAAACTTCCACATAATATTTTAGATACATTTTACAAATTATTTCTCATAAATTCAACAATATTAAAAACGTTAACAATTTACAAAATTTCCCTATATTTTATAGCATTTCAGATTTACATACATTTTCTTTAATACCTACAGCTATAAAATTTAATAGATAACACATTATATAAATGAGCAAATAAAGTTCTAACGTTTATAACCGCTTAGCTACATTATATTATGTACATATTACATTAACAGTTTATTATAGATATACAATTATTATGACACTGAGTAGTTAGATGCGCACGCAACGCAACATATATAAACTTCGTATTTTAGTAGAAAATATTGTACAACAGGAAGAAAGTATTATAGAATAACATATTTATGTAAATAAAGTTGATGTAGAACACTCAAAACGTTGAAAGTTCCAACAGTAATGTAACTATAACTCAATATTATTATTTCCATTCATTATTAAGCATTTACATTGTTAATACAAGCGGACACCTGATGAAATGCTAATGACTATTAAGTAGTTACACTTATTTACCGTTCGTTCACCGTTTGCTATATAACGTACTAAACTTAGTACCATAGTCTTTAATCTAAACGATAAACACTGTCTTACGTCCAATTAGTAAGACATAGACACTCCTAATTGCCGAATAATGTTGAGCCATGCACAATTTTAAGACAAGCTCACATAAAAGAATTAGTTCAATTATGTAACACGTGTGTACGTGACATATTACATTGTGATTATCTTGTAATAAGGGTTGATGAAGAAGAAAATTAATAAGATAACGGCCGATTTATCTAGATTTTATAAGTAGGTACAGTCGTTGATCTAGTGTTCAAAATACTTGGAAATTACAAGGTTGTTCTCAAACCATATTATGAATCTCTTCCGATCTCATAGAATGATCGAACGTGTAAATATACACAAGCGAATAAGTACTAACTGCGATCAGTTTACACAATATCAATAAGTATAACAACTTTTAATATACATCCACGAACTAAGAATACGATTTCTGATCTTGAAACACATGTACAATATTAGTTTTTGTTTACGCGTAACCCGAAACACGTGTCCAGTATTTTTACGTAAAGAATCCATGCACAAAACCACAAAGTTATGCGCTTATTATCCTACTTGACTGTCCCAACAAAAATATGGCCCACGCTCTGCTAAAGTGGTCGAGCGAGGCGTTGACCTCTGGCGTCAGATGTTGCGCCGACGTGCGCGATACTATGATACGAGTGCGCGCTCGGTAACCACAGTGCAACAATTTCTAAATGTATTTGGAAAAAATATAACATAGTGTAATAGAAACTTTTTCCAAAAAATAGAAACCGACTTCAAAAAAACACTTACAAAAATTACTTTTGTCATGGCTCTAGAAGTCGGTGGCGAGCTAAACAATAGAAACCTAGAGACACCGACTACTAGAGCGGTTTTGAAGTCGGTTTCTATTTTTAGTCAATAGTTTTAACTTTATGCTTTTCAGTGTCTTAGTCGAAATTCGAAAATTACTTTTTCACCTCATAACAACAGTGGCAGCCATAACCTATGATAGAATAAGTTCTCATCAACACAAAAAAATCCCTATCTCAAAAACTACTGAACCGATTTTGATGAAACTCAAAGAGAACATGAACATAAATCGAACTTGTTGTTCCGGAAATATACGCGCACAAACATAAAAACATACATACACTTGAAAGGAGATGTTTCATTTTGGGCCACCACTGTGTACGCTATATAGATAAAAATACTACTAAATTAATTTGAATAACAATACCAAGTATACTAATTAATTATTTGAAACGTTTTTTAGGAGATAACCCTTTATTAAGGTAGCCATGACAGTGGTTATGACGTTTGATTGGCGACTTTGACAGTTCTATTTTCCCGTTGTGTTCGTGTCAGGTGCTGATTTGAGTTGATTGTGTTTATTTAATGGGCCGTATGTTCGGAATTCATGTTTTGTTTTTTTCGCAGTCATATGGTAGATAATATAGATACGATAGCTTGAGATACATGACACGTCAATCAAATGTCACTGTCAAAATCTTATTACGCTTATTGCTGACCACCATACTTATTAGTAGTTGTGTTGCACTCCTTGGCCGAGTTAAATTGAATCTGTATAAAAACTAAGCCAAAATTTAGGAAATTAACATTAAAAACAGTTAACTATAGCGTAACTATACCTAACATTAAGTGTACAATGTGCTGGCCCAGGCTCCATACATTTCTGAAACATCTCCTTTGGCTTACATATATACGGGTAGAATCGATAACCTCCTTTTTTTTGAAGTCGGTTAAAAATGATTGGAATCGATTCAGTTGCTTATTCTGAACAAACTGTATTCAGGTTTCACTTAAAAAAAAAAAAAACGTAATATATAAATACTCGCGGTCAGTACGCACATGTGTTACTCTAGATTGTTATAAAAAAAAAAAACAAGGAGCAATTTTTCTGATTTTTGCAGTCTTAACTTTGCACATGGCTTTAAGTAAAAGTTTAG
This sequence comes from Sesamia nonagrioides, assembly GCA_017933935.1. Classification (NCBI taxonomy): domain Eukaryota; kingdom Metazoa; phylum Arthropoda; class Insecta; order Lepidoptera; family Noctuidae; genus Sesamia; species Sesamia nonagrioides. Next base: position 392,341 of record JADWQK010000642.1, on the reverse strand, counting down.
CATGTGGCGAGGGCTAAGGTCGTTATTAAAAAGGTAGCGCTCACAGTGAGGGCGGAAGCGGCACCGGAGGCTGGTCCGCCACCGCCTAAGAAACCGGCATCCTCGTCTCTCGGGCCACCTTCTCGAAGCGGACCCTGGAGGCTGGAGCGCACGTCGTTTGTTTCTTCAATGGAGTAGTCGCGATCATCGTCGTCGCGTTTTCGGTTGGGCAACTCCATTTCTAAATGAATGAAGAGGGTTTCTGTTTATAATTACAATTCACAATAATTGGTTGCTTTTATTTTTCCTTGTTTCGTGATAATTATACAAAAACAACATAAATAATACTTTCGGTTAACTTTGGTGTATACATGCGTAACATGATCTTTAATATATTGCATATGATTGAAAGCAACATTGCTGCCCCAGTTTACACTACAGTCTTCTTCCACAATATATCTTTGGTTTGAGATTGGACACACAACAAGCATCATAATGGCATACAATAGCTTCTTCCTATACAAAGTTCCATTGTCAATACAAAGGCAGCATGGTGCATCCTTTGTTTAGAACTTACCATATAACCTAATGTTGCCTTCGGCGTCGCCTATAGAGTTCTTGGATATGCACTTGTAGCCTCCGAGGTCACTTCTCTGAATGTTTCGGATAACGAGACGCATCTGGACGCTGTATGCAGAACTGTTGATCTCAGTCATCTGGTATTTGTCGTTTGAAATGATCATTTCACCTGGGAAAGGAAGGGATATTATTTTTATGTCGAGATTTCATAAATTGTGAAGTCAAATAATGGGAACAAATAGCTTCCTAATATATAAGTCACCCTTTGTGGAGTAGTCAGTGATAAAGTTCGGTGACTCATTAAGACTCTGTATAAGTTAGTAAAACAGTATTGACGTATATAAATAATTTGACACTTTATTAGTAAGTAAACATATATATATATATATATATATAAGGTATAAGATATTCGGGATAATATTATTGTCAGTCATTAAACAAGTATCAAAAATACTTTGGCTCATGAACTATCTTGCACAAGCAACTATTAATTATATTTACATAGCGTTTGGTTTCAGTTGATACAGTCATTTGTTTCAGCGCCCTTTATTCGATAGGCGCAAACCTTTCCGTCCATTTATATTCGGCCACTTCCGACCATTGTCCGCCTGATATCGAATTGAAATATTGTTTCGGCATGTCGTGTGCGGAACAATACACTATATGCTCACATTCATAATGTATCTACTTTGCAGTATGTGTTAGCAGTACAGTACCTACAGCATTCAGTTAAAATAATATTCAATTTCATTCCATCCCATGTTGCAATGTCAACAAGCAAATGTTGATTTTGGGGCAAGTGTTAACATTATTCGTTCGTGTTCAATTTGTCAGTCGAAAAGCTTAATGCGCTTCACAAAACAATAGTAATTACATAGATAAACTGCCGCTCTGCTATTGTTAATCCATAAATAGTGGTGTATGTTGCGACTGAATCATGGTTTGGGGAACATGTTGTTTGCCAATCAAAATGGGGGCCTTGTTATGAATATTGGCTATTCATATGTAAGATATTATATGGTTGATATTTCTATTCAGTGAGACGTGAATCGAAAATTCTATGTTATTAGTATGGTTCATGATTGCAATCATGAATGCAATAGTAGTCGTGTGTGTATTTTTTCTTTTGGAAATTATATTGAAAGGACGATCCACATAACATCGCCAACCTCTTTCTACTTTATTATTTTAATAAAATAACAAAAGAAGCTAAAGAAGTATGTACAAGTCGGAATAAGTGGCGTTCTATAGTTTCTGACTATGTATCTATTATGCAGGTATGTGTCTGTGTAAGATAATCAATACACGTCATAGTCAAATCACTCATTAATTAAATTATTTTAAAGTTCGAGTTCAAGTGCCAAAGTCCAGTAAAAAGTTAAAAACTGACAAGCAACAAATATGTAGTATATCGGCACCAACACGAGGGCACACGTCGTGCTGAGAGCGCAGTTTTTGGAAGATGGAGATTTCATGTTGCATTGTTTAATTGATTTTGTTCTTTCTTAAAATTTAAGGTTATTTAGTGATCTTTGTTTATTAATTAATTGGCGCCAACCCAAAATTATTTAGGTTAAATAAAAAGGTTTATTATTTTATTGTGTTTCAGTTTATTTGGCCGTTTTATTTTTAATTTTTCTTGTCTATCTACCATTTTGGGGGACATTTCAACTCTATTTTCTACAAACTAACTCTGCGCCAATGATATCTAAAAATTGTTGAATAAAAAATAAAGTCATTCTACGGCATTTGAGTCCATCGAATATAAGCGGTGTGTGAATCTAAACACAGTCAACGTTTTGAATAATAGATACCGTTTGCGCTAGTGCTTTTAATCTGCACTGCACAATGTACTATCAGCTGTAGAAGTCCATTTCCACCTTAAAGACTACTGTCGCCTGCGCTAAACCGGCCACGCACACTACCGCATTATTTTTTTTATCGCAGTCTTCGTCTTTCTTTAAAGTAATGCAAAATTTCGTTACTTCATTTGAAGTTGAGTTAGCGGCCGCACTTAACAATGGTGCTATCAAAAGCGAGCGATTGTGGGTTCGATCCTTATTATAGGCAACTCTTTTTGTTGTTTCATATAATTTAAAATTATGATAATTGATTTGTATTTTAAAGTAAAAATGTTTGCAAATAATATTTAAACAAATAGGAAAATTTATTGAATATTTATCCCAAAAAAGGGTTTTATTATATGTTTTAGTTTACTATAGGGGTAATATAATAAAAAATATATAAAAATAAAACAATAAGCATATTATAATGCAATATATTATAAAGTTATATATTATTCGGTATAGATATACTTATACTAACAAATGAAACAAACGTTGAAATGGCAGCATTGTAATATTTTATATAAAAGTAATCCTTGACAAACTTATGATATTGTTATGGTAAAAAATACAAAAAACATTTTTGGTTGTTAGATATGAAAATTATAATATTATACGTATATTATGATTAAAGAGGTTATAGCTTAATTATTCGTTTTCTTAAAGAAAAGAGGATTGAAGCTTAACCTGAATATTATTGCAATCATAAAATAATCTATACTTAGAACACATAATAGTGCTTATTACATTTATATTTTTTTTTTGCGTGTATAGCATAGTACTAGTGCTGCCATCCTGCAATGCCTTTTTTCGGAGTTTGAAGGCATGAGATTATAATCTTCAAGCGCTTTCTTAGTTCAAAAGTAAACGAACTTATTTCTTATCGAATTCCGAAATTATTGTTTTTATAATTTACCAAAAGTAATTTGTATTGAAATTGCAAAAGGCGACATCTGTTAGCCATTAAGCCAACCGAACATATTACTGTCACTTAGCTAAATTAGAGATGGTTTAGAGTCCGTTATTAAGATATTTATTGGTATATATTTAAAACACTCTGTAGGACACTTCTGCACTGTTTTTGTTATAAATAGTTTTTTTTTGTTTAGCTCGATAACACTCCACCAGCCTCGCCAATTTATTTTTAAACCACAAATGCAACCTATCTTCTTCGCACGATTTAAAAGTTTATTCAACGGTAAATATTGTCGTTTCGTTTCACTTGTCTCGACAGCTACCTTCGTCCTCCAACCTCTTGACCTTGACCTCCAACGGCTTACAGTATTTCTCTAAAACAATAACAATTTTATTACGCACTTGCTACAAGCGATTGGTTTGCACCTTACATAAATAATAATAAAAACAACTTACACAAAAGCCGGTTTCATATGATATTTGAGATATATTGCTGCATATGCCTGCATATTGATTAAAAAGTAAAACTAATAACACAAACTGGTAACTATATGTTCACCAACCAACAACAGCTAAGTAATATTATTTGAGTTATTGTAGCTAATAATAGTTATTGTAGGTAGCGGAATATTTTTGTGAAGTAGTGATTCAGATTCTTTTAAGTCTACCGTCATCTTTTTATAATGACTCTAATATAGAAAAAATCTTAAAAGAAAGTATCATCTTTAAGTTGCAGATCGGTATTTTTAGATATTTTTGTTGTAAGCATTCATAACTCACCAATAAACATTTAAAAATATTTTTGTAAGTTATTAGATTCGAACTCGAACCACCTTGAACGCCTATCAAGGCGAAAACCGTTAGGCCATTGAAACACTTACTGTAGACGTTGAAATTAGTAAGTAATACCTAACAATCATAAGCGGGCAGCAAGTGTATGAGCGTGTATCAAACTTTATTATAGAAGAAGGTCGTAACTACAACTAGTATTGCTTGGCCATAGTTTTGTGAGATTGCAAGTCGACTTTTGGTCTTGACTGTACATAGTGTACATACCTACTGTACTAGTAAAGAAAAGAATAAAATAAAACCCATGACAGTAAAGGAATTGACGACATGGTTGGCGCAGTGGCTGACCGATCGACTGTTGCGCTGGGAGTTGGATTCCCGCACGGGACAAATATTTGTATGCCTTGTTCCAGATCTGGCTTAAGGCTCGACCGAGATAGGTTTTTCGTTCTCGGCCGAGACCGAGAATAAAATAATATCTGGGCCGAGACCGAAGCCGAGATCGAGAATAGAAAAAGCGCAAAAAAATAATTAAAAGCTCAAAATTAATTGTTTCAAGAATCGAAGTTAAATAACATTATATTACGATATAAAATAAAAAAGGCAATTTTTGACATTTTCGGCCTTCAAAAAGTGTCGCCTCTCGACATACAACTGTCCAGCTTTGCTAAACAGTTGTTCACTTGCTACTCTAGTAGGCGGCGCGGGTAATAACTTATTTGTTGCAGGCCTAAGCACCTTATAAGGTGAAAAAAACCAAGACTCAAAAATATTAGCATTTCGTTGCAGTCTTGGCTCTCTAAGAAAGCTACTATCGGTTATGATCCAGAATCTCGGTTATAATTAGCCGAGAACCGAAACAAATTTCTCGGTTAGATTTGAGAGACGAGTTCTTGGCCAATCCTTAGTCTGGCTGTTTGAATATGTAAATAACTTAAATTTTTTGTAAACCATACTTCGAATAATTCCTAGTGTAGGGAAATGTCTTTTTTTACAGGAAAAAAGTTAAACAATTATCTGACTGTGACTGTATTTGCTATGATTAATTAAGCGATTGCTTTTAGGAACAAAGACCTGCATTCTGTAATCTTTATCAAATGATAAAAAAAGAAACATTGCACACACAAAACAAAATAAACTCGTAGTACATTGTGATGCTATTATACCGTCTCCAACAAAGTTTTATTGGAAAGTTCCATAATTATTATACCAGTATGTAATTATTAAAAGCAAAGGTACTTTTGCATTTTTAGTTTCCATATACTGTTCCATATACTACTTTTTATACTGTTCTTCACTCCATTATTATTCCGCAGACTACCTACACTATTAAAAAACAGGAGGGACAAATTTTGTCCCTCCTGCCCCTTGTTATTCCATCCAAAGATTGCCTGTAAAAGATCGCTCTTAACGATAAGATCGCCCATTGTGTCACCCTTTGTGAAATCTTTACATTTATGTTCTGTAATTTATATGGTGTACATTATAAAGAGTATTCTATTCTATTCTTAATTGCTAATATTATAAACTAGCGGCCGCCAGCGACTTCGTTCGCGTTGTTTAGTTATGCTCCGCTTCTATTGGTCGCAGCGTGATGTCATATAGCCTAAAGCCTTCCTGGATTAATGGGCTATCCAACGCAAAAAGAATTTTTCAAATCGGACCAGTTGTTCCCGAGATTAGCGCGAACAAACAAACAAACAAACATACAAACAAACTCTTCAGCTTTATATATTAGTATAGATGTGTAAGTACCTAGCTTTATCTGTATGTCTGCCTGTCTGTCAGTAGCCTATTCATATGTTAAGAGATTTCGATAAGATTTGGCACTTAGATAGACTGCTACCTATTTTGGATACTTTTTATCTCAGTACTATGTTCCCGTGAAATATATTTCAATGTCAAGCCATGGGAAAACTTTGTGCCTAAACTAATCGTGACACTAAGATTAGCATTCGATTTTTCTTAATCTCTAGTTTGTGGTTACTAACTTCGAAACAATATTAGTTAAGGACAAATAACAATGTTATTGAAAGATAACTTAAAAATAATATGTGTATATTTTATGTCCAGCAATGCCATAGAATATTTGTCGTAAGCTACATTATTACCGTGGCAGGTCAGGATGCTTCGTTGGTTCTACGTTCTACATTAAAAATCGCTTGCATTCTTCTTGCGTCGCTTTATTTTGTGGGCGGCTTTTTTATTTTTTATTGTCAGCCAGTGACCATGGCTTTCTGGTATGAAATTAAAAAGGTTATAGGCATTTTAATTGCAGAATCTACTTGGTGGTTGTCCACTCTTGTATTGCGTCATGTCGTGAAGGAATTTCTATAGGAATCAGAGTAATGATGTTTTCGTATGATAGTTTTAGCTGTAGTACAAAAGCATCATCGTCATCAGCCTCTACTCGTCTACTGCTGGATATAGGCCTCCTCCACGGCACGCCAACAAGCTTGAATCTAAGCAGTTCTCTGCCAGCCACTACCAGCCACCTTTTTGATGTCGTCGCTCCATCTCGCCTAAGGGCGTCCTACGATACGTTTGCCGAGACGCGGTCTCCACTCGAGGACTCGTTTACTGCAACGGTTGTCGGTCCTGCGGCATATGTGACAAGCCCATTGCCACTTCAGCTTGCTAATACTCTCAGCTATGTCAGTGACTTAGGTCGTCTGTCGGATCACCTCATTTCTGATGCGGTCCTTCAGAGAGACGCCCAACATAGCCCGCTCCATAGCTCACTGAGCGGCTTTAAACTCATGGACTAGTCTGACCGTTAGTGTCCACGTCTCGGCTCCGTAAGTCATGACGGGTAGGACGCACTGGTTGAAGATTTTAGTCTTCAAACCTTGTAACACTACAAAAGCATGTATGTATGTAATTTAACCTGTATTAATTCATATTCTGCGCTCCTAATAATATTATACAAAACTCGAATAAAATTATTGCGCCTATTTTGGTGGATATGAAATGATTCCTATTATGGAGTCCTTAATTGATTGATAGTAAGTATGCCACTCGGTTGTATAGAGGATTATTGGACTGACATATGATGCGTCAGTTTTGAGTATTATGCTTGTATTTATGCATGGTTTTCTTTTGCTCTGAAAATTATTTGCATAACATCAAACCATACTGTAGTAATATGGATAATAATATTGTTTTAGTGCCATCGTATACGTGAACTCATTATTACTTTAAATGACAAATTACTTCATCACACCTTCATTTGTGTATGCGTTATCGCCCAACTAAAAGGTTAATCGGGAAGTAAATTGCAATTATGGAGCAAATTTAATTTCGTGCTGTGTGTAATTCCTAACCAAGAAAAAAAAAACTGTTCGAAACATTTTAAACGAAATAGGTAGCTAGCTAGTCACCGTTGTCATAACAAAATGATGGTTTATAAAATGGTATGGCATAGAATTTTTTTTGGTGTATGGATCTCAAAGAGGTTTAATTTAAAAAGAAAAATAGTTTATTTATATGAAATCCCTTTTTGTGGATGTTTAGACCACTCAAATTACTGCGATCTCAAACCCGTCTGCCAAGCGTGGGGATTACGGCAAAACAGTGTAATGGAAAGCCTTGGTGGAGGCCTTTGTCCAACAGTGGACCTCTATAGGCTGAAGAAGCAGAATAATTGTTATATATAGCAATGCTCAGTATCTGGTCAAATCAATTCAAGTCAAATCCAGCCCTTGGGTGAAGGGAGTTTACCACCAGCCGTTTCGAGATTACCTTAAAATTACCTTGTTTTGTTTGTATTAAGCGTGATAAAAATATTAGCCTTCATTAAATGTTAACAAAAAATGTCCATGGCAGGACGCACTTACCAGTGCATCCAGCTTATTTCTATGTACCACAAATTCCTCCTCTCATTCAATATTCAGTGACTATCGACTTCGCCGTAATATAACGCGGCGGGTTTAACGGCGCCGACGACTTGATGTGATCGTTAATCACGCCATAAGACGGTGGCTCTATTACACACTGATATACCCACAACGGTTGATCTCACTTCAATTGACGGAGCTTTATTTGGGTTTAAAGTTTATTACAGCTTTCGAATATGCTTATTCTCAGCGGTTATACTGGCACGGAAGTCAAGTGTCAATCAAATTGACAATCTAAGTTGCCTACATAAGGCTTAAAAGTGAAATTCTTCGTGCCTTTTTGCTTGTAGTTCAAATGTCACTCCTCAGGGACACCGAACTCTTAACTATACCTAGGTCATATCTATATATTATATAATTATTACCTCTGAGCTTGTTTCGGCGTTTCTTCTCAGATAAGTCAAATAGGGAAACGAAGGTTTAAAAAATATGATTGAGTTTTAAATGTTTTTGTACAAACCCACTTATAGAAAATAATGAAATGAAATCGTTTATTAAGCAAGTAGGATCACTGATCACTTTTACATGTCATATTTTTTTAAACTAAATGGAGCCGGAATTTCCTAACTGACTACCTCTGAGAACAAAAAACTGTTTTTACAAAAAAAACAACCGACTTCCAAAAACCACTACAAAGGGAAAAATAGAGAAGTCGGTGTCTTTGGTTTTGTATATTTATTTTTGACACCGACTTCCGAAATTAGTTATTTTTCCTTTGTAGTGGTTTTAGGAAGTCGGTTGTTTTTTTCTAAAAAAGTTTTTATTTTACACTTTTTAGTTGTTAAAAGTACTATGTATTCAGTTGCATCCGGTCAGACTGGAAGCTGACGTAAATATAGTTGGGAAACAACGTAATTTTGTTTACTTTAATTTTTACCCATAAGTATTCCCTCAACTGCTGCCTATGGTCTTCATCATCAAATTTACTGCAGACCATTATTTTAACCCAATGGGTGCAAAGGTCTCATCAATATAAATGAATTGAGTCCAAATACAAGGTAGCTACTGTAAATCGTTTAGGAGTTTCCTGAACTGACCTTTGTCATCATCATCAGCACCCTAATGACAGTCACCACCCATCTAGGTGTAAGGTTCTTGTCAATACAAATTATTCAAGCACAAACACAAGGTAGCTGCTGTGAATTGTTGAGGAGTTCCTTCGACTGTCTGCCGGCTCCATCATCACATCTACTCCAGACCTTTATTAAATTGTAGTGCTTTAAAATACTTAATGAAAATGCTAAGAAATGCACTAGTCGCCCTGCAATTTTTGAAAGTTTCCTTGTTTTCTCTGGTCTTCCACCATCAAACCCTGATATCCTTATCATGGGACCACCTTGGGAACGTCTTCTTTCCAACAGAAAAAGAATTATCAAAATCGGTTCATAAACGACGGAGTTATGCGCGAACAAACACAAAAAAAAGCATATACACGGTCGAATTCAGTAACCTCCTCTTTTTTGAAGTCGGTTAAAAAAGCTGAAACAAACTCAGGGTCTAAATCAATCCCTCGCTAAGGGAAGAGGTGTCGCTCTAATCATGAAATTCCGTTGTTAATATTATTGGGGTGAATTCATTGCGTTAGTTGTTAGGCGAATTGTTGCTTGCCTGTCGGTGTTCTAAATGATGCATTTTGGACAGTGTGCGAGGGGATTGCATGAGTTAGTTCCCCCATCTCCGTTACATCATCAGACGACCCGTGGTACGGCGAGTATTCACTCTTACGCTGTTAACATCATTACGATACAGACGAGGCGTTTCGCCTCGTCTCTTATACTTCGATACATACTTATACTCGTACATCGAGGGACTGGAACAATTTGTCAGCGGCGGTGTTTCCGTCTGACTACAATTAAGTGTCCTCAAGGCTAGAGTGAATAGGCTCTTCCACCAGGCGGGATTGCGGCCTAATGAATAAAAAAAAAAAAGAATAAACTTTATTTATACGTTATTTCAGCAGTTGTCTGTGACATCGGCCTTTTTGGTTTTGTAACAGTTCCTCAGATTGCTAAGATTTGTTATAAAGTTTAATTTAGAAATTAACGTTCTGATAGTCGACTTGTGGAAAATAATTAAAAGTTCCAGTATATTAAAAACTTTTGTGAGTGCTTCTTTTTTGTTAACATTAAAAAAGGGATTATTTTACTAAGTCCATTGAAGGACTAGATAATTCCTTAGAAGAAGAATTTCAAGTTACAATAATTCTAATATGTCATAACTCCAAATTCTATGTTATATATTGTGTATTCTATTCTATTTAGTCTAAATCACATCTATAAATTAATATCCTTAATTGTTCAAAACTGTTCTGTACTGAACTGAAATTGGGGCCTGAACACCAGAACACTATTACTCCTGAGGCGCTATCATATGTTACAACTCAACGCATTACAGTTGTAATATTGCTCAGCAAATGGTAGCAAAACATCAAATGTTATTACTGCTCCGAACACATTTAACTATATACATAGTAAGATTGAGAATAAATCTTTAGTAATACATGTTTATTACAAGTCAACTTGGGAATCGCAATATGTAAGAAATAACATAAGAAATAAAACAATACTGGATGTAAAAAACTGCCGATTTGAAAATTTGCCAGTGAATAACAAAATTGGAAATTGACAGGAAGCCTAAATTTATATAAATAAAACAGTTGGATCAATTAAAGCGTTTATAACTAAAGAACTGCAGGACCGATTTTTATTTTGTTTGATTTTAGTGAATTAAATAACTATCAAAATATGAAAAAAAAGTGAATGAGCATATTTTATTTTCTTATACAACGTTTATTGATTTTGAGGCAGAACGAAGTTTACCGAGTCAGCTAATATTAATTAAAATCCCTAGAGCTTAGTGTAAAAATAATGCAAGGAGTAAAATTATTGTTCTAACAGCTGACTACACATTGTTGCCCATTACCGATTAGTATTATAGTTTAAATATTGGTGACAATAATATTCAAGATAAAGATTAATTAATCGAAATGAAGTAAACAATAACTTTACGCAATAAACTAATAGCAACACCATCACAATAGATTCATTAATAACTGCGGTCAAAGCCAAAGACATCGAGATCTGTCAAGAGACGTGGCTTTGCGCTCGGGCCGGCAGACCACAAATCTGCGGCGGCGACCAGCCCGCTCTGATGCAACTGACACCTCCACGGTGGCCAACCGCTACTGACACGCCCTCTTTTGTTTATTGTTGACAACTTTGTTAATTAATTGTCAGTTAACAGCATTCAATTGAAGGCGTATCGAATGGTAATGAATGGACGATGACGTTGAGAAGTTGAAGTGAAGATTAATTGTAAATTTCGTTGGATAGTTTCGCTTTGTTTGCGTTTCGTTTACAATGATACCTATTGTCTCTGTGTAATGTTTTTGCCTGGATCATCTTTTTATTCCATTTGTACTTGGACAAAGAGAACGTGTCTATCGACGTTTTATCAATACAAAACCTATATTCATCCTACAGTATAATTGGACAATGATAAATAAACTGAAACGAAAATACTTCGTTAAAAGCGCCATCGTAAAATAACCTGTACATCACGACAATAAAGTAAGCAATTTTATTTAAATAAAACCCGATTGAAATTACAACAAAAAGTTGTCGCAAGGCCTGGCTGCGAATGGCGGACACTCCCATTCCATGTCCGGTGCGGCCGGCACGCCGCTTGTCCCATCTCGTCACGCCCGTGTATTACCTAATTTAATTTGTAGTCCCCGCAATTTATGGGCCGCAGAAGAGCCGTCTACCCCCTCTGTTTGTTAGTAACGGTCCAGACATATGTGCCGTACGTCACTTCAGCATTTGATTGTTAATTGCTTTAAAAGTTTCGGCGTTACACGAGGTGTTGCGACTTCGAAAATTCAGAAAGTTTGAGGCTACAAAAGCTAAAAAAAACTCGCAATTTGCATTAAAAATTCAATAGAAATACGTTTTATCTTCATGCATACAAAAAAATATTGAATATTATCGAAATAATGAATATTAATGTGCCATAATAAATATTTAAATGTGCAAATGCGCGAGGGAGAGCACAGAAGATCAAAAGCGTGAACCTCGAAATGCGATCTTTTGGAAAATGTTTTTGCATAGTTAATGAATTAGATAGTATCTATGTTTTCGGAATGTGCAATTTTACAGGGTACGTGTTTTCATTTACTGGGGATATAAAACTAAAACTGCATAAATCCGGGGCGGTTTAGTTTCGTCGAGTAATATTTGAAATTGAATTTAGATTTATACGAATATTGTGGAACGTACGTGAGTGTAAATATTGTGACTGTAGCCTAAAGCAATTTGAAGCGGGCGGGCCCAGTGGTCTTTGTTGCATATCGGGCGGTAATAGAATTCGGTCCGCTTTTTGCGCGGTAGGTCGCTCCGACCGCGTAATAGCGAGCTCGGTTGCCTTTGTAACTGCATCTAAATCTGCCTGCACTATGCTTCGGTCTAGCTAAGGTATAATCAATTATTTCGTAGTACCTATGAGGGTCTCCTGTTGGTTAGGGATTTGTGGCTTGTTTGTTTCTTTTGATGAACATGTGGGATAAGGTTTTGTGTCATGTCATGTGGGTTGTGTGTTTTCATGTACTGTTCCCTGGAAAATGGTGGCATGGTCATCATCATCATCTCCGCGTTAATCCCAGTTGCATTCGAAGCTTTTTCAGCTTTGGAGTCTGGGGTCCGCTATATCAGTCTAACTGCTGATTTTGACTAAACTTCGATATTTTCCGTGAAGCGACTGCCGTCTGACCTCCACAACCCGTAGGCGATATCGAAGCATTGCAGCTAGATCAATTGTTGAAATTTTGAGGCCTCCAACAACTGCCATTAAATGTTCGTATGGCAACCGGGACCAACGGCTTAATGTGCTTTCCGAGGCACGATCAGACCATTGCAAATATTCATATTCATGCACACAAATATTTGCGCTGCGCGGGAATCGAACCCGCGCCTCCTTGCGCAACGGCCGCGTTCACTACCGCTACGCCACGGAGGCTGTCAAAAATGGCGGCATGGTATTTATATTATTAATTTAACATGATGCTCAGTATTCAATTTACTTGTGTAAAAAAGTATTTAGAGCTGAGTCGAGCAACTTGAAGATAGAACTATTGTTCTGTGCACACATAATCAGTCTATAATATTCTCACTCCTGGGACACAGGCCTCCTCTCGAAGAGTGGAAGTGGGCCGCAATCTGCTACGCGGGCCCTGTGCGGGTTGGTAGATGTCACGTGTCTTTGAAGTCCTCTAGGACATGCCGGTTTCCTTACGATGTTTGCTTTCACCGTTTTGAGAGCAGTGGTGGTGGTGGTGGTGGTGGTAAATGGTGGTGGTGGTAATTTACACAAAGTAAAGAGCCTGATGGGGTTCGAACCTATAACCTAAAACTTTTAAGTCGCGGTCGATACTACCACTGCTCGTGTTCCGTACAATTAGACAAAATTAAGCATAATTATTTACCAATTCTTATTAATGTGAAATTTCGAATAGAACAGAACAGTTATGAAAGGAAAGTCATGACTAGATTAAGAATAAATGAAGCAGCAAGAGCGAAATCCAAATATTTATTTTTAAAGTAGAGCTGATGGATAATATTGCAATAAGACTTTTTCTTGCTTTTATCGATTCAGTTTGCCAAATTTCCATATAATTTAAAAAAAGAAAAACGCAATGTCAACTCACATATATCTGTTCAATTCTTATTTTCAATCGGCAAAAAATCCTCCCAGCAAACTCAGACTGCACTAGCAGTGGTCCGCAAAAACTGTTCGATTAGACCGACAAAAAATATAAGTTTAAAGACCGCATTGCGAAAAAGTTTTGTTCGTTTTATCCGGGTTTGGTCGAGGACCGTTCACACATGTCACGGCATGCGGTGCGGTGGCGGGCGGCAGATGACTGCGAACGGCACGGGGCGGCACTGGACGACGCTGGACGGCGCCGGACGGCCCGCAACCCGTAAATCCATTCCTAACTCGACTTTAGTGGCCGGTCGTAGTCCGCCGACTGTGCCGGCTGTTTGTTGCAACGCATTATCCACTTGAAAACTAGCGTTTCGACTAAAACGTATTTCCGCATGTTGGATTCCAATTGCGTTTGCCTGTCTTCAACGTAATAATAGTGAAAAATAATATTATTTTTCACAGCAATAACGCTTTTTTTAGGTTTATCAATAATGATGAACCTAAAAATGCGATTTTGCTATCTGTCTCTACAAATGTCAATTTGCTGCATCTCTGTTTCATAAACATTGCGAAATTATACAAATGCCAGCGCTGCATTGTCAGTTTTATGAATATTTGGATTTACGACAGCGCGCGGGCGTTGGGTCAGTTTTGTTAAAGTCACGATATTATCTCTCGCATTTGATCTTTATTTCCTTCATCTACATACGTAAAACAAACCTAAAGTAAATATTGAGCTTATCTCTGTCACATCTCCCTTCGTTCTCTCCCGAGTGCTTTTGTCCATCTGTCACCCAAGCACTAAATAAGCAACTTTTATCCTGAGGGTGTTCATTTTAATGAGAATTAATGAAGTTCCCCACCTCTCTGATGTTTTGTTAGGTTAAGAGCCTTATTTGTATTAGTTAGCACGTGTTTTTATATAGGTGTTTCACAGGTTATATTTCATGGTGTCCAATTTGGTTCGCCTTTTGACGGTCGGCTATTTATGTTAACCTGCCGACTTAATAATGCTGAAATGGCTTTGTTGTGAAGATAATGTATAAAAGTATAAAGTAACAAATTACTACGTGTAAAAAATACTTAACCTAGTAAAAATTAACAAGAGTATACACAAAATAAAATAACATAATTTTTAAACCAATTGAAAATAAAAAAGTTTTATTAAATTTTCTCTCAAAAACCGACGTTTCATTGATATTCCTATCACAATCGAATTACCTTAATCCTAGACAATAAACAAGGTCCATTTATTAATTCGTGGAACAGCAATATTTCACAATGTCATCGTCGCTATAATTATGAGGTCGTTAATAAGCCGTAACATAGGCGCCATATAATCAAAGTAGAAATAAATCTTTGCGAAATGAAAAACGGACATGAAATAACGGCATATTTTTTCCCTTTAAATACGTCCATAAAACGGCAATAACTTGTAAGCAAGCACTAGCCCCGTGGCCTGTCAAAGAGGATAGTAGGAACATGAATAACGGTCCCTTTAATGACTGCTTTAACGCTTTCAATGTGCTTTATGAATAATGAAATTAGTTGCTTATTCCGTTCTCGAGGTTCGTGCTTAGTACTTAATAGAGTTTATGAGTTGCCTCGCTCGTAAACATCTTTAGAACACAATCAGAAATTATACAAAGTATAGCTTGCGTTAACTGATTCTGGAAGGTGATAAACGAAGCGTGAAATGAGGAAAAACTCATCAATCACTTTATAAGTTACTAAGTGTGTTTCATAGTTTTTTCTTATGCTCACAGATACAATGTAAGGGTAAGGGTCTCTTCCCCATAAGATGAGGAATGAGTTTAAAATATGTTAGCCATTTAAATCTAGGCATCCTTTAGTGATGTTTTGAACCTACCATAAGTACTAATGGGACGGTCTAAACCTAGGTTAAATTAATTTTCTTTCTTATCTTATACTCGTGATGTGGTATCTAATAATGATCCATTTTGTTGACTATTTAGAAACTTATGTTAAATGCCTCATTATGTAACCTTTCCGCCTTGATAAAATAGTCAATTTTTTGGCCTCTTTTATGGAGTGTTGGTTAATTCTAGACAAATATCGCAACACCATCTCGTCTTCGGTCCACATTCAATTTCTTGGCCTATTATATCGAGTGTGGGTTCATTGTAGACAAATATACCAACACCATCTCGTCTTCGGTCCGCATTCAATTTCTTGGCTCTATTTTATCGAGTGTGGGTTCATTGTAGACAACATCCCAACACCATCTCAACGTCTTCGGTCCACATTCAATTTCTTGGCCTATATCGAGTGTTGGTTCATTCTAGACAAGTATCCCAACACCATCTCGACTTCGACCACGTTCAATTTTCGTCTATTTTATCGAGGTTATTCATTCCAGACAAATATCCCAACACCATCTCGTCTTCGGTCCACCTTCAATTATTTGGCCTATTTCATCGAGTGTTGGTTCATTCTAAACAAATATCCCAACACCATCTCGTCTTCGGTTCACATTCAATTTCTTGGCCTATTTTATCGAGTGTTGGTTCATTCTAGACAAGTATCCCGACACCATCTCGTCTTCGGTCCACCTTCAATTATTTGGCCTATTTTATCAAGTGTTGGTTAATTCTAGACAAATATCCCAACACCACCTCGTCTTTGGTCCACATTCAATTTCTTGGCCTATTTTATCGAGTGTGGGTTCATTGTAGACAAATATCCCAACACCATCTCGTCTTCGGTCCACATTCAATTTCTTGGCCTATTTTATCGAGTGTTGGTTCATTCTAGACAAGTATCCCAACACCATCTCGACTTCGGACCACGTTCAATTTCTTGGTCTATTTTATCGAGTGTTGGTTCATTCTAGACAAATATCCCAACACTATCTCGACTTCGGTCCACCTTCAATTATTTGGCCTATTTCATCGAGTGTTGGTTCATTCTAAACAAATATCCCAACACCATCTCGTCTTCGGTTCACATTCAATTTCTTGGCCTATTTTATCGAGTGTTGGTTCATTCTAGACAAGTATCCCAACACCATCTCGACTTCGGACCACGTTCAATTTCTTGGCCTATTTTATCGAGTGTTGGTTCATTCAAGACAAATATCCCAACACTATCTCGACTTCGGTCCACCTTCAATTATTTGGCCTATTTTATCGAGTGTTGGTTCATTCTAAACAAACATCCCAACACCATCTCGTCTTCGGTCCACATTCAATTTCTTGGCCTATTTTATCGAGTGTTGGTTCATTCTAGACAAATATCCCAACACCATCACGACTTCGGTCCACGTTCAATTTCTTGGCCTATTTTATCGAGTGTTGGTTCATTCTAGACAAATATCCCAACACCATCTCGTCTTCGGTCCACGTTCAATTTCTTGGCCTATTTTATCGAGTGTTGGTTAATTCTAGATAAATATCCTAACACCATCTCGTCTTCGGTCCACGTTCAATTTCTTGGCCTATTTTATAGAGTTTTGGTTCATTCAAGACAAATATCCCAACACTATCTCGACTTCGGTCCACCTTCAATTATTTGGCCTATTTTATCGAGTGTTGGTTCATTCTAGACAAATATCCCAACACCATCTCGTCTTCGGTCCACATTCAATTTCTTGGCCTATTTTATCGAGTGTTGGTTCGTTCTAGACAAATATCCCAACACCATCTCGACTTCGGTCCACGTTCAATTTCTTGGCCTATTTTATCGAGTGTTGGTTCATTCTAGACAAATATCCCAACACCATCTCGTCTTCGGTCGACGTTCAATTTCTTGGCCTATTTTATCGAGTGTTGGTTAATTCTAGATAAATATCCTAACACCATCTCGTCTTCGGTCCACATTCAATTTCTTGGCCTATTTTATCGAGTGTTGGTTCATCCTAGACAAATATCCCAACCCCGTCTCTTCTTGTTCTGATTCCTCAATATGTAGGACAAAGTTAGCAGACTAATGTTGAGTGTTTCTTTGTAGTCCCCACTACTTTGTGCTAAGTCTCCTTGGTGGCTGTCCAACTTTGGACACCATAAAACTAGTCACCAAGAGATTTATTCAAGCTTCTTAAAACTTTGCTTTTCGTGCCTTTTATGTTTCAGTTAGCACGTTCATTCATAATTTACTTACGAACCTCTTTATAGAAGGTTACATTTTAAGTAATAGGTGTTCGTTTTTTAAGTGGGTGTTGAATTTCTCGGTTTTTTTTTTTTCAATTTTCAACTGTGGGCGTTGTAAAGGGCACCTTCGGGCATCTTGGGATTATGTTAAAAGTATTGGTTAAAATATCATATTCTCTGCTTAATAATAAGCCATCAAGGTCAAGTCGTTCTGACTGTCTATATAATAGAACATAAAATCGAGCCAGTATTCTATGTAGTGTTAGGCAGAGGTACACGTATGGGTACCACTGTCTCGTTCCTCCAGTTAAAGGCTTATTGCTATAAATCGGGTATGAATTCAAACTCCAGGTATTCAGAAATTTAAGAATGAAAACCTAATAGGACTTTTAAAATCTAGTCATAGAAACCAGCCTAGTTCGACAGTTATGCAAATTTAAATAGGTCAGCAACCTTTATGCTGTAGGTAAAGTTTGTGCTGAGGTCTAGGTACTAAATTGAAGTCATCAATCTTGCCAAAGGTTAATGAAGTAAAATGCAGTGGGATCAAATAATTAGTAATTTATTTTTGCTTTTAGTTTGGGAAAAATGACAAATGTACTCGTTCAGATTCAATGTTAACTGTATTGATGTGTCAGGTGTTGTTGTTTAGTTTGTGATTATTGTTGTTTAAGTTTTTGAATATTATTTAAACTTTATTTTCGAGCCCCAATGGAATATAACTTGGAGATACTTACATAAATATTAATTGGCATTTTTTTAATTCTTACCGTTCTCTCTGGTCCAATAGTTGATAGCTTTGGGTGAAGCCTCGACGTGACACTGAAGAGTGACGTCAGTGCCCGTCGGAGCACCCACCAGCTGGTTTGGTACTTGCACCAATGGATGAACTGGGAACAAAAATGTTATAAATTAAGTCAATTCAAAAGGTGAAAATCAAATAAAAAGTTGCCTCGCTTATTTTGACTAGTGAAAAATATTTTATTTTACATAAACCCACATATATGGGCATTTATGAAACGACAAAAGCTAGTTGCACGGTTCTTAATGATCGTTTCCTATACAGAAGATCCCATTAATAGGTAAGGGAGGACAATTTAGACATGCTAACAAATATCATATTACGTACTAGGACAATCATTTGGTTCAGAAAAATAATATTAAAGAATCAAAAGAATGTAGCTGCCACAACATTATTATTCTTGTGAAACGTTCACACTCATCATCATCTCAGCGTTAATCCCAGTCGCATCCGTAGCTTTCAGCTTTGGAGTCTGGGGTCTGCTTTACCAGTCTTACTGCTGATCTAAACTTCGATATTTTCCCTCAAGCGACTGCCGTCTGACCTCCACGATCAAAAGGCGATATCGAAGCATTGCAGTTAGACCAATTGTTGGACTTTTGAGGGCTCCAACAACCCGTAACGACTGCCAGTAGATGTTCGTATGGCAACCGGGACCAACGGCTTAACGTGCTTTCTGAGGCACGACCAGACCAATGCAAATATTCATATTCATGCTTACAAATATTTACACTGCGCGGGGATCGAACCCGCGCCTCCTTGCGCTACGGCCGCGTTCGCTACCGCTACGCCATGGAGGCTGTCAACTGTATAAACTTGTATAAAAAGAAGAGGGAGCAATTGTAGGGCATTAAAAGAATACAATTTTTTTTTTTAAATCTGCTGATATTATTTTGGAAATTGAACTTCCGATTCCGAAATTAAATTGTACTGTACAATTTATGAATGCAGTATAACTATAGAATCAAACTCAAAAGGCTTTTTGATAACAAGTTCTTCACACGCTGGAAACTACAATCTCGTAATCACTCCCAGTACCTCAAAATAGAATGGAACAAAACTCATAAAAGTGATAGATGACTTTCGAATATTTCTGTATGAAATGTTTACAATAAGACATGATAAATAATTTTATTAAGGTGTTTACTTTTACTTTAATCACATTTTTCAAAATTAGAGTGAGATTAGCAATTCCTTACTGACTACTCTGATTATAAAAACCGTAACAACATCATCAAGGGCTCACGGTCTCTTATATTAAAGTTGTGTGGACTTTTAGAGACCATTACCCACTAGCATTAATTGACAATAATACTATCAGCCCATTATTATCACACTGTATTAAGACCTCAACTCATATTACCTAAAGAAGGCACGAGCATTGATTAACACGTTTTTTATAATCGTACAAACTAATCCTTGACCGCGATCCCGCCTAATGGTAAGTAGTGATGCAATCGTCGATGATAAAGCGCACTAATTTATTATAAGTCAGTTTACTCTAGCCTTGTAGACACTTAAATTGTAATCAGACGGGAATACCGCTGAAGGTAAATTGTTCCAGTCCTTCGATGTACGTGGTTTTTACCTTTTGTGGTACTTTATCTTTTAAGATAAAGTGAAACGTTTCGTCTAGAGCGTAGCGGTGTCAACAACTTAAGGGTGGATAAATGCATTTCAAAATGCTGGCCAAGCTATTGGTTGTTTTAGACTGTTTTCTCCTTCAGCGATTTTAGTAAAGTCTAGGATAAAATCAGAAAATATATGAATAGCAATAAGTATGTGCCAAATGAATTAATCTATATCTATACTCTATACTTAATATATAAAGCTGAAGAGTTTGTTTGTTTGTTTGTTTGTGCGCGCTAATCTCAGGAACTACTGGTCCGATTTGAAAAATTCTTTTTGCGTTGGATAGTCCATAAATCCTAGAAGGCTTTAAGCTATATAACATCACGCTGTGATCAATAGGAACGGAGCATAACTAACTCCACGCGAACGTAGTCGCTGGCGGCAACTAGTTTATTATTTTTAAGTCAGTTCACTCTAGCATTGAAGACACTTAAATTGTAATTAGACGGGAAGACCGCTGAAGGTAAATTGTTCCAGTCCTTCGATGTACGTGGTTTAAAAGATGAAGTGAAACGTTTCATCCAGAGCGTAGCGGTGTCAACAACTGGTGGATACTCGCCGTACGACAGCTCGTCCTATGACCGACCGGTGATGGCATAATCGAAAAGACTCTTCAAAATGTATTTCAAAATGCCAAGCTATTGGTTTTTTTAGACTATGTTTTCCCCTTCAGCGATTTTAGTAAAGTCTAGGATACAATCAGAAAATATATGAATAGAAATAAGTATGTACCAAATGAATTAATTTGATATAAAATTAAAGAAAACATCTGGAGTTTATTGTGCGTCAAGAAATTGATTCAATTTTTTTTTATGTTAATTATTATAAACTAGTGCTTAACTGCAATCCGACCTGATGGTAAGCAGTGATGCAATCGTTGATGGTAAAGCGCACTAGCTTATTAAACCTATTCACTAAAAAAAAACTAAGTGAATAGGAAGGAAGACGGCAGTTGAGCGAGGTGATGCAATGTTAAACGCAACAAAAAACCAGCGATGCTGCGCCAGAGGATTGATCTGGAGACCCTCCACGATCAAACTCCCGACACAACAACATTTGGCGCATTGTACCCGGCACACATCGCAACACAACTGCTCAGACCCATCTACCGTACGGCTTCACCAGACATCATGCCGGACGAATCGCTTGGCGGCAAGACTTTGTCTGGTGGGTGGTAACTTATGCCGGCGGCTGATGTTGTTGCCTATCACCGAGAAAATCGCTGTCAATGGTACCCAAAAGGCTGGCAGCATTACCATGTTGTGTGGCAATACTGGTTCTTTTGACTAAAAATAGGTGAAAATACATGAAAAGTCAAATGAGCACGTAGTACATATATTGTTAGCTTGTACATTGACGTTAATGAGTCTTTGTGAGTGATTTGCTGCTTTGTTATTCAATATTAACTGTAGTTTGAGATCTTTATTTTAATAAGTTAGCATTTATCAATTTTATTCGCATAGATTTAATGAAATAGTTTCTCAAATTATCTTGATGAAGGCGAGTTCGTCCAAAGTTAGTTTTACAAATGGTTAGAAAGATTTTAAAGCACCACTTTTTCTTATCAAGTAATTTATGCTAACTAAATAGTCTTTTTGAGAATATGAAAGGAGATTTAAATTGTAATCATTAATATTCAGCTGATAAAATCTTAAGAGTTTCTTTGTAGAAATTAATATAGTTAAATTAATTTACATTTTAAAACATTATTAATAGCAAATGATAACAGACGTGTCTTATAAACAAGACTCACTATTTACATCAGTAGTTTTTATTTTGTGTAATAATTCATACCACTTTTTTAAAATATGTTAGAAGATGCTACAAATACATATGAAATATATTGTGATTTTTCAATATGAGAAAAGTCATTTCTATATGTGTATCTAAGTAATTACACGTACAGAAATAAAATATAGATATCAAATATATTTTTATTTCATTCAGCGCACAATATTCCATAAATGGCACGAACCCTAGTGAGTGGCTTCATTCACATTTTTGTAACATTACGTGCTATTTTCGCCTTTCGCTTATAAATACGCGTTCAAAGCCTTTGCATTTGGCATGGCATGCATACGCCCCGCAATACTGTTGGCTTGCACAGTTCCAGAACATGTTATTTTATATTTATAACTTTTCGCACTAATAAAGGCGAATGTTCTGCTAATAAAATGTTTGAAAACGCAAAGTTGAATTTCAGTTTATGATAAACATATTGTTGTTGTAATGTTTATGTTTGTGGTTTAGTCACCTTTAATAATATTCTTATGAATTTAAAGCTTATTGCAAACAAAAAGAGCACAAAGGCGGGGTAAAAGGGTATCAGTTTACCAAGAAGAATGCTTCGGTTGAGAGGTACAATGATAAGAAAAAAAAAATGAAATATTTGTACTATCCATACTAATATTATAAATGCGAAAGTGTCTTTGTCTGTCTGTCTGTCCGGCTTTCACCCCAAAACTACTGAACCGATTGTAATGAAATTTGGTACACAGATAGTCTAGAGCATGAGAAAGGACATAGGCTATATAACATCCCACTATGACCAATAGGAGCAGAGCAATAACAAAAAATGTTGCGAAAACGGGAGCTTACGCGGACGTACAACATACTGCTCCCATTATTTTAACAGGCGCTTATTTTATATCGACTGAGATCTTTTTAATTTACGGGAACCACCGCGCGCTTTAAACGGAAGTCCACGCGGACGGAGTCGCGGGCAACAGCTAGTAATATTATAAATGCAAAAGTATCGCTGTCTAGACAGACGTCCGGCTTTCACGACAAAACTACTGAACCGATTGTAATGAAATTTGGTA
Organism: Sesamia nonagrioides; assembly: GCA_017933935.1. Classification (NCBI taxonomy): domain Eukaryota; kingdom Metazoa; phylum Arthropoda; class Insecta; order Lepidoptera; family Noctuidae; genus Sesamia; species Sesamia nonagrioides. Next base: position 369,271 of record JADWQK010000642.1, on the reverse strand, counting down.
CACATATAGTCTAGAGCCTGAGAAAAGACATAGGTTATATAACATTTCGCTATGACTAATAGGAGCAGAGCAGTAACAAAAAATGTTGCGAAACCGGGGGCAAACGCGGACGTATATATTGCTCCCATTATTTTAACAGGTGCTTATTTTATATCAATACGCGGACGGAGTCGCGGGCAACAGCTAGTACTAAATAAAACTCTTCTTTTCCAAAAAAATAGTCAGCGGATTCACTATTTACTTCATTTCCACTCGATGGCTATGAATTTGAATATGAAAGCTGTTTTCTTTGTATTAAATTTTACAACTGAAAAAATAGCGTTTAGATTTACAGCACAGATGTTTTCCAGTTTTAATTCAGATTATATAGACTTTTCTGCTTAATATTCCAACCCATCTAATAGTTGTCTGGGTAAGATAGCTAAGAGGTGGTAAGACCGACAATTGTATTTGTACTCCTTTTGTTAAGTGAGTTCTTTGTTATTTTTTGGAATTTAGTTATATCATTCAGAACTGTTATGTTTAATTTAGTCCTAATTACTGGAGAGCTTAATAGTAATAATAAATTTTAATTGCATTGTTAGTAGGTACACAATGAAGACGTTCAGTTGTACAACGATCCATTACTAACTACCTTAAATTAGGCATGCAAAACAGATTTTAAATGAATTTCGATAAGATACAAAAATAATATCATTAAAATTAAAAGAATGTCATCAAAAATATCAAGTCAGGTGAAATAAAATTAAAAAGAAAACAGAAAAAAAGTAAAATTAAAAATGAAATATCAATAAATAATAAGGTCCAGTCGGGATTACAAATTCTCATTATTTATGTATTCACCAATGGAATAGTAACATTTCTCAATCAATAAATTTGACAATCTCTTTATAAAAAGTGGAATAGTATAATTTTTTATTTCACTGGGTATTTTTTTTTTTTTTTTATATATATTATAAACTAGCGCTTGACCGCAATCCTGCCTGATGGTAAGCAGTGACGCAATCGTTGATGGTAAAGCGCACTAGTTTATTAAGAGCCTATTCACTCTAGCCTTGAAGACACTCAAATTGTAGTCCGACGGAAACACCGCCGCTGGCAACTTATTCCAGTCCCTCGATGTACGCGGTATAAAGGAGGAGGCGAAACGCTTCGTCCGGATCGTAGAGGTGTTAACAACGTAAGGGTGGAAACCAGCCGTACGACGGGTCGTCCGCTGGTGGAACGGAGATGGGGGAATTAAATCATGCAATTCCGTCGCACACTCCCCGAAATGCATCCTATAGAACACCGAAAGGCTGGCTACTCTACGCCTGTGCTCTAGGCTTTGGAGACCAACTCGAGTTAGATCAGGGTCACCAATCAACCTCTTTGCACGTCTCTCCACTGAATCCAAAGTGGCCAGGTGACACTTGGCAGCACCAGCCCAAATGTGGCTGCAGTACTCCACACACGAACGGACCTGTGCTTTGTATAACATTAGAAGCTGCCCAGGTGTGAAGTACTGCCGGACCTTTGCGATAACGCCAAGTTTCCTGGCAGCCACCTTAGCCTTGGACTCAATGAACCGCCCAAAGTTAAGGTCCGAGGAAATCTCAACTCCCAAAAGCTGAAGGCGGTCGGAACACTCCAAGGACACATTCCGAAAAGTAGGAGCCAAGGTGAACGGGCTCCTTTTGGCGGTGAAAAGACACGCGGTATTTTCTTATAAATTGTTGATTTCAATACACATACACCAGTATAAATTAACTCTACTTATACTTGTAAAAGTATACCGTTTGTACTTATACATGTATACTTTAATGTACCTACCTATACATACAGGAGCCAAGCAATAATGCACAGCTCAATATTACTGTACGTAATTGCATATAAAATCATTCATATGTGTGTCAGTCAACTGCAGCTTGACGTCATATTATTAGCTGTAGTTAATGAAACGTTCGCGTTAATAAACGAAATGACGTTAATGTATTGCAGGGTAAGTAGCACTAGTTTCGAATAAACTTTTACGTTCATGTGAGGGTTCAACGTGATACGATCTAATCTGTTTCGGTAATGAGTTATGGTTTGAATATCCTGTTGCGAATGTGGAAGTTGAGTGGGTTTAGTAGAGGAATAAAAGTGTTTTGCTTTTAACGATTTTTTTTTAAACTGGCTCTAAAAGGACACAGAAATATTTTATAAAAAGCACGTTTATTAAAGACATTAACATAATTGTACTTTTGTATGAATTAAATACGATGATTGTTTTTACGAACCAAGGAACCGTAGCAGCTACGCCGTAGGCGTAGTAGCCATGTGGCTACGGCGTAGCTGCTACGAAAGCATACATGTAGACGAAGTATCTTGAAATCTTTTAATCACTTTAAATGTGACGTTTACAACAGTGTTTGGTAAAGCACGTACTGGAAATGTTTGGGTATGAAATATGAGTCTCTCCAAAATTATGAGTTAGTTGGCAACTTGTGATATTGTTGACAGTGCGCAGCGAGTCGCTATAGCCGCGCCACGTCGCGTCGCTCGCGCACTTTGTTTGCCTCCTCGCTCCGCCACTTTGGTAAAACTCCACTGCGTTTGTCAGGTGTTTACACTGAGTATCATCCCGCCTGGCTGCATTACTTCTGTTTGCATTAACTATTTAACAGACTGGATATTTGCACGCAATTAAACTACAGTTTCAGACAGGGTACGGTTAGTTCATAGCGTAACATTCATGTTTTTATAGTGATGCTGGTAATCCAAAGCAAACTCCAGCTTAGACCGACATTCATTATAACTTTGGAAATTGTATTTACTCATCTATACCAACAATATATTAAGCCCAAAAGGACTATAACAATGCTTTTATTTGAATCAAAAGACTTTACGCAATTAACAAAGGCTCTGATTCGAAAAGATACCAAAAGGTTGAAATGTCGGAACGAAAGCGTCAAGTCGTTCTTAAAGGGAACGGATTATTTCGAAAATGTAAACAATCGCACCAGCATCCCCAAAAGTCTATTTAGGGTGAATTAAGGAAAACGGAATTTTCTTCCACGACCTTAGATCGCAGCTTATTTGCGGTTATTCTCTTTGACCGTCGTTAAGTTCCTTAGGACGGCTTTTACGAGTTTGAGTGGCCAATTTAGCGAACAAAATCTGAACGATCAGAATTTTTGTTCTAATTAATAACTCCAAGGGGCTACGAGGGTAGCCTTTTGCTTATTAAATAAAGCGGAATAATGAACAGTCGAGATGTTAATCTAATTGCAATTGCGTTTTATTCAGTTGTATTTTATATGGATTAAGGCTGTGGAATATTTTACATTGGAATTATATCGTGTGTGCTGAGCATAACTGCGCAATATATAACTTAAAGAACGTGATTAAGCAATCCCTAACTGTATAAGTAGATAGAAATTCTCGCAGCAATCAAAAGTTAGGGGAGTTTTCTCGGGAAGGATTCCGCGCGGAATTCTTGAAGTGACAGTTTGATTAACCGAGCGGCGCACACGCTTTCCCCATTTTCGGATTTCTTGGCGTTTTGTAGCCATTACCTGTTTTAGTTGACTTTGGAATTTCTTGAGCTGCAGCTTTAACCTAACAATCCTAACAAATACGTTGCATTCGCTACGCTATCTGAACACAGATGAACTTATAAATCAGAGCGAACTTGGAATTAACACTACTAGAGAAAATACATCCTAAAATTAATTATCCTTAACTGCTGGACCCTCTTTGCAAATTGATCGCGATTTGTTCACTTCGTTTGGCGTGTTTCTTTTTCTCTAAACTCAATTTACCGTTGTTCGGGCTTCAGTGAATCAACTAAAAGAGACTCATCGCGTTACGTGGCACTTACTGCTACAAATGAATTGCTTCACTTCTGCTTCTAAAAAGTGTTTTTATGTACCTCCGCGGCCGCAAGTCCACCCAGTCCGCTGTTATCATTCGTTTTCGGGGGGAGGAAATTTAAATTAAATATTTGAGAGCGTTAATTTTGTCTCCTCATCGAGCGAACGCGACGCATTCTTTGTGAAGTAATTAAACTGAGTGGAAGGGTTTCAGACGGTAGTAGTTTGTTTGTTCGCTTGAAATTGCGTTTCCTATGAAGTGAATTTCTCTCGGTTGTCGTCAAGCGACGCTGGCTTTTATTTGTTTTATAGATACGAGATATGAAATCTCAAGTATCTGAAGCGTATGTCTATACAGCATAATGTCAGTTGGATTAAAGGAATATGTCAAATTAATACTTCATTCACTTCATTAATCCATTGTTTGATGTTACTTCGAACCTAAATAAGTTGGTGAGTTATTTAGTAGGTTCGTTCGTGTAAACGTAGTACCTATTCCAATCAGAATGTTTATACTGGACAGTCAATAACAGAATGCAAATACGCAGTGGACAACGTGTCAGAGCGTCCAGTGACCCGCTAACTGTTCGAAAAACCTTTATAGGCACATCGAAGTAAAACCAAAAGAACCAGACACTGGAACTGGAATTACTATTATTGCCTTTTCGTCTTTTACGGTTATTGTTTGGGCTTGAAGGAGTAGTACAAAGTCGGCAACTGTAACTGTTCCGTTCTTATAAGTTAGATAGATTTACTGTTTGGAATCTGAGAGAAAATACTTACAAAGAATATTGTAGTGTCTATATTACTTAATTCAAAATATTTCTAGGATAGCTTCATAATTTATTTTTCGACAATGATGGTCATTTCTGAACATCGTCGCGTTTGTAGTTTTGTTTTTAAACGTATCATGAATAATAATAAATCTGATAACTGATATCATGTTTTACTGCTCATAGGTTTTGAAAGGAATTTATTATAATAAACTTGATTTAATATAATAAACATGAAATATAAAAGAACTGACTGAGCTTCGCGGTTTCACTCACATACGTTCCGATTTCGTAGAAATATCAGAATAAAACTGCTTTTTATGTTAATACTGGGTATAAATATGCCGAATTTCTTAGAAACGATTCAGTTGATTGATCGTGAAGAAATGTTTGTATACACATACAAAAACACACACACACACACACATTAATACAATTTTGTTTTTTTAATAATTATATACTAGTGCTTGACCGCAATCCCGCCGGATGGTAAGCAGTGATGCAATCGTTGATGGTAAAGCACTCTAGTTTATTAAGAGCCTATTTAATAAAAAAAAACTGAGTTATAACTCAGTTTTTTCCTCCACCTCGCTCAACTGCCGTCTTCCTTCCTATAGGAAGGAAGACGGCAGTTGAGCGAGGTGATGCAATGTTAAACCCAACAACACGACCAACGATGCTGCGTCAAAGGGAGATTGATCTGGAGACCCTCCACGACCCACAACACCATTGGACGCATCGTACCCGGCACACATCGCAACACAACTGATCAGACCCGTCTTCCGTACGTCGTCACCAGACATCATGCCGGACTAACTAGCAAACACACTCACTCCCAAACTGCTGGCTGTCGGAAGTTATCCCACTGGAAGGTGTTATCGGAAAGAAAATAGCTTAAGTATCTAGTATGCTATTAATTTATCTTCTTGCCAAATTTTATCGCTATCCATTTGATAGTTAAGGTGTGAAAAGGTCACATACAGACAAAGTTATTCTCGAATGAATAATACTAGTACGGATTCAGCAATAAATCCCACTAATATTAAAAATGTGAAAGTTTGTGAGAACGTATGTATGTGTGTATGGACGGATGGATGGATTGATAGATGGATGGATGGATGGATGGATGGGTGGATGGATGGATGGATGAATGGATGAATAGATGGATGGATTGATGGATGAATGGTGGATGGATGGATGAACGGATGGGTGTTCGAGACTCCTTCAAAAATTCAAAAACACAAATAGTTTATCTCGATTTTCCCCTGGGATCGAAACAAACACGGGTGCAACCGCGGGACGCAACTAGTAATAATAAAATAGTCGGTAATTTATACAAAAAAGATAACACAATTTAGTCTCGTATGTTTGCCTGACAGGCCTGGTGATTGAAGGCTTTGTTTATCATTGTAATAATAAAAACCCTTTTATAAATTTTCAATGAACGTTGATGGATCGCTGCAAATACATACATTATACAATGTTTGATTTTATTTACAGACTTCCATGGAACGCTAGTTTTTTTTAACTAAAAAACCTACTAATGTGAAAGTTTATATTGATATAAAATATAAATAAATAATTTATTGTGACTCGTAAACGAATATCATGAAACAAAACCAAACACAATCAAAAATAAAAAACTTGAAAAAAAGGAATAAAAAGAAAAAAATAAAATAAAAAGGGTGTATCTGACACAGCCGCACAAACGAGTACCATGGATCCAGTATATGATTCTGAACCACCCAGTGGTGGAAATTATCGCAGCGTTTTCATGATTAAAAATAATATGCAGTTTTTTTTTTTACTTTAGAGCATTCATAATTGCTATACTTTTATAAACCAATAAGATTTTAAAGTAAAAATTACCTAATTCGCAAATTACACAAAAAAGCGAAATGTGAACAAAACTCGAAAACTATCTTATCAGCTGATTTAATAGAGGGATCAACGTCATACCTACAAATCCGCACGGCGGCACGCTTGCAACGTTCAAAAGCCGATCCAATACTTTTTTAAACACTGTGAATTCTGTAACCGTTCATTAACGACATTAATGAATATCATAATTTTATTAGTGGCATGTGTGCCTTTTCACGAAGTTTGCGTTTCGATGTCAGATACACCCTGTACAGGTGACAACCGTATCACAATCCGTTTCGTAATTTAGAAGAACAACGGGTCATACAGCCCTGCAGTGTAATTGCGTAACACACTAGCAGTAGCAATGGCAATATTCATTGCGATACTTACGTGGTTGAGCAGGCACTTTTTTGAACATATGAAGCAATTAATTAGCAATATGCTTCCAAATGATTCTAACTCATACTAATAGTGTGTCACGTATTAGGGTACCTTTATTACTTTAACTTATAATACGTATAGTTTTTTTAAATATCTATATCCATACTAATATATAAAGCTGAAGAGTTTGTTTGTATGTTTGTTTGTTTGTTCGCGCTAATCTCGGGAACTACTGTTCCGATTTGAAAAATTCTTTTTGCGTTGGATAGCCCATTAATCCAGGAAGGCTTTAGGCTATGATGTTATATGACGTGATGTTATATTAGATATAACATCACGCTGCGACCAATAGGAGCGGAGCATAACTAAACCACGCGAACGAAGTCGCTGGCGGCCGCTAGTAAATTATAAATTAGTGCTTGACCGCAATCCCGCCTGATGGTAAGCAGTGATGCAATTGTTGATGGTAAAGCGCGTTAGTTTATTAAGAGTCTATTCACTTTAGCCTTGAAGACTCTAAATTGTAGTCAGACGGAAACACCGCCGATGGCAAATTGTTCCAGTCCCTCGATGTACGCGGTATAAAAGAGGAGATGATACGCTTTGGGCTGATCGTAGTGGTGTTAACAACGTAAGGGTGGAAGCTCGCCGTACGACGGGCCGACCGATGGTGGAACGAAGATAGGGGAATTGTATCATGCAATTCCCTCGCACACTCACCAAAACACATCCTATAGAACATCGAAAGGCTGGCTACTCTACGCCTGTGCTCCAGGCTTTGGAAATCGTTCTTAGTTAAATCTGGGTTACCAATCAGCCCCTTCGCACGCCTCTCCTCTGAATCCAAATAGGCCAGGTGACATTTTTCAGCACCAGCCCAAACGTGGCTGAGTTGTAACTTTATAGAAAAAGAAACACAATGTATACTCCTAGCAATGTCACCACCATTACTGTCATAATAATCAAGCCATACGTAATTACTCTCCTAAACATGACCCTCAAAGTCATTTGGAGCGAACGTTCCTTCGGGGATAATGCTATAATGAAGTCGGTGGATGTGCAATCACTGGGATGTTATTAGCTCACAGGTGACTTCTGAGTCTTTATACGGCCGTATTATTTGCTGATTAATAATTATTTAAATTGTCATTTACGTCACCCATGTGGATGGGTTGGGGCACAAAATAAACTAATTTTAAGTTCTGTACATCTTTTTATTTTTCTTCCATATTTGGTTTAGTTATGTCAAATTATGAAATTCCATAGACAGTTTAGACGCCATTAAAAAATATGGCGACTAAAAACGTGTTGATTTACGTCAGGCGCGGACTTACTCCACAGGACTACACTAATTTTTTTTTCTATCTTTTTGTTATTGAAAAAGAAAGAAAAAGATGCGACTGAACTTGTTTAGTTTGTGAACAAGGGAATCGGGGCCGGGGAATGCCTAACTCTTGTCTGTTTATCTATCTCTTACAGTATTACAGAAGCTCACTCAAAAATCAAGTTTTACTTAAATCTCGTTTAAAGCAATTTGATTGGTTGTAAACTAGTTTTAAGTAATGCTTGAGTCTTGAGTAAGGTTCTGTAATACGATCCTTAGTCTGTCTGTTAACTTTTCATGCATTAATGGCTGAACGGATTTCAATGACATTTGACAGACAGGTAAACCAAGACCTAGTTCAGGGTACGATTTCATTAAAGTTTTTTTTTTATCCTAATAGTTAGTTCAATTGTGATAATTTTCGATTTGTATGCAGGAACAATCGAGAGCAAAATCTACTTATTACTCAATAATTTGATAGTTTATACTTTTTGCAAAAAAAGGTACAACGGCGGATTTAATTCCTTTAGCATTATCAGTTAACCATGGGATAAAAGTCCAAATTTTGAACTCTCTAAATAAATCATCGTATATTTTCTCACAAAAACTAAGCTTATATCTCCTCTCCTTTCTAACGTTACTAACTTTCTAATTACTTAATTAACTATTTTTTCCACCAACTAAACTTAAATACAAAGTAGTTACACTGTCATCGGTTATCAGATTCATGAACTGATCAGCGACAATTCCCAGTGGCATCATAGTATCCATCCAAATGGAAATGGGCGTATGCATCTGTGCGGCACACTATAATTCCAACAGTGATTTTGCGATCGGTGTGCGAATACGAACGGTTGATCCGCCCAGATTAATTTATGTGAGTGCTGGCCTGAGCTAGACACAGAAACATTTTTTTTTCTGTAATGCATTGTGTCTACAGAAATATTTGTAAAGCTAGTCGAGTTCAAGAGAGAAACGTTCTCGGTTAGAAAGTTGAAATGAAATCGTTTATTAAGCAAGTAGGATCACTGATCACTTTTACACGTCATATTTTTTTAAACTAGCTGGAGGCATTTCCTGACTACCTCTGAGAAGAAAAGCCGAAAGAAACTCTAGTATCATAGTCTTTTCTCAAGTCAAAACATAAAAAAGGAAAATATTTACAATAAAAATATTTGTTTCAAATCAAATCAAAATCGTTTATTTCAAATTAACCATCACTTGGTACTTTTGAATAGTCAATGTCGGTCAGTTCAAGAAAAGTGAAGCTAAATTGCACGTTCCAAAGCGTAGATCTCTATGGAGAAGAACGTGCAAGAAACTCAAAAGATTTGCTTTGTACATAACAATCAATTAACGTGATCGTGAAAAAAAATCAGTTATTAAAATGTCATAATTGTAGAATAATTACGCATGTTGCTTAATGATATTGCTCAGCAGAGCGAGCAGCTCAATCCCAAGCTTTATTGTCTTCTAAATAATCTGAGATTATTTTGTTGAGTGGTTGAGATAATCAGGTCCTGCATCGTATTTCTGTAAAACATTTTTAATCACAATAGGAGTCATTTTTAAAGAGATTACTAATCTATTGCTCCAATGTTTGAAAACATTGTCAGTGTCATCAACATAAATCTATACTAATATATATGTAAAGCTGAAGAGTTTGTTTGTTTGAACGCGCTAATCTCAGGAACTACTGGCTCGATTTGAAAAATTCTGCGTTGGATACCCCACTAATCCAGGAAGGCTTTAGGCTATATAACATCACGCTGCGATTAATAGGAGCGGAGCATATAAAAAAACGCGGACGAAGTCGCGCGCGGGCGCTATTACGTAATGAATATTGTTGAACTGTCAACATTAAAGTGATTGCTACTGAAATTGTGTTACGCAGTTACCACGCTTAATCGAAAGCGTTATTATACCTTTAAACCTAAATGCAAATTCAGTTTTTGTAAAATTGATTTAAGTTTACAAAATCATTCTAAGCGTAAATAATGTCTGTTGCTGCTGTCCCATCGGACTTCGTGGTTTGTTTTTAAGCTATAGTAATTTATGCCTGGTGCTTTTAAGCCTAGTAGTATTTCACACCAGCCTCTCAAGTATGAGTGTGCGGATTCGATTCCAAGTCAGGCAAGTATATGTACTTTCTAAGTATACCTTAGATACCAATGACTGATAACAAGGTGAAGGAAAACATCTTGAGGAAACCTGGACTTAAAGTCTGAAATTCCCAACCGCATTGAGCAAGCGTGGTGTTTACGCTCAATCCTTCTTTGTATGAGAGGAGACCTATGCCGAGCAATGGGACGATAAAAAAGGTTAATGATGATAATCAGATTTGAAAGAATTCTATAAAACTAGTGATATACGAAGAAATATTTAACCTCACTCTCATTGACAAATACACAAAATATTGTAACTCAAATTTATCAGACGATTTGATCTATAATTGAAAACGGTACTAAAACTAAATTCTCTTAGTCAACGGGGCAGTTACTTTCTACGCTTTGGTGCGAGTCATTCGGATGCAAGACACGCACCGAAGATGATACGTGATAACACGAAAATCTCCCAATTGCTTACGTGTTCGAGCCGGCGGGGCCGGTGTTTTACGGTCATGGAGTAGTAGGCAAATGGAGTAATAAATCAGGTTACCAACGAAAAATATATGTAAAGCAAGCAATGACACATGTGCGCCAATATGAAACATGGCAAAGTTTATTGTATCTAGTTTAATTCATCATCATCGGCCTCTACTCGTCCACTGCTGGACATAGACCTCCTTCATGGTCCGCCAACAAGCTCGATCCTGAGCAGATCTCCGGCAGCCACTACCAGCCACCTTTTTGATGTATAATTATTATCAGAACACGTAAGTAATATATTATTAAAATCTCATTGCTGTGAAAATCTACTGTCCAAATTATAATTATAAATAGCAATTTATAGTCCTTCAAAATCAAATTGAAATATTTATTTCCTAGAATGCGTGTATACAAAGGTCGTGAAAAATTCAAGTTAAGCCATGCATTCTGACCAAGTTTCGACGTGTAAAATTTAAATGAAGCAATATTATGATCTTCCTTCCATTGGAAATAGGTATATTTACAGAAAAATACAGCATGGAGAATCATTGATTAACAGACAGTTTCTTGATTAAAGAATCATCAAGCAGAATGTAACAGTAACATATTCACGTGAGTCCTCCATATACTCCTCACTCCACGTGAAAAGTTGAGAACTTGAGACCACCCGAGCATTGAATAACTCCTGGTTATAAATTAGGACGATCGTTTGATAAGTGAGTTCCCAACGTAACGCTTTTTGCTCGTGCTTTACGCAAGCGAGTAGACTTTATCGATGATTGAATTGATACATGTCGTGAATGCGTAATCGGATTGGGTCCCTGTGAGTTGGGTTAGAGAATTAATTTACAGGTGAGTTTTTGTATGACTGATTTGGTTCCGCTTTCCATTTGAATATAAAGCACTCAGTATGTAGTGATAGCCGCAGAACTACGTGATTTTGATCTTGAATTAAGTGAACCAGATTTAAAAAAAGGATGTCGATGTACGATTTGAAAGTTTATTTGTAAAGATGAGACTCAAACTCGAAGCATTATTTTCAAATGAAATCACTTTCAGGAACTCTTGAATTGTCAAGGAGTCGATCAGTCACAAAAAATAATGCTGCCCAAGTGCCCACTCCAAAGCTATGCAGTAGCTATGATGAAGGATGGACAAACTTCACAGACGCTCAATTTTGTGTATTAATTTACAGGTGAGTTTTTGTATGACTGATTTGGTTCCACTTTTCATTTGAATATAAAGCGATGTAGCGATAGCCACACAACTACGGACACAAAATTGTATGGCTGAAAAGTATTAGTCATTAATGGTAAAAATTATATATGCGAGGACGATGCAGAACCATCTTTATAAGCAGGATATATATATATGATTAAGTAATGTCCTACTAAAAAGTAAAAAAAAAACAATTCAGATATTAAATTAAATTATAATAAGCCATGGCAGCAAAGAGAAAGGCAGTCTCCACTGACTGCACCCGTTCACGATCATAACGCATGGATTAGTACCATTCAGTTCAACAATTTTGAGGGAAGCTAAATGACATCAAAGAGAACATGCCATACCCTCAGCCGCCAAGGCACATTGAAGTCAATGAAAAACATACCCAATAAACGCTAGCTTTATAGTACACAATTATACAATACTAGCGAGATTGCATTCATATAAAGCAAAAATAATATTTAAATTCTTCAGCAGTATAGCATATATACTTCATTGTATACCAAAAACATACATTGATTAAAACACATTCAACACAACAAAGTATAAAATGGGTGGCTTTATCGCTAATGCTATCTCTTCCAGGGAACCAATGAATGGACAGAGATTCTCCTGAACCATAAATGGGACTGTCGTTGATGCAAATATTATAAATACAATATACTAAAATAGATACACAGATACATACACATATCAAAAATTATACACGTATACGTCATTATGGTACAGAAGCAGCGTTTAGCCCAGCATTTTTATAATATGCCTGTCTGCATAGTGCGTGTTTTATACAAGATTTAAACTTCGTTTCATTCAGGGAAAATATGTGGGGTCCTGTTTAAAGACAAAGCCTATTGCACAGTCAAAAAACTACAGTAATATTATCATCATCAACTTTTTTGATCGTCCCACTGCTGGGCACAGGTCTCCTCTCATACAGAGAAGGATTGAGCACAATCACCACGCTTGGTCAATGCTGGTTGGTGATTTCAGACTTAAAGTTGAGGTTTCCTCAAGATGTTTCCTTCACCTTTGAATCAGTTATTGGTATCCAAAATATATTTAGAAAGTACATATAACTTAGTAAAGTTACATTGGTACCTGTAGTAGACCTGGAACCGAACCCGCACACTCATACTTGAGAGGCTGGTGTTTTAACCACTAGGCTTAAATGCATTAGGTGTAAATTACTATAGCTTAAAGACGAACCACGATAGTAGTATTATGCAGTGTACATAACCTTTAACTGTCTTAGTATCACCTTACACCGTATCATTACACCAGCGACACACTAGAGACGCAGAATAATAATGATAACTCATTTTACTCCCCAAGATTACACGCTACATTTGTCTCCCCTACTATCAGCTGTCTTATCTGTAATTAATACTCACAGTGTACATGCAGCATTATTCTTTTGCTCACTGAGGGAGGAACGCCATTGGCTGCGATGCACAGGTATGCGCCCATCTCGGAACGAGTCACCTTCGTTAGGTTGACTATTTCTCCTTCCAGGGAGGTTACTGTGTACAAAAGAGAATTTGTTAAATGTGTCCGGGAATTAAAATACATATTTTAATTAATTTATACAATAAATAACAGAACTGGTTACTATATTATTGCAGCACATTAGAAAACACAAAAATAGGAAAACTTTCTACTAGAAACATAGTTAAAAAAACACACACACGACACAAAAATAATATGACTATCTTTGTGCTGTGTGTTTTCATTCATTTTCTAACAAAATTTACACAGTTTCGTTTACCATTATACCAATAACAATTTCCACTAAAATATCTGTGAATATCCGAATGATGATGATACATAATTTTAAATCAGCTATGCTAGTGTAGGTAAATAGGTCATAATTTCTTAAATGCCCACTCTTATTGATAAAGATATCAAAAAGAAAAGCCTGAAAATAGTGTTTCAGTTATTTTTGGAATAACAGACTCTTGTGTAGCATCCTATGTAGAATTTTATTAATATATTCTGCTCCTCAGATTATTAATAAGAACTTAAGTTCTTATATCTATTACTAAACTAATTATGTCGCTATTATTATATATTTATTTAGTTCAGTAATGAATATACTTTACATTAATCATAAATTGGCTCGGGTCGAAGTAGTAGCAGATGTACTGACCGATCGATTAGGTGAAGCTTAACGGTCCGTCATGAAATGCTCATTTTTACATATACAACCATGCCTCGGAAAGGATGTTAAGTCCTTGGTCCCGGCTATCATTTGTGGACATTTCACAGTCGTTACGAGTCATCGAAAGACTGAAAATTTGACTACAATTATTACCTTTTATTATAAATTATAAACTAGTGCTTGACCGCAGTCCCGCCTGATGGTAAGCAGTGATTTCGTTAATGGTAAAGCGCGCTAGTTCATTAAGAACAGTTTATTCACTCTAGCCTTGAGGACACTTAAATTGTAGTCTGACAGAAACACCGTCGCTGGCAAATTGTTCTAGTCCATCGATGTACACGGCGACTACTTACCACTACGATCCGGAGGCGGCGAAACGCTTTGTCTGGATCGTAGTGGTAATCGTGATCGTGGTGCCCTAAAAATATTGTTATCCAGTAACTGAGACGCGAAGATTAGATAGGCCATCGATCCATGGAAAATACTGATTTTCAGCTTGATGCGGTTAAACCAGAAATTAAGGTTTAACCGCATTACTAGGTTAAGCTAGATCATCATCATCATCATCATCATCAACCTTTTATCGTCCCACTGCTGGGCACAGGTCTCCTCTCATACAGAGAAGGATTGAGCGTAATCACAACGCTTGCTCAATGCGGATTGGCGATTTCAGACTTAAAGTTCAGGTTTCCTCAAGATGTTTTCCTTCACCTTCAGTCAGGCATTGGTGTCCAAGATATACTTGACGGCTTTAACGGCTAGATGATAAGTCATAAAACTTAACACATTACCTTTGTAGTCAGGAAACAAAAGAAAATATTTCTCTATTTCTCAGGCCATTAGAATAAACAAGTATAGCATAACAACGCTCGAGTTAGTTTCAAACAAAA
The DNA here is from genome assembly GCA_017933935.1 of Sesamia nonagrioides. NCBI lineage: Eukaryota > Metazoa > Arthropoda > Insecta > Lepidoptera > Noctuidae > Sesamia > Sesamia nonagrioides. The sequence goes on along the minus strand of JADWQK010000642.1, from coordinate 354,234 downwards.
CAGATTGAAGGAAAAAGAGTGAAGAAATCAGAGCATTTAGTTCAGTTCATTCAATCACTGAAGCCTGACTTGAAAATAAATGAATTCGAATTATTTTTGAGTTTGAAGGCGAGTGGAAGTTAGGATAAGCTTAGGTTATAATTTAACTTCAACCTGAGTAAGTAATTGAAGAAAATGCAACGGTATAGTTAGAATCATCATCATCATTATCAAACTTTTTGTCGTCCCACTGCTGGGCACAGGTCTCCTCTCATACAGAGAAGGATTGAGCGTAAAGAGGTTGATGATTTCAGACTTAAAGTCCAGGTTTCCTCAAGATGTTTTTCTTCACCTTCAGCCATTGGTGTCCTCTTGGATACTTAGAAAGTATATATAACTTTAGAAAAGTTATATTGGTACTTGCCTAACCGGGAATCGAACCCGCGCACTCATACGTGAGAGGCTGATGTTTTAACCACTAGGCCACCACGACTACTATACTCTAGTACTAGTACACTCTCTAGTACGAGTAGACTACTACCTATACTTAGAATATAACTATAATAATAGTGCTTATACAGATATAATCAATGTTATACCTAAAGGTAACTCAGTAGGAACTTTATCCAGATACTTTGATGTTCTGAGGCTGAAAACATCCTTTCGCCACTGACGGGTAAAAATACTTCTATTTACCTTTGATTCAGCTTCTTTGATCGTGTTTTAATATAAGATAGAACGTCTGAAACTTTCAAGACTAAAAATAAAACACAGGTCTTTTAAAAATTCTAAGATCGTTAATTTTTCAATGATAAAATTAAATTTAAAACTGAAACGCCAGTTACTACTTATTTAAAAAAAAAAATATCTGTTGAGACATGTCTAATACAGGAGAGGTTTAATGTTTAAACTTCTTATAAAAATATACACAAAAAATGCCCACGCCAAACACCCAAGCCACACCTATGTATACACACAGAAATTGCCAAAGCAAAACCCACGAAAACGGTTTTCAGCACTATCTGTAGAAGTGCTTACATTACATTTCGCCAGTAACTGTTGGAAAACACTTGTGAACCGCCAAAAGTTGACGGGTTGTGTAAACAAGAACCGTTAGTGGTTCGAACTCAAGCTGTTTTCCTGACACCTTGCTCGAATGGCGGCCAAGTACGTTTACAGCCATTATTCAAACAAGAGGATAAAAAGCTAGGGCAATATTTTCCGAAGGAGCTGTACACCGTTGATGGTTTAAAGTGTAGAGCTCTTGGTGGCGGGACGACGCTTCGTTAGCAAACAATGCGCGCACAGAGGCGGCTGTGGAGCCGCTTCGCGTTATTGTAGTTTTAATTTATTTGTAAGGGGTTAGATATCTGTAGCTTGTGTTTCATTTAAACATGTTTGAAATCGTAAAAAAAATAAAACAATGCAAATTAGCTTCCAAATGTTTGAAAGATAGCTGAATTTCTACATTATTGTATTACATTAATATATACATGTATCTACTTTTTATGGTGTTCATATACAGTAAGGGTCAAAAGTGGAGTACCACTTTTGACACTTATTGTTAGTGCAATAAATTTCATAAGTGGTAACGCACTTTTGACCCCTACCTGTATAATTATAGTGAAGAATAATCTATTGTGTAAATGTGTGTAAATTAAAATATGGCTCAATTTTCTATAGTATAGATGAATGTGGTAAATAACAACAATTACTCTAAAATAAAATTATTTCGAAAGAAGATATTAAGCGAAAAAATAAATTAATAATAATAAAACTAGTTCGCACACTACTCCATAGCTTGTTGGGCTGTCTTCGACGCGGACCGTTGAATAAACTTGGCCTGTCGATGTGTCATAAGTCAAGTAATGCTTGAGCCCCACGGACCCCTAGTGGTTTTGCCACAGACACACGAAATATTTTAAAGAATCCTTTTAAAATTTTCATCCTAATAGTTTTCTTACATTTTTCTTCTCTTTGGCTGGTTCAAATTAAGTGGATAAATCGTTACGCAAATGAGACAAGATCATAAATATTTAACGAGGAAATTACAAAAGAACGCTTTTCACGATATTGTGACCCAACCTGTAATTAATCGCTGTTTAATTAATGAAGTGTTGCCTCAACATTGCCTAATAAAATTACTGATAAAAGGACTTTCAATTTATTACATTTCTGATTCGAAGTTAATTTCAAAGTTTTCTTATAATATTGGCACTAATCGCGTCGGCGCTAAACTCAACAGTAAAGGCGACAAAAGTCCAGTACTTTTGGTAAAGTCTCCTCGAGTAAAATGGAAAACCATCATTTTCTCATCACTCCTTATTCCAAAGTTATAATTTTAATTATGAATTCGAAACGTTCTGTACTGAGTGGGTACTTATTTATTTTGTATTAGGGTGAGTAAACCACCCTTCTAAGAGAAGTACTTGAATTTAATAAGCAGAAATACTCTTAATGGACTTTCTATTAATTGGTGTGATCGCTAAGAAGTTTTGTTTGAACTACGCAAACTATTGTTATGAAATCGAACATCACCGCTGAACAACTTGCTCTATAATTGGGATTAACAATTCTCGATATCGTAGATCGTAGTCGTATCTGTTTCAAACTTTGTGGTGCTGATGAAAAGCGACGAATGGAAGGATGGTGGAGTTAATTTGCATCAGTCTACGACTAAGTTTCCGCCATTCATTTGCTTATCTGCATAATTTGGTGTTGAACATGAAATAAATAGGCACGCGACACGCCGTTGTCAGCACGAACATGTTTTATGCGAAACAATAAAGGGCAAATTTTGAATAATACCCTATTGTTGGCGACACTGTTTTCTGTCGACGCTATCATTATTATTACCCACACAACATAGGACGTATTTCGTTCTCCTCAGATTTACTAAAATATGATTGTCTCAAAGATTTGAAAATTTATATTCAGAACAAAGCGGACCGCTAATGTGTTTAACGATTATGAGATTTATAAAAATCTTCGTCCAAAATAATTTATATAAAGAAACCAAAAGATAATGAAATAATATCAAAGGATTCTCAAATACAAAAGGAATAGGATTAAACTGAAATAGATTTTTTGTTTCAATAGATAACGAAGTGAATTATTTAAAATTATGGCGTACAATTTCACGACAAGCCAAAGCTACGTACCTACCTACATTGGTGCAGCAATATTATAATATCATATATCTTGGCAATATTAAATTCTTGCACTTAATTTTGATTTATAAGTCTAAAGTTGCCCTTCAGTGGGAGATAACAAATTGGAAAGTGGCCTCGGTAGTCATTAAAAAACTATATTTGTTTGGGGCGGCCTCAAAGTTTCCTATTGGAATATTCGTGAAGAACCATAGGCCTGAGTAATGGATAGCTTGTATTGTTTTCCGTTCAGATTTATGGAGGTAACTTGTAACGGCTTCTTTAATTAGACTTCTTCACTCAAATTGATGATTGTTATTGATGTTAGTTAATTTAAAATTGGTTTAGGCGGGTTTCACCTCGCCACTTATTCAATTACCGATAATTTGGTAAGTTTGTGGCTTTTGTGTTCTGCTGCCGTATTACTTTACTTTATACTAATTGATTTTATTGATTTCTTTTAAATTTTCCTTCTTCTATGATATCTTACAAAAAAAAACCCACAAATATTATGCTACTTAGGAAGATACACATTTAAAACGCATCACAAAACAACAAAAGATATTTTTGCCGGCTCATAGAATTTAAAACAGAACGAAATACTTTTATTTCTTAAAATCTATTGCCTATAGTTAGTAATCACTACAACACTTAAATGCATACATTGACACTAACTTCCAACGTACAGCATTGAAAAGGTCTAAGTGTGTTCTAATCTTAGCTGTAGTATTGAAGTGCTCGGCTCGTTGTAAAAGTCATTACCGGTAGTACTTTGTTAGCTTAATGAATTGACTGATGGCAGGAGGAGGTCTGAACAGTGGTAGGGTTAAGTGGGACCTGCTGATTAATCACCCTGTCAGTACAGTTTCCAATTGCCACTCGTCACGAATTCCCCTTGTGCTGGCATAATTTTTGTACTCACTTTCCCATAAAACCATCCAATAGTAGAGGTTTTATTGCAACGTTTGAATAGGAATTCCAAAAATAAACCGTTACATTTTCAATTTCATAAATGGAATGGATGTTCGAAATTTAGGAATCGGCCGATTAATTTTATTGCCATTTTAAAAATAAAAGGGCATAAAGTGCATAAATATGTGTGTTGGTTTTGTTTGAATGAAAACTGGTTTTATTGTTTGAACTTTGTGGTTCATTTAAGGGCTCAGCGATAACCCTTTATCCAGCTTTTATTTGACCGAGTGTAGAGATGAGTAGGTAAGTAATTATTCCCGGACCGTCTCGAGATTGTAATCCGGCGGGATTAGGAAGGGCGGTGTGAATGGTAATAGGAGTTCCTGAGGTGCTGCGGTGTGATTTACTGCTAAGATTCAATAGTGAATATTTTAAGAGCTGATTTATTTGTTCGTCGTCTCTAGAAGTTGTTGAAAGCTCGACTTGGTCTGCAAAATGTACTGTTTTCAGGATTTAAATACAAGTAATAACATAACTAGTTTCGTTTATTTCGGAAGGGGATTTTTTTTTTATCCCTTACGAAAGAAATATTTGTTTGACCTATAGGTAATTGTTCCGGGTCTGGCAGTTTGTATATGCCAGTTTAAATGTTTGTAAAATGCACCCACTATACAGGAAGAAATCCTAGTGTAAGCAACGCTTCTTTTTTAAATAAAGAAATAACAAAAAACTTTTTTTTAAACCTTATAACCAGTTTTAATTCTATGATATATTTCATTAAACCTGCAATTTGTGTAACGGAATATTAGCAGAAATTTGACATCTTTCATTTTAGAGTATTCATCGCGTTATTTTAAGGTGAGACAGACATATTATTCGAACATAGCAAGCGATGATTTAGCAATATCCTTCAAAATAGTCCAGATTGTTGTTGAAATTGTATACAGCAATTAGGGTGCTAATCGAAAACATTGTAGATTAGATATCCTTTCCACTGTGTTCTAGCAAAAAATTCTACCTTTAAAACATTCACTAACTAAACTCAGGTATAACTCCGGCTCCCGTCATCATATTCGCAAGTAATGCTTCTAAACCTAATATGCTTAACGACATTTTAAGCTGGAATAGTTTAGAGGTGGATAATACAGAAACTGGGTTAGGTTAAGCTTTGCCTAGTTCTGCTCCACAGTTTGAGGAGGGTCGACCTCGTCCAACTTATATGAACCGTTGAACTCAGCCTGCATTTTCATGCAATATTATAGGTTAATCGAAATATTAATAGCAAGACTGCTTTTAAAATGATTAAAAAAAAAATCTTTTGAAACAGGTCCAATTTTGCAGGTACACTTTACAGGGGCAATTTGGAAACAGGTGTAGTTTTGTAACATTGAATGGGTTTTACTATGTATTTTTTAGAATTGTATCAGTCCTTTTGTCCAAGTCCATTGTAATAATCGAAATAGGTTTTACAGGCTTTTAGGCCTGCTTTTTTACAGCAAGCAAGAAAACATACAATATACTTTTATTAGAAAATTTTCTGGCCCAGTACAAGTCGGGCGAAGAGTTCCATCCTACCATACACCACAGTCCAAACACCATAATAATTTGTAAGATCAAGCGAAAAACGCCAAAAATCACGTTTGTATGTAGCATTTGTTTCGCGTTTTAGTTTTAAGTTAATTTTTATACCGCAACCATAATATAAGTACTACACATTTTTTGAAAATTTCAAGCGTCTGTTTCAAGGTTGTGGCGAGGTTCAAAGATACAGCCCTGTTACATACGGAGGGATTGACATCAGAGCCTTAGTGTCGCATTACGCGCCATTAAGTACGAGACCCTAAAAACATTTTACATTTAAAACCTAATTCTATAAATATCTGATCCGGAATCTTGTAAATAATTACAGTTAAACTTTGCCCATCTATTTTAATTAAAATTAACCACAATCAGAACGTCAGCTCGCTCTCGTGGTGTGAGTTTAACGATAGATTAGTTAGGAGTTATCGTGTTAAGAGGCCTTAAGTTTCCTTATAATAGTAAATGATATGCTTATAGCACGCGAACACCCGTGACCTTAGCAGAACGTTAATTGGCTTGACTTCACTAACAAAATTGTTGGTAAAATCCAATGTTTATTTTCGTCTTAAATACACGTACATACGTACTTATTTCTAGTGATACGTAGATTGTGTCCTCTTCAGTAAAATGACGCAAGCAATTTTCCTGCATCGTGGGTGCGTTATACAGTATGTTAATTAACAGAGGGCGTTCCCTTAAACTCGTTAATATATATCATTAATAGATTAAAATAAAAATATCAGCATAGAAAAATAAGCATAAAAAAATCCGAATAGAAAAAAATTCTAATTGGAAATAAATTTGAAACCTCCTGTTTTAAATTAAAATAGTAGTCGTCATGTATAAATAAATTGCGACGTTACCGTCTTTCATGTTCGCGTGTACAGTGTGTTTCTTTTACATGTCAATTTAAAAGTTTTATTGAATATTTTCTTATTGGAAAATTTTTTAAAACATTTTGTTTTCGAATGGAAATATTTTTTTAGCATGTATGTATGCTATACTATTTCGGGTTAACGGGAACGCCCTCTGTTAGTTAACATACTGTATTTCTCACTAACATAGAAGTAGTACATTTTTGTGCCTTTTTGTCAAACGTTAACGATAGAAATGATTTGGGCTTAGAACTCTGTTTCGAGTAGGATGTGTAATACCGGTGGCGTCTGAGTTGAGGTACCTTCTAAGTTGCCAGCAGAATACAAAATATCTTATTTATACGAGTCATCATCATCATCACAGCGTTAACCCCAGTCGCATCCGAAGCCTTTTCAGCTTTGGAATCTGGGGTCCGCTTTACCAGTCCAACTGCTGATATGGCTAAACTTCGACATTTTCCGTGAAGCGACTGCCGTCTGACCTCCAATCTTATTTATACGAGTATTTGTTGCAAATACGAGTTATGTGAACATATGATGATGACTTGCATATTACAGATACACTTTTTACACTTAACATTTTTTACGTTTATACAAATAAAATCTTCACTTAAAACTCTGATTTGCAGCAAATACAAGTTATTTGCTGCAAATCAGACACATATGTGAACATACATATGATGACTTGCAGCAAACATAACTTTGTGAACTATACTCAAGATTTAATTTTTTTATCATTATTTTTTGAATAATAAGATAAGATAAGATAATTTTATTTGTAAAAACATGTGTAGGTGATAATAATACATGGCTGTGATCATTACAGGTGGAATGGTTATTTCGTTTCAACATGTTTGACCATGACTGGTGTACAAAAAATATACTTCAAGCTAATAAGATTAATTAAGAATACATTATCTTACAAATATGAATTAATTTACATTAATTAGTCGAACAATATAATAATAAATTTTTCAACACCCTTGCTCGTAAAGCTGATGTAATTCCACCGGTTTTAAATATGTAAAGCAGGCCATAACAAACGCGTGTGTTATCAAAGCAAATAGTTAAGTTATAGTCCATACAAATTCCATAACAGCATTATTTTCCATTTCAAGTAATTATGGAACTGATCGCCGCCGCACGGCTCGCGCTGCGCGCTGTTCCATATTTGAAATGGCAAATAATAATACTAATGGCGGGAAAGCAACAGTGTGCATTTACAGATTGAGTTTATTTAAAATGAACAAAATATAAAATACTTTTTTTCTGTTTCCTCGCAAGTGTGTTAAAAAACGTCGTACGATATACGTGCGTATTGGTTATAACATGCTCGGCTCAATTACACCCTCGCCTTCGGCTCGGGCTGAAATTCCGCCTCGCATGTTATAACCATCATTACGCAGTAATATCGTAATGTACTATACAATAACAACATGATTACATTTTTATAAAAATATATAATTGCATTTAAGTTTAAAGGTAGGAATAATTCTGTTCAGTCAAAGAGATTTGTCATTTAGGAAGTCATCAATATTATAATAACATTTTACAGTCAATATTTTTTTAAGTGTTTTTTTAAATTGGTTTGTATTTAATTGCTTCACATGTTTTGGAATTTTATTGTAGATAGTTGGAGCCTTACATACGACACTTTTACGCATTAGCGCTGTTTTAGCAGAGGGAACACAGAGCCTGCTATTATCACGATTACGTTCTATAATATCAGATATGCGGGGAAAAAGATACGGGTTTTTGTGGACAAATAAAGCTATTTCAAAGATATAGAGTGACGGTAATGTAAGGAAGTTGTGCTTAACAAAAAGTGGTTTACAACTGTCAGTACTATGTATACCGAACATAGCACGTATGCATCGTTTTTGCATTTTAAAAACCATATCTTTATTGGTTGAATTGCCCTAAAAAATAATGCCGTATCTGAGGACAGACTCAACAAGGCCGAATAAATAAATAAATGATAAATATAAATAAATGAATAAATAAATAAATAAATAAATATGAATAAATATAAATGAATGTAAATAAATTAAATTTTGAGTATTAGTCTTTAGATTCACATACAGCGTTGCAGTTTCCAAAAACTAAAAGAAATTTTGAATTTCACCGGCTACATTAACCGAGTATAACCTTCGGGTTGAGGAGGTCAGACGGCAGTCGCTTCATGGAAAATAACGAAGTTTAGCCAAAAGCCAACAGTTAGACTGTTAAAGAGGACCCCAGACTCCAAAGCTCAAAATAGCTTCGGGTGAGACTGGGATTAACGGTGAGATGATGATGATGATTGACCGAGTAATACGGCTACGGTTTGAATTCATTTATTTCTAAATATTGCAAATCACTTTACAGAAATAAATACTTAATATGACTAAATTAGGAAAGTATGAAGTAATATGGAGTCGTACAGTGCGGAACTTTTACATACTATTTTTATTACTCTGTGTCAATTGTATCTCTCTGTGCCACTTCTCTTATTTTTAAAGTCAAGCATCAGCTAACAAATTTTGACGAAGTTAACAATGCACTCTCTAAAGTTGTCCATTGGTTTAATGTAAATAACCTCCTTTTAAATGAAAAAAAAAACTAAAGTCATTAAATTTTCTACGCCAAATGTCAGGCAACTAAGTACCAATGTTCAACTGAATGGAGTAGAGTTGATCCCTGTCGAGTCGACAGTTTTTCTTGGATTAACTATTGACGCCAAGTTACAATGGGGTCCTCACATTGAGAAGCTGTCGGGTAGACTCAGTTCTGCCGCCTTTGCTGTTAAGAAAATTAGACAGATAACTGATGTGGATACAGCCAGAATTGTTTATTTCAGTTATTTTCATAGTCTTATGACTTATGGGATTCTTCTCTGGGGAACTTGTGCGGACATCAATACCATCTTTGTTTTACAGAAGAGGGCTGTTCGAGCCATTTACAACCTTGGTCCTAGAGAATCTCTTAGAGAAAAGTTCAAAGAGGTGAACATTCTGACTGTAGCTTCACAATATACAACGTGTAACAAAAAGGGTATATACATACCAAGGGCATGCCATCTTTAGATGATATCAAACGATATCAGAAGGGTTTCAACTCAAAATAAAATACTCAAAAAATTGGTACCAAATTTTCAGTTTCGTGTGTTTCTTAAAATCAAATCATAACAAACGTGGTAGCACACTACATATGTTAAAAACTACTCGTTACCCGTCACGTTACTTGCCAAAATCCGATAAATGTCTTCAATATCTCTGTGCGACTAGTATGATAGTAGCCTATCACAGGCGGTGTTTTTCCTCATAACTTCCTAACATAAAGAGATAGGATTAAAAAAACCCTTCCAATATCGTTTGCTATCATGTAAAGATGTCCTGCCTTTGTTATGTATATACCCTTTATGTTACACGTTGTATATTTGAAAATCTTATGTATGTTAGTAAAAATATCTCGAATTTTAAGAAAATAAGCGATATTCATAATATAAATACCAGGAACAAACACAATCTTGCTGTACATCACACTCGTCTCAACAGAGTAGGCAACTCGTTCATGGGTCAATGTATACACTTTTACAACAAGCTTCCCATGGACGTTCGAAACTTACCCATTAAACGATTTAAGAACCATATAAAGGCCAAACTTTGCAAAAAGGGGTATTATAAAATCACAGATTATTTAGAAGACAAAAAAGCTTGGGACTGAGCTGCTCGCTCTGTTAAGCATTTTATTAAGCAATATGCGTAATTATAAGGTAAATTATTGTAAACATTTTCATTTTTAATGTCTGGACTTGAAAAAAGACGATGATCCCTGAGTTTGTTTCGGCTATTTCTTCTCAGAGGTAGTCAGTTAGGAAATGCCGGCTTCATCTAGTTAAAAAAATAAAATAAAAAATAAACATGACGTGTAAAAGTGATCAGTGATCCTACTTGCTTAATAAACGATTTCATTTCATTTCATTTCATTGTTCAGTCAAAAGTTCAAACGAGATACCAATTCACTTTATTTAGAATGTAACCAATATTAATGAGTACAATGTGTTCATCACAAAAGTCGCTGACGTTATAATGTTATTTGGTTATTTGGATTGGTATAAGATTAACGATTTTGAATAGAAAATATTGGTTTTAATGTTTCGATTCTACTTAACCATTTTTGCATAGTTTATAAGAATTAATAGGTTGGTTTCTAAAACTATTCACTTAATCCCACGATTAAAATTTATCAAATAAAATTGTTAAAAACTCAAACTCGTTAAAGTATGTGAATATTTGAATTCATATTGTTTTTTATGATTAGGTTTTTGGCGGATCATTTAGAACAAAATAACACGATTGTACCGAAAGGTTATATGGGTGCCCTACCTTAGTTATTATACACACTTTCAGAAACCTATGTTTCTTTAAATAAACAAGGCAACATTAGAAGCTCAAAGAAATAAAAAAACACGACAATGGTTAGGAGATTAATTATTTCTTAAAGGATCAATTTAATCATAATCATCATCATCCGTATATAGCAGAACCATTAAAAATTAAATCGCATACTTCATGAAGTTGTCGTACTAATTGACCAAAGGAAGTTCTCGTATAAGTTACCGACGCGCTTGGCGATAAGTTATACTCAGCCTCGGAGTTTCTACACAACTCCGATACATGTGTGGGTCAATGCTCCCAGTCATATTTAATGGTAACATATCGAATTTATAGATAGCAACGGAGCTAGTTGTATTGAGTTACTAGGCTATTTATGTCTGGTTTCAATATCCTATCGAACCGTCTTTACGTATCGTAGTGCCTATACAATTATGAAATATAATGCGGGCTCAATGATGCTGTGTTATTCTATGGTTGTAAGTGATGTACGGACGACAGCAGTTCAAGTTACCCCAAACTAATAGATTTTCCCAATCAACCTTGAGCCTTAATACTTTAGAGATAAAGTTGAAAATCTAATAAGGAAATCTGACAGACTGTAGTAGCTTGATGTGCTGTCATCTGTACCTAGTTTCTGCCCAATTTTAGCAATAACCTTAACACTATCCGTCTAACTTTTGCTTTACCAGGTTGGAGTCGACTTGTAGTTCGACCGGATGCGGTCGAATACCAGTATTTTGTATGGAGCCTCTGCTTCTCTGACCAGTAAATGGATGGTGGATGGTGCACATCAATTTACTGGTACATTACCCAAGCGTAGTGGCCAGAAAATGTTTGTAATAAGCTTAATATATAAAACAGATTATTTAATAATAAACCAACTTTTTTAATGAGTTACAAATATTTAAACACCTGCCATTCTTTTTAATTTTAGCTAATAATTCTTCCACGTCGTCGATTTGTGAAGTAAATGCATTTGCCTCGCCCCTATCTTCACGACGGTCAAGATCTATGCATCACTCGGCCCCCGCCAATTGTTCGTGGTTCCGCAAAGCGCGTAATTGATCTCGAACACCATCAGATCATGTTGCACATGAACGTTTTTTTTTCAATATTGCATATGTTTTGGTATGAAAAGAGTAGTTTAAGGAGTGTAAATATTGGGACACTTGCCTTTCGTCTTTCCTTGAGGACCTCCTCTAGAAATTATGTCTCCTCCGTCTTCTCTACGCCACACAATCTTGGGAGGAGGGTAGCCTCTGGCTTTGCAGACCAGCTTGGCTGACCCTCCTTCTGGTACCATCATGTCCCCTGACGTTTCTTCATAGATTATGTCTGGCGGGATTACTACTTCCAGAAATGCAGTCTGAAATATTAAAAAATATTTAAAATTTTGAAGTGGAAAAAAATACTGAAAGTTAATATTGTGTATACAAAGATTTGTCAAAACGAGTTTCCCCTGAAATGAACACATACTGATTTCCACATTTATGTTGATTTAAGAATTGCATGTTTACACTCGCATGCATCGTTACACTGATTATAGCGTCAATGCTCTTTCCGAGAAATGACACTATAATATCGGCGAGCCGATAAAACCTGCATTCACGAACGGCTAGAAGATTCGTTCCGAAAAACAACCTGCAGTTCACGTTAAAGTAACAGAACAAAGAGCACAAATACAACGAAATATATATACAGGAATAAATCGTGAGAAGGAAACATTCAAATGGTTTAAAATTAGCAGCATTTACCTGCATTTTCATTGGGTCAGTGTTAACTTGGCACATATATTGTCCTCTGTCCTCCCGCTTCACCCCCCTAATGTTGAGCGTCCACGTGTTGTAGTCGTTGTGCGTGACGCTCAATCGCGCGTTGTTCGTAATCACGTGCTCGTGGATCGCCAGGATCGCCTTCGTGTCCGCTTTGATCCACGCTACCTACCCCGCGAACATCCAGCGTGAACAGGTGTCAGCGAAATTGTACGCCCAAAGTGTGCATGGAGGAAAGAACATTGTAAGTACAACGAAAAATAAAAAGGAACACAAACGCCGCAGTCCTGTCACGATAATCCATTACACGTATGATGTTTTGTTTGTAAATGATGAAGACTTTCAACGAACAAGTCTAATTACAAGCGAATGCTTCCCAAGAGGCAGTCACGACAACGATCCTCGAGCCGGCAACACTATCTTGTTGCGAACGCCGCGCAAAATGCTCTCGGAATTTTTAATTACATTTTCGTCTGGTCGCCGGCATGAGGCGGGCTGTGGGCGCACTGAAAGCGCCCTCGTTTCACCCGCTTTACCAAAAGCGTCGACATCGCAATAGAAGCTAATTTCCTGCATAGCGCGTAACAAAAAAATACAAACAGAAATACGGCGTTTGTACTCGTCTATGATACGCGTCGCCCTTGGTATTATAACTTTATTATTGAAAATATTATTTGGAGCAATGTTTTTTTTTTTCATAATATTTGCCGAATGTGACCATAAGTGTTCCCATTGAAAGAGTTATATGGTGTTTCAGGGTATTAGCTTCTTCATGTATGTGCCCTGATCAGTAGTCGGATTTTTTTTCGAAACATCGGGTTGCTTAAGGCTTGCTTTCTGCTTGTTATAAAATTGTTTGAAACATATTATTTTTATATTTAAATACGTAAGTGAATAGAGAAAGTGCAAGAAGAAGTGCACTAATAGAGGTGCGACTTAGAAGGTATTCTACAATTGTATAGTGCTTGTGCAACTCTAATTAGTCACTAATTAGGTGCCTATAAACTACAATCAGTACAAATATAACTAAAAGATCGGAGTGCTTGAACACAAATGTTTTGTAGCAACAGCTTTACAATTCTCGCGTTTTGTTTTATCTGCATTATTGAAATGAGCGAAGAAAGGATTGCAGAGCTGTTGAGCGATTTAATTTCAGCTTGAAAGCGCTTTAGAAATTGCATCGCGGAAACACACAATAAATAAAGAGTATAAAACAAGATATATTTACCAAATTTTGAACTCATCCATACCAGCGGTGCATATCGAAGATGTGTTTAAAATCTTTTGATTATTTGTGTGTCATGTATTGAGATTGTATTTGTGTTGTTTGAATCTGATACAATTAATGCTGTTTTAAGAGACCAATCATAGATATTTTATGTGTTTTTTATAATCTCTAATTTACGTACTAATTCTGTAGTCTAAATTAACGTCCTGGTGACAATTATAAAGTTCCAGTCTATATGCATAATTTATACAATTACCTATATTTATACGTATCGAGGAGAACAGGCCTCCTTCTCTGTATGAGAGGAGACCTGTGCCCAGAAGTTGTATCGTTGTTGGTTGAGTATAAAGTCTACAGCTGTTATAGAGGTTTATTTTGGTAAAAACTATTAATAATTGTACAGGAAAAAGATTAATATTAGTATACGCTTTTAACCGTGCGTAAAAAAAGTTTGATAATGATGATGATGATACGTATCGTGCGTACCTACTATAGCTTGTAGACGTAACTATGTTGCTGTTTTATTTTCAAAATAACAACTCAATTGGCGATTATTCCTTATTCAACCTCGTGTTGATAGGATTCTCATCCCGATTCTCACGTGGGAATTGTTGAGAAACACATGCGGGGATGTTATTAGTCTTGTGTAATTACTTACGCGGGATCGATATAGAAAGCAAATATGTATCGATAGTGGTATAGAATCGAGTGACCTGAGCAAACGGCCCCAGTGAGACTATTATCGAATCTTGTTTCTCGTCGAGAAAAGATTCCCGGATAAGTGTTTGTTTGCGGGTTTATTGCACGAGATTTCGTTGTTATGTCTAACGTGTTCTTGTTTTAATAAATTTCCAATACATTTGCCTAAGTTCCTTTAATAATTACTTGCGTGGGAAACAAGTAGAAAAAGTCAATGAGTGCGCAAAGAAAATATATTTTAAATGTCAAAAATAAATAAACATGAACAATTTTATATCAGCCCATCGAATTTATTCAAGGCACGACGTATCGTATACGATACAGTATCGTATATCATAATGATAGTGTACTAGATTAACTCCCGGGACAGTTTGAGAGCACCGCCTCTCGAAATGATTGAACGGGGACCGAGGGGGTTTGTCCTGGCTTTATTTTAATTTCCTAAAGTGACTGTTTTGCAACGTAAATTCCTTGGACTAAAGTGATCCTATCATAGTGGGGTGCGGTTTTTGTACCGACAATGATTGACTAACTGTCCGACGTGCATCGCTTAATTTAATTATCTTTTCAACTAAAAGGTCGCGTAAGGTGCATTTGGTATAAAAAGCATGCTCAAAATTGTGTTCCAAAATAAACGGAATTGTGCATTAGTGTTTAAAACCCAAGAATAGTTATCGAAAAGTTCGTTCACTGTTGCATAAATCACTGTTTTTATCTCATTCTTGGATCTTAGTTTCTATGTGCAAGTGTAGTGTCTAATGCAGGTGTGCACAGTGTGCCAACACTACGGCTATGTGGACAAACTTAGAGTAGATTTGTGCAAATATAGTACCGGTGTAACTCTACTCTAGGATAGAGAGAGGTTCTATAAAGTGGTGCTGTGAGTCTCGAAGAGTGCTGAAGAAAGTGCATTGAAGGTAGTGTGCTAAGAAGTGTGGAAGTGGTGCAAAGTCTATTTATTTGTTGAGATCTATAATTTTTATCTAAATTCAATAAAGTGGTCTCTTGATTGTAGAATATTGAGTGTTTTAGAATAAACATCGTAATGTTTATGACTAGTACCAAAGAAATTGTAAGATTACAAACATTAATGTAAAACTTGAGACGGAGAAGGGTTTACTTACTGTTACCAAGAGAACAGAAGAAAATCTAGTGAGAATAAAAACATGCCTCTTAGCTGATAAGTAGTAAAGTTAATTGACTAGAAATTAAAGACAAAAGATGTATATGTAAAGAACGATAGGTATTACAGGACACAGGTGTTTGGAAAACGGAATTCGTCCAAATCATTATGAATTATAAATTATAGATCTCATAGTACAAGTGCTGTGACAGTGCTCCACTAGGGTTAGCTGTAATGAGTCGGTTTGATACACACCCTGGCTGTGGCGGAGTCGCCACTCACCCTGTAACCACCAAGGTTATTAACCACGCAGGTAAACATCGCGTCCCTTCCCTGTGCGATGGTCACGTTCTCCAAGGGATATAGGAAGTCCGGCTCCAGACCTAATGCTGAAACGAAAAGAAAAAACGTAATTACTATTCCCGTGTCTGAAGTCTTGCTGAAATTGGTCAGATGGGTGCCCGTCCATAATTATACCAGGATATTTATATGACTCGGGTAGTTACTAGGATTGCTAGCCCTATCTATACTAATATATAAAGCTGAATAGTTTGTTTGTTTGTTTGGACGCGCTAATCTCAGGAACTACTGGTCTGATTTGAAAAATTGTTTTGCTTTTGGGTAACCTATTAATCCAGGAAGGATTCAGGCTATATAACATCACGCTGCGACCAATAGGAGCGGAGCATAACTAACTCCATGCGAACGAAGGCAAAGGAGCGGCCGGTATTAATCTCATAAAATTTGAATTAATGGTATTTTGTAACCTTAATTTAGAATGTAAAAATAGATATGAGACGTTTAAAACAAAAACCCTATATTAATTTTTCGTCAGCACATCAAGCTACTTCAATCATGGATTTTAAATTTTATCTCTAAAGTATTATGGTTCAATAGCGGCGGTAAGTCCCCTCTTTGAGGAGTGGCTAGAGAGGCGCCACGGCGCCCTCACCTTAAGCCTGACGCAGGTCCACACCGGACATGGTTGTTTCGGGAGGTTCCTGTTCCGTATTAGGCGGGAGGAAACGCCAGGGTGTCACCATTGTGTGGATCACCCTGAGGACACGGTGGAGCATACGGTGGAGGTCTGCCCAGCTTGGGTGGAGTACCGCCGTGTTCTCATAGCGGCGATCGGCGGCGATCTCTCGCGTTCAACCCTGGTTCAGGCCATGGTCCGGAGCGAGAGTTTATGGCAGGCCGTCACCTCCTTCTGCGAAGCAGTGATGCTGGCAAAGGAGGAGGCGGAGCATGTGAGACGGCGGGAATCCCAGCGCCCTCACGCCACTAGCCGCCGCAGGAGACGCCCTGGTTTGGAGACGACACCGAACTCCCATCCACCGTAGGTGCGGGCCTGCGGGCGGGGAGCAGTGGGCAGCTCGCCGCCCGGTAAGGACCAGGCCTGAGTCGACGGCGCGTCGTGTTTCACGCGCGCCTCAAAGAGATGTCAGTACATCGTGACGGGGTCCACGAAGACCGATGCCTTCTGGGTCAGGGTCAGGGTTGGTTAAACAAGAAACCGTGGCCCTGGCCATCGCACAGGCAAATGAAGAAACACGGGTGGGTTTTAGTCAGTAAAAGTCTGACACGCCCTTCCGCTCCGCCCATAGCGGGAGAAAGTCATTGGATGATTTCCCATTCCAACAAAAAAAAAATGATTATGAAAATTGGGTAGTTTCGGGTAGTTTGATGTGGCGTCACTACTATGTTCGTACAAGAAAAGGCTTCAAAAATACTATTTTTGCTTCACCCGGGAAGACCGGCTGACCTCAACATAGCTATACTGATGATTACTTTATTAGTCTCTGGGCCCGTGAATTGATGAACAACTTAATTAGCGTGATTGGTCTATATTTCATAGAAAATGAAAATGGATGACATTATAATCCGATTGGAATATTTTGCATTGGTTTTTGTTCATAATTTTGCTCGTTCTACGTTACCTAAGGTAGTACGGGCGTACGTCCTGTACGTACCTACGCACAGGAAGTGTTAATATCGATAAGTTAAGTAAGAAAGCAAGTCAGTGTTCGTAGATTGACCGCGGGTTGTTCAAACGAGATTCCGTGGCCGCTGGCGTATAGGAAAGTGAAGGATCACGCGTAGGTTTAAGTCAGCAAAAGTCTGACACACCCTTACACTCTACCCAGAGCACGAGTCAACCGGTCAATAATTTGATAATTACCCATTTATAAAAAAAGCCTCGTAAAAGATACCTGTAAACATACAAAAAGTTTCCAAATTTATCCAAATTATTTCCTTCAATATTGTTAACTTCTTCTTTATTGTCAAGTTTGAATTATAGAGATATCTAAGCCAATGAAGACGCGGACAGAAGCTATTCCTACTTATTTGCACATTCGTACATTTTTGAAGCAAACTTTTCTAATAATTCACATCTTTGTAGATATTCTATAGCTCTATACACCGGGCAGTTTTTTTTTTATAAGACATTGATCAAAAATATCCCACTACAGTCTTCGTCTCTTGTAAGGGAATGAATGCATTTTTCACCAAGAGTTTACTTTATTCCAAAAAGGTGCACAATGCTACTAAACAATTTTACACGAAAAAAAGGTTATTTCGAATAAAAAAAAAAAAAACAAAACTGATCTGTAATCATGAGCATACATTACAAATAGTCGGACAAGAAGGCTTTCACTTAGCATTGTGCTGTGTTATGTGAGACCCACAGAACAAACCTAAAGCTCATACATGTACAGCAAAATCAGTTACTTGAGCTTAGCTATAATGCTAAATCGAAAAAGGACTTCGTTGCAATATTTTTCAGATTTTAAAATCGTTCCCCATGGTTGAATTCTCGGTAGTCTCAAAGCAAATAGGAATGCCGTTTTTATAGGAAAAGAAAGTTATAAGCTTCCGCAGTCGAGCCGTTTCTCTTGAGATTAAGCTAACCTAGGATTTACAATGCTGGTTTTCCAACGTTTTGCTTTAGTACATTATTTTCTAGATTCTAACATGTGGGAGCTAATAACATAGACTCGGGAAAATCGGTTTAGGGCGCTCTTTTTAAATTAGCTATGAGGTAGTTATTGGTGCCCATTTTTTATTTTTTTAGGATTATTAGGTAGGTACGTGGATCACATGTTGTAAACAGCGCTTTTAAATCTTGACTTTAGAAGTATTTGGTAATCGGACCTATACGTACGAGCTAATGCTTCTAAGATCGAAAAATAATAGTAGGTTGGAGATTTCTTTTAAGTGGAATGACACATGTTTAATATAGATCAACCGCTTAACTGAGAAGTTCCTTGTCAATGTTGCCAGTAACGCAGTCATTGTTTCAGAAGGGTATTTTAATATCAACAGGTAAATTGAAGTCTACGACTGCTTATAGTTACTAGTTTTTAACTAGAGACATATTACATACTTTTAATTTTTATTGACAGCCTCCGTGGCGTAGCGGTAGCGGACGCGGCCGCTGCGCAAGGTGGCGCGAGTTCGATCCCTGGGATTAACACTGGGATGCTGATGATGATATTACATACTTTTTATTAGCTTCACTTGTATGTTTGCTTGCTTGCTTGTTTGTTTGTTTATCCGTCTCTAACTCTTTGGACTACGAGTGAGCGGCTCATTACTGTAAAATGTCCCACCGTTTTCAATACGTTCGTTCGTTCGTTTTTTTTTTTAAAGAATATTGAACTAAAAAGTTGAAAATAAATATAGTTAAAAAAACATACTTTTAAAGAATATCAAACTAAAAAGTTAAAAATTAATTTTTAAAAAAGCCTGAGGCGCTTGGTGCCATAATTTTTGTATATTAAGCACCTCACGCTTTTAAAAGCATGTTTTTTTCAACTATATTTATATTTTCACCAACTTTTTCTGTCCAGAATATTATTATCCGATTTAATGAAATAGTCACGAGTCAAAACATTTTTATGCACAACTCGTATTTGACCGTCCTTTAACCCACACTAGGTCTGTGTGGTGTATTATGACTCACCCTCTTACATAGAGAAGAGACATGTATCCCAGACGCCATTTATTTGAGTGGATGTTCAGAAAGTTAAACATTAAAAAATGGTTCCTAAGACAGTATCCCGGTATTTCCGTAATTAAAAAGTAACCACTCTGTATAGTTCTAACGACCTGGTGAAGGTCGCGGGAAACTGCTGGATGCGGAAGGCCCAGGATCGGTCGTCGTGCAGAGCCTTGGGTAGACCTATGTCCAGCAGTGGACGTCTTTTAAAGTGATGATGATGATGATAGTTCTGATACAGCAAATTGAGCAATGTTAACTTTTAACCAATTCAGGGTTAACTACTTCATGTTCAGTAAATACGATTGTTAAGTAACATTAGCATGTCGCCTCATATTTTAGACTAAATGTTCAAACACGACCTGCTTAACAATGAACGTCTTTTGAATTATTATTCAGCCTTGGAAGTTTGTCTTGGGAACACGTGAGAGTTTTCGATATTGTTAATTTGTGAGTGATATCATTTAATAGTCCTCCAAACCGAATTATGGTCATGGCAGTCAATCTTAACGGAGTTATAGTGACGGATACTATAGTGCGAAGACGTGTGCAGAGTGCAGAGTGCACCTGCATCTCCAGGTGCTCTTTCCTCTCAGTCTCACAGTCCATAAATTGGACAGTACGTAAATCGATATTAACGGAAAGAAATTAAAATTGTAACACGGTGGATCCACACTTCCAAACTTCGCGCTGTTCGCAGAAATCCTTAATGAAAGCACCCAATAACACTATGCCCTATCTGGTTGTACCGGTGGTGTGTTGTAACGGAAGGGTTTCAACTCAAAATAAAATACTCAAAAAATTGATACCAAATTTTCGGTTTCGTGAGTTTCTTAAAATCAAATCATAACAAACGTGGCAGCACACTACATACGTTAATAACTACTCGTTACCCGTCACGTTACTTGCCAAAATCCGATAAATGTCTTCAATATCTCTGTGCGACTAGTATGATAGTAGCCTATCACAGGCGGTGTTTTTCCTCATAACTTCCTAACGTAAAGAGATAGGATTAAAAAACCCTTCCAATATCGTTTGATATCATGCAAAGATGCCATGCCTTTGTTATGTATATACCCTTTATGTTACACGTTGTATAAACATAATCCCCTTTATTCATAAACGTTACTCAAAGTTAACTAGTGATTAGCGAATGTTAAAATAACATTTTCATTATTATTACAGTTTTTGATAACGCTGTTGATTATGTCACTATAACAATCTTTTCTTTGAAATTCTTGATGGCTTGCTATTTTCTTTATCGGATTTGTCATCCAAACTCTTTCAAATTCAAATTAATTAATTTTCCGTTGGCGTGATTTTTGATATTTCAAATTTCGCCTTAAAGATTTTCTCCGAGGTTTCTTACTTGACCTCCTCACCCGCCTGAAGCCTTTGACAGGCCGTTACTTCTGGCGTACTCAACCGCCAGTAGTCGTCGAGAGGCCGTTGTCGCTGTCGTCTTCACTTGTCTACAGCCTTCGAGAGGCCGTTGCCGCTGCTGTTCTCACTCATCTACAGCCTTCGTGAAATTATTGCTAGTGCTACTTTCACCTACTGGGATCACTAGGTTCGTCGCTGTCGCTGTCTTCCCCTAACGTTTTTTTTTCTCATCATCATCATCATCATCTCAGCGTTTATCCCGGTTGCATCCGCGGCTTTCGCGTTAGAGCCCGGGGTCCGCTTTCCTGCACATTCTCCTCCATTTCGCACGATCTTTGGCGTCCTGTGGTAAGAGCTTGTTGGCATGCATGTCATCTCTTACAACGTCAAGCCAGCACTTCTTTGGTCTACCCCGCTTGTTCCGGCCCGGCGGAGGCGCCATGGCAAGACATTTGTTACCCACGTAACATGCCGGTTTGCGTAAGACGTGGCCGTACCAGCGTAGGCGACCCTCCTGCAGTTTGTCCGCAATGTCACGGACACGAAGGCTGCCCCGGATGCGGGAGTTCCTGATGCGGTCTTTCCGCGTAACTCCACACATCCACCGCAGCATATTCATCTCCGTGACACGCAGCTCCTGCTTGTGTCGCTCAAGCACAGGCCCCGCCTCACTGCCATACAGGAGAACAGGTCTAATGATGGTTTTATAGACCTGCCCCTTAAGCTTAACCGGCATTTTGGGGTCACAAATGACACCTGTCACCTCACGCCATTTCGCCCAAGCTGCGGAAATACGTGCCTTGACGTCGCAATCAATGTCGCCGGACGCGTGAAACACAGACCCCAAGTATTTAAACTGGTCCGTGCGCTCGACCATGTCTCCGCCTATGCGCACAGACATGGGGTCTGTCGTGTTGCTGGCCAAGTATACGGTCTTCGACACGTTGAGTTTCAGACATCCGTTCTCAAGCGAGTCCTTCCACGCATTCACACGCCGCACCAACCGTTCCCTGTCCGCGTCCGCCAGCGCGACATCGTCAGCATACATGAGTAGCCAGGGAGGCTGCTCATGTGAGTCCTTGATACTGGCCGACAAAACGTCTAATATCACGCTGAACAGAAACGGACTAAGGACGGATCCCTGGTGGACTCCGACGGTGATGGGGAAGGGTTTAGTGTCGCCAACAGCGGTCCTGACCACGGAATCGGAATTGAGGTACATGTCTCGAATTATGTCGACATAGGCTTCAGGTACCCCTTTGGACCTCAGTGCCCACCAGATCACCCCTCGAGGGACACAGTCGAAGGCCTTCTGCATATCTAGAAAGAGCATATGCAGAGGCGTGCTCTTCGTTCTGTATCTCTCCATGGCGATCCTTAGTGCGAAGATAGGGTCCATGGTTCCGTACCCTGGCCGAAACCCATATTGACACTCCGAGACAGCACACTCCTGCCGGATTCGGGAGTCTACGATCCTCTCAAAGATTTTCATGGTGTGGGACATGACCTTGATACCGCGATAGTTGCCACACTCCTGAACCGAGCCCTTGCCTTTAAAGACTGGAGTAATTATACCCAGCCTCCATTGGCTCGGGATTTTGCCGGTCAGGAGCACGCGATTGAAAAAGTTAGTTAGCATGCCCACACCGCGAGGACCCATCGCCTTTCAGGCCTCAATGGGGACTCCGTCAGCTCCGACAGCTTTCCGATTCCCCATACGACGAAGAGCCGTTTGGACTTCCTCAGGCGTTATCAGAGGCACTAGTCCAAGGTTCGGAGGGAGTTCCGGTGTCTGCACCTCTTGATGCTGCTTGTTCAGCAGCTCGTGAAAATACGAGCGCCATCTCTCCTTCACCGCGAGGTCCTCGCATAGCAGGTTGCCATTTGGGTCTTTTACACAACGGCACTTGGATATATCCTGTGCCGCTTTGACCCTGGAACGTGCCAACTTGTAAATAGGCTTTTGCCCCTCAGACGATTCCAACTTCTCGTAGAGAGGTTGCAAGTGGTCTCGTCTGGCTCTGGCTACAGCTCTTTTTGTGGCACGTTTGGCAACCTTGTATGCGTCGCGATCTTCAGGAGATCCGGTCGCTTGCCACGTTTTGAAGAGGGCTTTCTTCACCTTAGTCTCCCTCTGGACTGTGTCGTCCCACCACCAGGTTTCCTTGTCACGTTTGCGGCCGCCCTTAGAGACGCCGAGTACCACCCGCGCCGCCCCAGTAATAGCTGCCTGGATCCTGTCCCAGTGGTCTTGCACAGGTTCTCCGTCGGTACCGACGCACTTGTCGCCAATAACCGACACAAAATCCTGGGACCTGTTTTCATCAAGCAGCCACCACCGGATCTGGCGCCGACAGTCCTCTACACGTCTACGTTGGGCCTTTACGCAGAGGTCCATGACAAGGAGACGGTGTTGTGCAGTGAGACTCTCACCGGGTATGACTTTGCAGTTGGCTACTTTGCCGATGTGGTGCCTCCTAGTTAATTTATCTTAACTGATTTCTTCTTTTTTATTACATTCTTGTCGTTTACATGACGGGATTTTGCTTTTTAATGTCATTTAACTAGGTAATTAATTATATATTGTAGCGCCTTCGTACACATTTTTATTTGCCGTAATAATGTTTGATTTATTCCTGCTTATCTTCTAGTTAATAAAAATCTGAAGTTCATTCACTGACCACTTACATGCTGCTTAAATGCCATGCTGGATAAGAAGCATTTTATTTTTGAATTACATGACGAAGGTGAGCACAACAAAAGGATATTTTAAAATTATCCCTAAATGGTTTAAATCTCAAATGGAGTTGGACGCTACCTGACAAAGTGTAGTGATGACAGATGGAGGAAGACATTGGCCGAGTGACGTCCAAGGAGTGGTAGTCATCTGGTACAGGTGCTTCGTGATCGGAACATGAAAAGGCTAACCAGTGGGTGAGGTCGGTCTGTGGTGATGATGAGGGAATGAAAGTTTGTTTCGGAAGTTTATCATTTTTCGTATTGGTGACATGTTCATCATCCCAGCGTTAATCCCAGTCGCATCCGAAGCCTTTTCAGCTTTGGAGTCTGGGGTCCGCTTTACCAGTACAACTGCTGATATGGCTAAACTTCGACATTATCCATGAAGCGACTGCCGTCTGACCTCCACAACCCGAAGGCGATATCGAAGCATTGCAGTTAGACCAATTGTTGGACTTTTGAGGGCTCCAACAACCCGTAACGACTGCCACTAGATGTTCGTAGGGCAACCGGGACCAACGGCTTAACGTGCTTTCCGAAGCACGACTAGACCAGTGCAAATATTCATATTCATGCATACAAATACTTGCACTGTGCGGGGATCGAACCCGCGCCTCCTTGCGCAACGGCCGCGTTCGCTACCGCTACGCCACGGAGGCTGTCTGTTATTGGTGACATGTGTGTTTTTAATAAATAAAAAAAGTGTATACAAAACCTATGAAATGGGTATTTAACGAGCAAATTATAACCATGAGTTCAGTACATGGTCCTAGACCTCCTTCCTAATATTTTTTATGATGGCTATAAATAAAAATCAGTTGGTAATTATTACTCTTTCATACAAAATCTAATAGACTGGTGTACTCTAATATGTTGGTAACAATTAAATACATCAATAAGCAAGCATTTTTTCCCTTCAACCTCATTGACCGGCGGAGCATTTAATCCGTATCGATTCCATTCACCCGTCAGTTCACTTTGGCTTTCGCTCCGTAACCCTGGTTTGTGAACAACATCAAGTTCATCATCATCATCAGCCTCTACTCGTCCACTGCTGGAAATAGGCCTCTTCCATGGCACGCCAACAAGCTCAATGCTGAGCCACCTTTTTAATGTCGTCGCTCCATCTCGCCCAAGGACGTCCTACGCTACGTTTGCCGAGACGCGGTCTCCACTCGAGGACTCGTTCACCCCAAGGGTTGTCGGCCCTGCGGCATATGTGACCAGCCCATTGCGACTTCAGCTTGCTAATCCTCGCAGCTATGTCGGCTAATCCAAACCGCCACCGGCCAGTGAGCTTACTGGCAAGTCTATAGCTCTAAGTGAACATTTGGTGGAGGCGTCCATCCACTCCAGACACCAGGAGTACATCGCCTGTAGCCCCCTATACTTGTCCAAACATTTCATAATTTGGCTGTGCTTGCTCGCGGTTTCTTTCTGTATTTCATTTTTATAGTCTTTACTAGCTGACCCGGCGAACTTTGTTCCGCCTTAAAGGCAACAATATAACATGATCTTATTTTTTACTTTTTAAATTAGGATAATTAGGGTAGCACAAAAGTGTACGGAGAAGTCGAAACAATGAAACTCATCATCATCATCAACCTTTATTATCGTCCCCCTGCTGGGCATAGTTCTCTTCTCATAAGGAGAAGAATTGAGCGTAATCACCACGCTTGCTCAATGCGGGTTGGCGATTTCAGACTTAAGGTCCAGGTTTCCTTAAGATGTTTTCCTTCACCTTGTAATCGGCTTGTAACATTTCATCATTAAATCACAATAAATAGATAGAAGAAATTTAATTTTCTCTACTTTGAGTAGGTGCAAGGTACCAGGGTAGCACAAAACTGTAGAAGTCGAAACAATGAAGCTCATTCATTCCCACGGGAACGGGATAAAAAGTATCCTATGTCCTTCTCCCAGTTCTTAGCTACCTCTTCCTACCAATTTTCAACAAAATCGGTTCAGCCATTCTTGAAAAATATGTTGTATAATAATTATAGATAATAATACATGGAAGAAGTTTTATTTTGCCTACTTTGTGGATGTGCTAGGTACCAGGGTAGCACAAAATTGTTTGAGAAGTAGAAATAACGTTACAGAGATCACATGCTTTTTAAAGCAATCGGCGCCATCAGCCGGGCTGATTTGTGAATCTAAACCATCCACGGCACCACTCAAACGCATACAGAAAAATTCATTTAAATCGGTCAAGCCGTTTAGGAGGAGTTCAATGACATACACACGTACAGCAGAATTATATATATAAAGAAAAATAAAACTTCATCCATGTAATATTAGATAGATAATAATGATGAATCATTGTTTCGACTTCTACACTTTTATGCGACCCTGGTACCTTGTAACTCCTCAAAGTAGGCAAAATAAAACTTCATCCGTGTAATAAATATTAGATAGATAATAATGATGAATGAGCTTCATTGTTTCGACTTCTACACTTTTATGCGACCCACCTTGCAATTCCTCAAAGTAGTCAAAATAAAACTTCATCCATGTAATATTAGATTATGATGAGAGCTTCATTGTTTCGACTTCTACACTTTTGTGCGACCCTGGTACCTTGCAACTCCTCAAAGTAGGCAAAATAAAACTTCATCCATGTAATAAATATTAGATAGATAATAATGATGAATGAGCTTCATTGTTTCGACTTCTACACTTTTATGCGACCCACCTTGCAATTCCTCAAAGTAGTCAAAATAAAACTTCATCCATGTAATATTAGATTATGATGAGAGCTTCATTGTTTCGACTTCTACACTTTTGTGCGACCCTAGTACCTTGCAACTCCTCAAAGTAGGCAAAATAAAACTTCATCCATGTAATATTAGATTAATAATGATGAATGAGCTTCATTGTTTCGACTTCTACACTTTTGTGCGACCCTGGTACTTTCTATGCAATTTTGTCGCGTTCGCGATTCACTTTCACATTTGTTGAGTTTCAGAACGCGATTAGATCCTCTAACGCGCACGCGAATTTGAACTTTATGCAGCGGTAATAAATTACAAATTGACTCTCCATTTTATTTAGAAAACGTTTGTATGGGAAATAGAAAAAGGCTGTTTTGAGGATTTTTCCGGCAGTTATTCGAATTTTTCTCACCTTTTAAACCTTCCCTAGACCTCCACGAATAATTCAAGACCAAGATAAGATAAATCCGTTCAGCCGTTCTCGAGTTTTAGCGAGACTAACGAACAGCAATTCATTTTTATATATATAGATATGGAGGGAATATGAAACCAAAACAACGGATAAAGATGAAATTTGGCACACAGATGGCTTATAACTAGGATTAACATATGTCGGTGTAGGAAAGTTTTTATCGGGATGTTACCATGGAATTGACACTCATGCGGGCAAAACCGCGAGGCGCAGCTAATAGTGCAATATTTACGCGGTCAAAACGTATGGAACAGTTTTTTTTTTAATAATCAACGTATAATTTCTACGCACGGGTTCAGCGTAATGTATTGAATTCATGGTAACAGGTTGTGTCTCGATAACCCTGCCTGTATTTCATCCTTTTTGTTGATCACTTGGTTTTTTTACGCAGCTTGGTTATGAGCATCTACTTTTATTATCTTGTTGACTTTACCAGTTTTGTTTTGTGTAACAATATTATGATTACGGTATGCTTAGTTAACTTATAAATTAACACCAAAATTACGGAAAGGGTCAAAGGTAACTTGATCGTGCTTTTGACAATAATTCATTTTGAAAGACATTAAATAAGGTTAGCAAACGCTTATGAATATTGATGAATATTATTAAAACATCGCAAAACGCTAATAGAACGAAACAATTTTTATCGATGATTTTTCTCTTCCAAAAGTTAGTTGATATGATTCCCGTTCAGCTAAAATGTTTGTGTGTATTGCCAGTGATGACATACGGAACTAAAACGTGGTCGCTCACAATAGGCTTCATACGAAGGCTCAAGGTCACACAAGGGTGATGGAAAGAGCTATCCTCGGAGTTTCTTTGCGGGAACCAAAGTCACCGACATATGTAGCTTTTCGAGGCGCTAAAATTAATTTGCAGTAGGCAGGGCACATTGTTTGTAGAACCGATGGCCGATGGGTATGCAGCAAGGTTCTGGATTGGTGGCCACGTACCGGAAGACGCAGCGTATGGAGGCCCCCAACAAGGTGGATCGATAACCTGGTGAAGGTCGCGGAAAGCCGATGGATACGGGCTGCACGAGACCGGTCATTGTAGAAAAGTCTTGGGGGAGTCTTTGTCCAGCAATGGACTTCAATAGCCTGAAGAAGAAAAAGCTGCAATGTCCCATTATATTATCATAACTAAAATGAAGTTATGAAAGAAACAGATATCTAATATATTATCGTAGTCTACCCACGTATGCAGGTGAATTTCTCAATATTATAGTGTATGTATAGTTGCAACATTTGAAACTAGAATTTTAATTTTTATTCCATGATTAGGTACAGTTGATGTGGAAATATGTCAATTAAATGAATGGACGGTGGGCACTTTCTGTGCTGTCCGTAAAATGTAAACAAAAAATATAATAGTATTAAAATATCACATACTACCTAGAACTCATTTTGTGCAATGTGCAGGCAACGTTTGATGTTTAGTGTACAGTTCGTTCACATTTATTTTACTGTAGCATTCCAAACAGCAACCTTATTACCACGACAATAAAGATCATTACGGTTTTAACAGACATATCAGTAATAGCAATCCAACAGCAACCTTTTTACAAAGAGTTCAAAGAGCACTGTAATTAAGTGACAGTGGTGCAAAATTAGAGGTAAAATAATAGTGAATGAATTTTAGGTGTCCCAGTTATTTTCTATTCCCGGTTGCCTAGAAACGAACTGAACTGTTCTCAGAGGCGTTCAGAAGTCCTTTGAAACTTCAGACGGCCAGATCTCGGAATCACAAACGAATCGTTTACAGAATTTAAAGCGCAGAAAATACTCTGTATTCTTCGCCGAATGTTTGGAATGATATACGTAAGTTCCGCATAAAAATGTCTCCCTTAGCGCCGTAGGTATTGTCCGGAGCGAATGGATAGCAGGAGCCGCTGGAGGCGTCAATATTCTACGTGACCAGTTACTTGTGTCGGCCACGGAAACATGTGTCGGAAGTGAAGACTATCTGTTTGCTCATAGAATGGCGATCGCACTGTGAATTATTCGCGTCTACATGCGCGACAGGAAGCGTGTTACATGGTGCATTCGATCCGTTCATGTTTTCGGGTAAAGGACAGTTTGCTGTAATTTTCCAAACGCTGGATTTGAGGAAGGATGAATACAAAGACGTAGTCAACTAACCATTAAAATAGTATGTTACTACCTAGTAGTACCTATGTAACATTTTCTTTTTTTAATAATTATAATCTAGTGTTTGACCGCAATACCTTCTAATGGTAAAGCGCGCTAGTTTATTAAGCCTATTCAGTTAAAAAAGTGATTGAATAGGGAGGAAGACAGCAGTTGAGCGAGGTGATGCAATGTTAAATGCAACAACACGACCAACGATGCTGCGCCAGAGGGAGATTGATCTGGAGACCCTCCACGACCAAACTCCCGACCCAACAACATTTGGCGCACCGCACCCGGCACACACCGCAACACAACTGCTCAGACCCGTCCTCCGTACGGCTTCACTAGACATCATGCCGGAACACGACGAATCGTTTGGCGGCAACCTTTGCCTGGTGGGTGATAACTTCTGCCGGCAGCCGGTGTTATGGCCTACCACTGAGAAAACCATGCATGCCATCGATATGAAAGAAGAATACGATCAATGGATACGAAATCATTTATAATCGAGACACGCCCAAAATATCTTAAGATTTACTTACGATAATACTAGCACTTAGCATTAATTAGTATTAAAGGCTACAATAACAGTTACAACATTATCTACAAGCAAATTACGTACACAGACTCCGCAGTAACTCGATTCTCTCATTCGGCTACAATTTGCACTGAAAGATAAGCTCTTTATGTTTTCCTTTCATTAACAGATCGGGAAAACACATCGCTGGGTTCAATAAATTTCAATACATAACGGAGTTAAATTCATTTCGGCCCTTATTTGTTCACGTCCATGTGTGGGAAACGGAATGGGTCAATTGAAGCACCAGAGCAAATGTCGCCAGACTAAATGTCGTCGATATACACAAGCCTTTCCCGTTCTATATTGGGAACACACAAAATGTCGGCTGGCTTCAAACCCGTGTTAACATTCCGTGTTTAAATTTTCAAATATTCATTGGCTATTAAAATATAATTAACTGCGAAAAGCGAATTCGACTAAATGTACAATTGTAGGCGGTAATCGCGCAATAAAATATGATTAAATATGGTAAATTGTTTTATACTTTTGTAAGTCAGATTTAAATCTACAATTAATATCAGCTTTATTTAGACAGAAAGATAGAAAGTACGAAAAACATTTATTTAGCACAGACTCAAAGACACACAATACACCAAATAACCTATATACATCACATAGACAGCGTCAATTAAAAATGAAATAGTAAGAATGAAGACCGATGGACGCGTACATCGAGGGACTGGAACAATTTTTTTTTTTTTTTTTTTTTTTCAGCGGCAGTGTTTCCGTCTAATAATCTAGTGCGCTTTACCATCAACGATTGCATCACTGTACTAGTTTATAATTTATATAAAAAAAATGTACGAACATAGCGGAGAGTGTGCCTCGTGGCAGCACCAAATAAACTCAGTTCAGCAAAAATTCATACAATGTGTGAGATGACCATTGAGCTATTATTGAGCTAGTAATAATAGCTCAATGGAGATGACCAAAGACATTTATTAATTAGTTACAATAGATCTCTGGAGGTGACGGAAGTAAAACAACTTTACACTGCAACGTGACGTGTGTATACTTACTGAAGTGGAATAATTATATGTCAGATAAAACATAGTAACGAATACTGTACATATAAATATAATTATCATCATCATCATCTGAGTAGCCTTTTCCCAACTTTGTTGCGGTCAGCTTCCAGTCTAACCGGATTTAGCTGAATACCAGTATTTTACATGGAGCGATTGCCTGTGTGACCTCTACAACCCAGTTACTGGGTAATACGATACACCTTGGTAGAAGTGGTGGTCAGACTTTTGGACTTCTGACGACCCGCAAGAACTGTCAAAGGCCTATAATTGATAGCCGGGAGCACCTTAACGTGTTAGGCATGGCCCCTCCATGTCTAACACGTAAACACGGTCACCCTTCCATAGACCAGCCGAGGGAAGGGTAGCTTTACTTGATCAATCGCCCAATATTAATTGATTTGATTTGATTAGATACTATGTAAATACACTACAGAAAAAACTGTGAACGTGGTATAAAAAACATAGCGGCCCGCCCGCTCCCGTCGCGGAACGTCTAACGTTTTAAAATCTGCAATATCTTCGAAAATATTCATTTAAATCATATGCTGTAAAGGGCGATATACAGTATGTTTAATAACAGAGGGCGTTCCATTAAACTCGTTAATATATATCATTAATAGATTAAAATAAAAACATCAGCATAGAAAAATAAGCATAAAAAAATCCGAATAAAAAAAAAATCTAATTGGAAATAAATTTGAAACCTTCTGTTTTAAATCAAAATAGTAGTCGTCATGTATAAATAAATTGCGACGTTGCCGTCTTTCATGTTCGCGTGTACAGTGTGTTTCTTTTACATGTCAATTTAAAATTTTTATTGAATATTTTCATATTAGAAAAAAATTTAAAACATTTTGTTTTCGAATGGAAATATTTTTTTTAGCATGTATGTATGCTATACTATTTCGGGTTAACGGGAACGCCCTCTGTTAGTTAACATACTGTATATCTATATTAAATCAACAATGTATTTAAGGTATTAAATTGGCTAGGGATCAATGCTTCGAAAATTAGCCGGTATTTGTCGTAAAAAGTACATAGTATATGAAAAAAAATGGTATTGTGGGATATGCATAAGAAATAGACATATACATTGCGGACTTTTTTGTAGAAATTTTCAATGTGTACAATATTTAGTACATTGTTTTGATAAATCGCGTAGGTTTCACTGGAAACGCGGAAAAATGTAATTATATACGGCATCACATTAGAAACCTCAAAAATAGTAGTATTTCTCTATAATTTAATGGATGTTCATCATCATCCCAGCGTTATTCCCAGTCGCATCCGAAGCCTTTTCAGCATTGGAGTCTGGGGTCCGCTTTACCAGTCCAACTGCTGATATGGCTAAACTTCGACATTTTCCGTGAAGCGACTGCCATCTGACCTCCACAACCCGAAGGCGTCATCGAAGCATTGCAGTTAGACCAATTGTTGGACTTTTGAGGGCTCCAACAACCCGTAACGACTGCCACTAGATGTTCGTATGGCAACCGGGACCAACGGCTTAACGTGCTTTCCGAGGCGCGACCAGACCAGTGCAAATATTCATATTCATGCATACAAATACTTGCACTGTGCGGGGATCGAACCCGCGCCACGTTGCGCAGCGGCCGCGTCCGCTACCGCTACGCTACGGAGGCTGTCATTTTATTAATAATAAAATGACAGCCTCCGTCATAATTTAATGGATGTTATTATACATAATATAAACCTTCCCAACCTTCCTTCCAATCACTCTATCTATTAAAAAACCGCATCAAAATCCGTTGCATAGTTTGAAAGATTTAATCATACAAAGGGAGATAGGGAAAGAGAAAGGGATTTTGTTATAAAATATGTAGTGATTATACTATAGCAATAGTACATAAATATAATATAGATGTTGAGTATTGATCAACTGACAGCTGACACCACAAAAAAAAAGGTAATCCTAAACTTTATGCTTTGTTTGTATCGAGTCAAGGTTGGCACTTATGTAAAATTATTGTCTTTTGTCTTATGATTATGTTGGCATTGCTATAGATTTTTAGGCATCTTTTAGTATGGCGACTTGGCAAATTGTGCTCCAATTTTCTTTAACTATTTTGCAAAGTGTATGATACAATCCGGCGATTGTTGCATAGTGATTATTTTTATGAAAACAAGAGTGACTGTAAACATCAAAAGGTACCTTTTGTAAACTGTGGATAACTTTTGAAAACTGTGGATAACTTTTGAAATCCGTGGATAACTTTTGATAACAGTGGATAACTTTTGATAACTGTGAGCATTAAAGTCAAATTGAATCTCACACCTGGATGCTTTATTTGGCCAACAACCCTATCCACCCGCAAAATATACCAACAGGTTATGGGCCCAGGACAGCTGTAAAGGGTTTCATTGGCAGTGAAAGAAATCAAACGACAGGAAAGTCAAGAAAAGCAGACCAGGAAGTAAAAGCCGGCGAGGATAACATAACCTACAAATTTACGACAAGGGAGCAGCCATCGCACAGCAAGTCAAAGTTCAACAACCGACACGCAAGTCAACTTCAAGTCAGAAAATCATCACGAAAGACAGTAAATTCATTTTGTTTATTTAAAATTGTCAGAAGTCAGTCAAATCGTAAAGTTTAAATTCAAAATGGATACTGTAAAGTCTCAATTAGAAATGTTGAACGAAGATAGTCAGGGAAATGTTAATTTTATATCATGGCGTTTTAAATTAAACTTAGCGCTTAAGAATAAAGAATTGTATGAAGTAGTAACTGGCGCAAAGCCGAAACCAGCAGGTACTGCGGCTGATGCAACCGCTTCAGCTTGGATAAAGAAAGATATCGAAGCTCAAACGTTAATAGGTCTAAATGTTAATAGTAAAATTGCAAACAAAATAGCAAATTGCAAAACTGCTAAAATGATGATTGATAAATTAACTAGCTTGTATGGCACTAAGACTGATGTAACTTTAGAAACTTCCCGAATTAAATTCTTTACTTTTTCCTATGATGAAAACAAATCAGCTGTTGAAAATTGTTTGGAGATTTTGGAACTGGCTGATGAAGTGTCAACTGAGAATGATCCAATGAGGGAAAGTTGGATCATGAGTGTGCTACCACCGAGACTGGCACATTTCAGGACATCTTGGGACAACGTGACCGGAGCAGCAAAGAACGTGGAAACTCTCATTGAACGCTTAAGACTTGAGGATGAGCGAACAAAAGAGACGATAAACATAGAGGGCAGCACCAACAACGCTCTCATGGCTCGACGTGAGAAACCAGGACGGTCATCCGGAAACAAGCAGAGCAGGTCAACTGTCACATGCTACAAATGTGAGAAGCCAGGTCACCTGATCAAGGAATGTAGAAGCAAGCCGTGCGACAAATATATCGCATATTGTAAGAAGAAGTACTCATGTAACATTTGCAAGAAGAAGGGGCATTTTGCAAAGGAATGTCCTTCACGGGAAGAAGAAAGTAAGTCAACGAATGGCACAACCAAGAAAAGGGCACTACTGACCACAGCACTCTCGACAGTGGACAACAACATCTCCAAGGATAGGGCAACTTCATGGTACCAAGACTGTGGAGCTAGCCAACACATGACATCCCGTCGTGAATGGTTTGCTCAGCTGGTCGAGCTGGCCGAACCTATTTCAGTTGTCATTGGAGATTCAACCAGGCTAGATGGCGTTGCAGTCGGGAACATTGAAATGGAAGCTTTTGATGGTCAGAAGTGGTACTCTGTGGTACTAGAAGATGTGATTTATGTGCCGAATCTCAACTTTAATCTGTTCTCAGTGAGTCAACTACTAGACAGAGGATACATTCAGAATGCAAATGGAAAAGAATCAACTTTTTTTAGTTCAGATGGCAGAGAAGTTGTAGCAATGGCAAAACGCAAAGGAAATTTATTCAAAATGATGCTGAGAAGACAGGAAGAGACAAGTTTGATTGCAGTGTCGATCAAGACTTGGCATGAGAGGCTTGCTTACCAAAACGTCAAGTATGTCAGGGACATATTGAAGAGAAAAGGAATCAAATACATTGACGACTGGAATAATTATGTATGCAAAGCCTGTGCATATGGAAAGCAACATCGAATCTCACATCCAAACAATCCAAAGACAGCCCAGGAACCACTAGAGCTTGTACATGTAGACACAGGTGAGATGAACATCCCATCATTAGGAGGAGCCAAGTACTGGCTAATGTTCAAGGATGACTTCACACACTACCGAACTTGTTATTACATGAAGACCAAAGGAGAAGCCCCGGAGAAGATAGCGAGTTATCTGAGACTGGTGGAGAATCAACTAGGAAGGAGAGTGAAGAGTCTGAGATCTGATAATGGCAAAGAATTGAAAAATGCAAGAACGAAGGAGTTAATGGATAAACTTGGAATCTTTCACACCTTCACGAATGTACACACGCCAGAACAGAACGGAAGGGTTGAACGGGAAATGAGAACCATTGTTGAGGCAGCCAGGTCAGCGATACATGCCAACGAACTTGATGAGAAACTTTGGGCAGAGGAAATGAACCATGCAATCTTCACGATCAACCAGACAGGAACCAGCAATGTTCCAGGGAAAAGCCCAGCAGAACTGTGGTTCGGAAGAAAAATGAAGATTGAGAATCTGAGACCTTTTGGATGTGAATGTTACGTCTTGACTCATGACCACAAGAGAGGCAAAATTGATAGAAAGTCAGAGAAGGGAATTCTGATAGGCTACGACATCGACTCACCATGCTACAGAATTTACATGTTAGACAGAAGAGAAATCGTCAGCTCAGACAATGTACTTTTCGATGAAGAGAAACTAAGTATGAGGCAAGGCACTGAACTAGAGTCATCGGAGGATCAATCTGAGGATGAAGAGGAAGGTAGCAGCAGTGAGACAGAGCAAGAAAGCGAGACAGAACGAGAAAGTGAGACAGAACAAGAAAGTGAGACAGAGAGAGATAGCGAACGGAGTGACAAAGTGAAGAGCCGAGAGAAGAATGAGGAACCAAGCGACCAAAGTGAGACGACCCCAGCAGAAGGAGAACCAGAAAGAAGAAGACTGCGAAACCGTTCCATCCTGCAACCACCACCAAGACTCAGAGATTACGTATTTGATACTTTCAGAGGAGGAAACAGCGCTCAAGTAGCCATGACTGGTGAAACAGAGAACATCTCAGCAAGTGAGGCACTCAAGGATGAGAAGTGGAGGAGAGCAATGCAGGAGGAGTACGACTCGTTGATGAAAATGAATACTTGGAAACTGGTGAACTGCGCAGAAGGAATAAAACCAATCACTTGTCGCTGGGTACTTCGAGAGAAGGCAGACGGAAAATTCAAGGCCAGACTCGTGGCAAGGGGATTTGAGCAGAAAGAAGGAGTGGATTACTCAGACACTTTTAGCCCAGTGGCCCGCCATGCATCTATTCGGTTACTTCTGAGTCACGCAGCGTCAGAGAAAATGAAGTTGGTTTCATTTGATGTTAAAACAGCATTCCTGTATGGAAACTTGGAACAGGAAATTTACATGTATCAGCCTGAGGGATTCGAAGACGGATCAAAGAAAATTTGCAAGTTGTACAAGAGTCTTTATGGGCTCAAACAAGCTCCGAGAATGTGGAATGAAAGGGTCACCAAGCATTTTGAAGAGAAGATAGGCCTGATCAGCACAGATGACGATCCGTGTATATACTATAACCAAGACAAGAGCATTATGCTATCATTGTTCGTGGATGATGGATTGGTAGTTGGAAGAAATGAAGAAGAAATATACAAACTTCTGAGTAAGATAAGCAATGAGTTCGAGATAACATACAACAAGAAGGTGCAAGATAAGTTGACGTACTTGGGCATGGAAATAAAAGTCAGGAAAGATGGTATCTTTGTAAATCAGCCTCGTTACATACAGAAGATACTTAGGAAAATGAAACTCGAACACTGTAACCCAGCAGCCACACCCATTGAACAAGGGATGATTACCAAAAAGACAAATTTGAAAAACGACGAGCGACTTCCAGTTATCAATAACTATCGTGAGGCGATAGGAAGTTTATTGTACCTCGCTACAATAACCAGACCAGACATCAGCTTCGCCTTAAATTACCTCAGTCGATTCTGCAACGAGCCAATGAAGAGTCACCAGGCAATGGTGAAACGAGTATTCCAGTACTTGAGAGGGACAGCAGAAGCAGGAATCTTCTTCAGAGGAGACAAAACACTTGTTGCTTACACAGATTCGGATTACGGAGGAGACTCTGAGACAGGACAGTCGACGAGTGGAGTGTTAGTGATGAGAGGAGGGCCAGTGATCTGGTACTCACAGAAGCAGCGTCTGGTGGCAACTTCAACAGCAGAAGCCGAATACCGTGCCGCAGTGTCTGTCATTGACGATGTGTGCTGGATCAAGAGAATCGCACTTGAACTTGGTATCATGGAAGCCGATCAGCCGATCAAGTTGTTCGTGGACAACATGTCAGCCATACACATGTTAAACAATGCACATGAAGGGAAAACGAGTAAAGGAAAGAAGCATATTGAGATACCACGAAAGTACATTCAGCAACATATCGACAAGACTGTCATGCTGCAACACGTTGAGAGCAGCAATCAGATTGCAGACATCCTAACCAAGCCACTCAACAGAAGAGTATTTGAAACACTCCGCTGTAAGTTGATCAAGGAGGAGTGTTGAGTATTGATCAACTGACAGCTGACACCACAAAAAAAAAAGTAATCCTAAACTTTATGCTTTGTTTGTATCGAGTCAAGGTTGGCACTTATGTAAAATTATTGTCTTTTGTCTTATGATTATGTTGGCATTGCTATAGATTTTTAGGCATCTTTTAGTATGGCGACTTGGCAAATTGTGCTCCAATTTTCTTTAACTATTTTGCAAAGTGTATGATACAATCCGGCGATTGTTGCATAGTGATTATTTTTATGAAAACAAGAGTGACTGTAAACATCAAAAGGTACCTTTTGAAAACTGTGGATAACTTTTGAAAACTGTGGATAACTTTTGAAATCCGTGGATAACTTTTGATAACAGTGGATAACTTTTGATAACTGTGAGCATTAAAGTCAAATTGAATCTCACACCTGGATGCTTTATTTGGCCAACAACCCTATCCACCCGCAAAATATACCAACAGTAGATAATTTTTTTATTCAGCGCATTCGAAGTATTGTCAATATGCGGACAAAGTTCTTAAAATATCTCAACGGAAATGATTCCACGATCTCGTAGTGAATATCAAATGTCCGATTTGTACAGACGTTCGGAAAGTAAATAGAGTTGGATTTGTATAGGTCGGGAGATTGCAGTGCCAATAACCGGCCAATGGTAGCGTCGATACCAGCTGAAATCGTAAGTACCGGGCCGACCAACTGATATTTGTAAATTCTATGGTAATCCGACTCTGAGCCTAATCCTACTTTCTATTCAGAGCGGTTGAAATAAATTCTAAAAACAATAGACGGTTATTTGGATATTGCGTTCATTGGGAGCGAGTATAAAGGACCCCTTGTGTATTATCTGCGCATTGATATCGCGAGCAATCGTATAATAATCGCATGTATAGTTCTAATTTGTTAAATTAATACCATTACGTATTTTGGTACGGTATGCGAGCACGTGTGCCTGCGAACAATTTGCTAACACAGTTTCGTACTTTCGACGAGATTTGCAGTTGGTACACCTAACAACTCGTGGCCACAAATCCTACGGCTTAATTGGACAATTTTCTGCTTGGAGATTTGATTTTCAACATCTTGAATGTTAGGCCAAACATGCTGTTAACATTTTGCTTGTATAATGTTTTTGAAATGAAATAAAATGAAATGAAATCGTTTATTAAGCAAGTAGGATCACTGATCACTTTAACACGTTTTTTTTTAACTAGATGAAGCCGGTTTTTAGGGTTCCGTAGCCAAATGGCAAAAAACGGAACCCTTATAGATTCGTCATGTCTGTCTGTCCGTCTGTCCGTCTGTCCGTCCGTATGTCACAGCCATTTTTTTCCGAAACTATAAGAGCTATACTGTTGAAACTTGGTAGGTAGATGTATTCTGCGAACCGCATTAAGATTTTGATGCAAAAATAAGAAAAATAATAATAAATATTGGGGGCTCCCCATATTTAGAACTGAAACTCATTTTTTTTATTATCTAACACATACGTGTGGGGTATCCATGGTTAGGTCTTCAAAAATGATATCGAGGTTTCTAAAATATTTTTTTTCTAAACCGAAGTAGTTTGTGTGACAGACGCTTCCAAAGCACAAAGAAGTTGCCCCCCCCCCTCCCTCTAACTTCTAAAATAAGAAAATGAAAAATCTAAAAAAAACATTATGATTTCCATTACTATAAAAACTACCAACGAAAATTGTTTTGAACGAGATCTAGTAAGTCGTTTTTTTTAATACCTTGTAAATCGTAAACCGCTTATTACCGCGTAATCTTTCATACAAATAACTTAAATCCTTTAATTTCATAAATCAATGGTACGGAACCCTTTGTGAGTCCGACACGCACTTGGCCGGTTTTTCCTAACTGACTACCTCTGAGAAGAAATAGCCGAAACAAACTCAGGGATCATCGTCTTTTTTCAAGTGCAGACATTAAAAATGATAATGTTTACAATAATTTACGTTATAATTACACATATTGCTTAATAACAACGCTTAGCAGAGCGAGCAGCTCAGTCCCAAGTTTTTTGTCTTCTAAATAATCTGTGATTCTATAATACCCCTTTTTGCAAAGTTTGGCCTTTATATAGTTTTTAAATCGTTTAATGGGTAAGTTTCGAATGTCCATGGGAAGCTTGTTGTAAAAGTGTGTACATTGACCCATGAACGAGTTGCCTACTCTGTGGAGACGAGTGTGATGTACAGCAAGATTGTGTTTGTTCCTGGTATTTATATTATGAATATCGCTTATTTTCTTAAAATTCGATATATTTTTATGTACATACATAAGATGAAAATTATGCTGGCTAAAATAATAACAGCCACATAGTTTCATCGATTAGGTTAAGCTGCGATTGCCGCGGTTCGTCTGTGGATGGGTGACCATATTTATAATGCGAGATCCCTCCGTGCCTTGGAAAGCACATTAAGACGTTGGTCCCAGCTGTCATTCGTAGATCTTTGACAGTTGTTACGGGTCTTCAGATAATCAAATGCCCGACCACCAATATTACCAAAGGGTAAGCAGCGGTGGCGACAGCTTCGTTGGCGTAGCTGTTGCGAACGCGGCCGCTGCGCAAGGAGGCGCGGGTTCGATCCCCGCGCAATTCAAATATTTGTATGCATGAATATCTGTCTCTGGTCTGGTGGTCTGGTCGTGCCTCGGAAAGAACGTTAAGCCGTTGGTCCCGGTTGCCATACGAACATCTAGTGGCAGTCGTTACGGGTTGTTGGAGTCCTCAAAAGTTCAACAATTGGTTTAACTATGTCGCCTTCGGGTTGTGAAGGTTAGGCGGTCGCTTTACGGAAAATATCGAAGTTAAGCCAAATTCAGCAGTTAAACTGGTAACGCGGACCCCAGACTCCAAAACTGAAAAAAAAATGCCACGGATGCGACTGGGATTAACACTGAGATGATGATGATGGTAAGCTGCGGTGGCCCAGTGGTATCGACCACGACTTTCAAGTTGTAGATCGTAAGTTTGAACCTCGTCAAGCACTTTGTGTAAATTATTTCTTCCCCACTGCTCTCAAAACGGTGAAGGATAACACCGTTAGGAAACCGGCATGTCCTAGAGGCAAAAACTTCGAAAACATGTGACATCTACCAACCCGCATTGGGACCGCGTGGTAGATTACGGCCCCCTCCTTCTCACTAAGAGGAGGCCTATGTGCCAGTAGTGGGAACATTGTAGGCTGAATATGTACAATATGTAAAGAAAACCCTGTCCGATCCGTGAAGGTATTGTTAGGTATCGATAACGGATTCAACTAATACCTACAAAGCCGGGCTAAACTTAAAAAAACATCCCCCTAAAAAAATAAATATTATTTCGCAAAAAAGAGGTAACACAAAACGTGTGCGGTAGGCCATACAGGCGCGGGCAAAGAGGGGCAGCGCACGCGGCATGCGGTCGCATCGCTATTCGCTCAGAATTTTACCGTCAAAAATAAAGTTGTCACTTTTTAAAAATTACCAAATTTTGGGGAAGTTGCAATTAATTCGCGGGAAAAAAATATTATTTCAAAATTCACTAGTATTGTTACTATGATGATTATGTAAAATTTCATATATTTGGTCATGTGTTTACCTGACCTTTACTATCCTTACGGGTCGGACAGGGTTTTCTTAACATATTGTATATGTATGTAATATGGACGTTCGGCACACCATTTATAGTTTAAAATACAACGAAATATAACCTTAGCAAAACTAGATCATCCAATAATGTCTAATATTAATCACTTACGAGAGCAAACACGTACCAAAGCTATAAGATCTGATATACGGCATTACCAGGGTTAGGCAAGCGCTTCATTTGTAATTTGGTTCAGTGATTTCGTTGAGGCTCTCCACTGAGCGAACGCTGCCCGTGAATTATGCCTATTGTTGTTGTTTCAGCGGCAAAGGATGCATTACTGTGCCTTGTTCGGAGATATTCGACGTCCTTTTACAGAAATTGCTTTTAAACTTCTCCATTCATATTATTTGGTGTATTAATTTGAGGTACAATTTTGTATTTATAAGGTTGTCTTTCGGAAATTTTGAGTTCCTATTTGTAAAATATAATACATATATTGATGAAAAATAAGCATAAGCAATAAGTAATACGTATGATTTTAAGTCTATTAAAATAATGAAATAATGTTGCCTTGGCAAAACGAGTAATCCTTACAATAATATTAGGTATAAATCGGAAAGTGAGTTTGTTTGTTTGTTTGTTCCGCTTTCACGCCGTAACTACTGGACCGATTGCTTTGAAACTTTGGAGACGTAAAGTTAGAAGTCCGGATAAAATAATGAGGTAAAATAATAGGCTTTTTATTCCCGAAAAAGATATTTTCTAGATTAATATTCCTGAGGGAAAACAAAAATATTATTGGTGCGATATAACCAAATTAGCTAGTATTATATATTATCATGATTATAATGCTTAGCACAGATAAGTATTATAAAGAATTAATAATGTTAATAAAAAATATTGCACCTACTCAACCTGCAGCTATACCTATAATATTGCACCTTACTATTCCATCCAAAGGTTGTCACGGAGATCAATATGCTGCGGTGGATGTGTGGAGTTACGCGGAAAGACCGCATCAGGAACTCCCGCATCCGTGGCAGTCTTCGTGTCCGTGACATTGCAGACAAACTGCAGGAGAGTCGCCTACGCTGGTACGGCCACTTCTTACGCAAACCGGCACGTTACGCGGATAACAAATGTCTTGCCAAAGAAGTGCTTGACGTTGTAAGAGATGACATGCGTGCCAACAAGCTCTTACCACAGTATGCTAAATATCGCGCGAAATGGAGGAGAATCTGCAGGAAAGTGGACCCCGGGCTCCAACGCGATAGCCGCGTATGTAACCGGGATAAACGCTGAGATGATGATGATGACTATTTCATCCAAAGGTTGACTGTAAAAGATCGCTCTTAGCGATAAGACCGCCCACTGTATCGTTTGTAAAATCTTTATATTTTTTTTTGTAATCTATATGGTGTACATAATAAAGAGTATTCTATTCTCTTCTACTCATTTAAACACATAAAAGAATGGAAATGGACATTTCCAGCTTTATATTTTGAATGTATGTAGATGATTTATTTATTTTTTTTATGATAATATGATATTTACTTATACTTTCGATGACAAAATGAAGGCAATTAATTTTCACACAAGATGCGCATATTTTATGGATAAAAATATTCTTAATATCTAGTAAACATAAAATACACAATATTCCATAGCTTAGAACTCTATCATCAAAGGAGTATTGAAACATATGAAGGTAATTTACGGCAAAATGTCAATTTTAGTTTCTGACATGCTCGAGCGGTGTGCTTTGAAAGCAACTGTCATTTAGTCTAGTATACTTGTACACAATGTTGTACTAAGCCTACCTAATTTTCGACCCATAACGTTTTATGATCCTTAGATACTTATCAGCCGCCATTAGCTGTACACACAAAAAAAAAAAGATTTTGTATTCTAAAAATAAAACCGTTCAAGTACTACTTACAAAATAATACGTAAGCAATATGTCAAGAGGGGATCACATTAACATCCTCAATAAATTACCCGAACAATCAGTTACGTTCGATACATTTGTTCAGGGGACCTCGAGCGAGGTCAGACCAGAGACGACGAACCTTTTTATAATAATGTATGCGTAACAACACGAAAAAGATTTTGCTAATGATGTTCCGAAATAGATTAATAATTATTGGTCACTGTGATAGCTATAATTATATAAGTAATTGCAAATAGTCTGTAATATATTTTTGTTAGCTTTCCGCCCGCGGCTTCGCCCGCGTGGAGTTCGGTTATATCGCGCTTTTTAGATTCCCTTGGGAACATCAATTTTTTCCGGGATAAAAGGTAGCCTCTGTTCTTTCTCAGGGTCTAAAGATTGTCTGTGCGAAATTTCATCAAAATCGGTTGAGAGGTTTAAGCGGGAAAGCGTATCAGACAGACAGACAGACAGACAGGCAGGCAGACAGACCGACAGACAGACAGACAGACAGAGTTACTTTCGCATTTATAATATTAGTATGGATAGACAACATGCAATTAATTTGTTTTACGTCTGCTGCCAGACGTAAAAAAAAATAATTACATGTAGTCTACAGCGCGAATACAACGTTATATTAACAAGAATAAAGTTAGTTGTGATTTTAACAGACAAGTCAGTGGCAGCAAGCTTTCAGTAACCGTATTTCAAGGAGTATAAATATCACTGTGACAATAATGCAAAACCAGAGTTAAAATAATACTGAATGGATTATAATTATATTCAAAGATCTTTCAGCAAGGACGGTTACTAAGACGAATAGAGGAGATGTATTTATTACTACTCCCATAGAAGTATGGCTCAGCGTGAACACAAAATAATATATATCATGTAGACATTTTTGCACTTAACAGTCCTACTTATATTTTATTACTCCAGAACTGGGTGGTTCCAAGATGTAAGACATTTTAGATGAAAAATCTAGTGTATATTTTGACGATTAATTACATTAGGCCTGTACATTTTTGTAATGGTAAAATAACGATTTTTCAATCGCGAAAGAGTCCACTATCTTATAACGGATTGAATTTCATTACTATAACACAGATGGCGCAAAAATGCCATTTATTTTGAAAACATATCTATATTTATTGCTTCTTGTGAACCTGTTTTAGCAGAAAAAGATACCGTTTCCATTACTTTGAAGAACCAAACAATTTATTGATTTCTGATGAAAGAGATCAACAAAATGTGTTTTTTTTTACATTTACTTTCGTTATCATTAAACGTTCACATTTCATTCAGTATATTTTACTTACTCTATTATCTAAAATAGAGGTGATTACACTTCATTTCGATCAAAGATAATGTACTAATTATCATATTATAATT
This sequence comes from Sesamia nonagrioides, assembly GCA_017933935.1. Taxonomy (NCBI): domain Eukaryota; kingdom Metazoa; phylum Arthropoda; class Insecta; order Lepidoptera; family Noctuidae; genus Sesamia; species Sesamia nonagrioides. Next base: position 309,913 of record JADWQK010000642.1, on the reverse strand, counting down.
ATAATATTTATGAGTGAGTTGTCGTGAGGTTTAAATACTATCGGTGTATGACAATAAAACAAAATAAACTAAAAAAAATACTCTGTTAAATTGATATTTTTCCACAGACGGAAGAGGACTGAACGGCATGACTTAAATTCACATATATTTTTTTAGATATAGTTTTTGTTTGTACTTTGCCACAAATTATATATCCATCTCCAAGCATTCTTGGTTTCGTCTGTTTTTAAAATTGCTCCTCCTCATTAATTTGAAGATTTCTCACAAATTTTCTGTCACGTATCCTGCGCATATGTCCAAGGTTTACCATCCCTACCGTAGACAAATCAACTTATGATATCACTGAGTAGATCAGTGGGAAAATCGGCTATTGTCGCTGAGGGGAATCCGATTCCCGCCACTTACGGCTGTCGGCGGATCTCAATCATAGGTTATCACTAACAATTTGATAAGTACTGACGGTAGGTTAGATTTCTAACTTGAGTTCCTTTTACGAGTTTTATGTTTTTCATACTGTTATGGTTTTTATTCTTATAACATTATGGTTTTTATTACAGGACCCTGTAAACGGATGGGACTTAATTTACTTAGGATTTCGAAAGATTACTTTCGTGAACTAAAAAATACTTATTTAATTGCTTCTAATCATAGTGATCATCCTTCTCTGTATGAGAGAAGACCTGTGTCCAGCAGTGGGATGATAAAAAGGTTGATGATGATGACGATGATGATGATTTTTTTTATCAAGGTTCATTACGTCATTTACGCGCGTTGTTGAGCAGACTAATTTCTTAAATATATGAAGAAATCATTTCAAAGGATATTGATAATCCATATAAATATCCTTTAAAATGATTCAGATTGTATTTTACGCAGTTATGGTCGTAGATGTGTCGGGAATTATATAAACTGTCTCAAAGTTTGTACTGTTCTATAACAACACTAACCTCCTTTTTCAGCCAGCATTATTCAAATACAAGAACATCATGAACAATAAAAGTTTCCCAAACAATATATCTAAGCAGACATGGCATCAGATCTTGTGTACTCGTATCTTGGTTGGTAAAACAAATATTTTCCTAGACGTTTTTGAAGTCGTTACGAACAAGTTAGACGGCCGGTCTACGGCCCGAGTGCAATTCGCGCCACTAGAGTCGCTCTCTGGATTTGTTTGCTCCAACTAGTTAAATGTTGGCCCAAACTTTATTTCGGACGTCGAAGTCTCCGAGATGTTGTACCCTTGTTATTGTTGTTCAAGTATATTTAGAGAGGTTCAGGGTTCAGACGTACCGTTAGAAACCAACACTCGTCTGGCTTATTCATTATTCATATAAAACAGCTACCGGTAGTTCCCATTTGGGAATCGTTTACCTACTTTGTAAAAGCCTTACAATTAATGAAAATAGTTTTCGTTATATTTTTTAACTTAAAAACATTGCTGGCTTATACTTCCCGTAACCTTAAGACTGGCTTTTACCTTGGTGTAAGGCTATATAAGCATTGCCATACAACGTGGCAATGCCACCAGTTTCATGTAAGTATAGGTATGGACGACAGCAGGTTAAGCTATCCGAAACTGTCAAATATTCACAATTAATCTTGAGCGTTAATGCTACAGAAATAAAGTTGAAAATCTAATGAAGAAATCTGAGAGATTGTAATAGCTTGATGTGCTTGTGTGCTTGACATTATCATTACCAATCGGCAGCAACAAGGAGGAATTATTTGATACCGTATTTCAGTTGCTAATAGTTAGGTTATTAAGTTATTCAATAGTACACGAAGTTTATACGCTATATAATAGATATTAAAAGAAAAATGTAATTGAACGTAACAATGGTTTCTGTTAGCCGTTTTAATTGAAATTTAAACAAATAAAGCCACGAAGTAGAAGCAAAACTGTGTGTAGTTTATAAAAGAATTTTAATCAAAACCTCTAAACTTACTTAGCATTCTTTTGATATCTGAAATATTAAAACTTGGTTCTCCACTTCCACTCATAAACGGATAATCAGTGTGACCAAAGTATATGAACCCAGTGGAACAAATAAAGTGAACGCAAACATCTCTAAAGGAAAATTGTTAAATAGAGAAAAATAAATTAAAGATCGACAGTAAGCAATAACGGAGAAACAATGTGGGGGGAAACCAAGAATTCTGGTTTGGGGTTTCAGAGAGCTCATTCGGAGTAAGGAAATTCTTTAACAACATTGTTTCTAAATTAAAACAATCTCATAATTGCACATTCTCCAACTTCTTTGATGCAGTGTTGGTATGGTTTGGGGGATGGGGGGTGGGAGAGGGTGTTTGCCTGGGGTAAGTTTTGAGGCGAAGTTAAGCCGATTAAGTGTCATTTCCGGCGCGGAACTAGCACTGTTCATTAAATATTTCGAGTGACTTAATTGCTGAGGTCGCTCGTCTACTAAGTTTTGATGTGAACAGATTTCAACTATTCTTTGCTCATTTGAAAATGTTCCTATTCAGAATTTTATGCTAAGTTTTTTGAGATTTTTTTTACATCAACGTTTTGGTTAGAATCCATTACGACACGTACTGTGAACTAAACGTATCTTGTAAGAATAAATAATTAACATATTATAATATCTAACAGTACCCTACTACTAACGAAATAAAATAACCTTATTTTTGATTGGTGACCCTGATTTAACTCGAGATGGTCTCCAAAGCATAGGCGTAGAGTAGCCAGCCTTTCGGTGTTCTATAGGATGCATTTTGGGGAGTGTGCGAGGGAATTGCATGATTTGATTCCCCCGTCTCCGTTCCACCATCGGACGACCCGTCGTACGGCTAGTTTCCACCCTTACGTTGTTAACACCACTACGATCCGGATGAAGCACTTCGCCTCCTCCTTAATACCGCGTACATCGCGGGACTGGAACAATTTGCCAGCGGCGGTGTTTCCGTCGGACTACAATTTGAGTGTCTTCAAGGCTAGAGTGAATAGGCTCTTAATAAACTAGTGCGCTTTACCATCAACGATTGCGTCACTGCTTACCATCAGGCGGGATTTCTATTAAGCGCTAGTTTATAATTTACAAAAAAAAAAAATATTTTTAGATTAACCCAGAAATAACTTAAAACTGAAAAACATCTAAAAACTTCAATAGTAGTACAGAAAATGAATGAAATGAAAAACGTAATGTAAAAAAGATAGCTGAAAACGTAACAAACTGTACAAGAGTTAACAGTTTACACATTTTACTACTTTATTTTCTACCGTTTGTAGTGTGACGGTATAAAATGGGTTAATTAATGGTTTTCCAAGTGGACGTGAAACAATTTGTCTGCTGCTTTTGCGCCATTGCACTCTATGAGCCTGAAATATGATTGTTATTTATGATCTTTGGCAGTTTATAATACCATATTGAACTTCTAAACTATTTTGGTATCAACTAAATGGAGGAGGAACGCTTTCGCGAGCATTATAACAATTTTGCAGAAAATCGTGGGGATGACCTGCAAAGTGGTTGCGTAACACACTACCAGTAGCAATGTCTTTCATTTTGACAGTTCATTAACATTCATTGAATTGTTGATCCGACAAATTTTTTGAATATAAGAAATTATTTCTTATATTAGGTATATCTTATTATTTCTTATATTATCCATTATTAATGGATTAGCAACATCCTTCAAAATGATTCAGATTATGATTAATATAGTGTGCTACCCAATTAGGGTACTAGATGGTACTCACACAGATTAGTCAGTCTATTTTGTAATAATCTCATCGTGAAAACTTAGGTAAGTGAGCTGTCATATTGATAGAATTGATGGGCTCCTACAAGCTCTTTCTTTAGGAAGGTAAGCGTGACTCAAAAGAATAGAAAAAGGCCTATATAATATACTTATCAGTAAGTGGAGTAAGGTTACAATTTATCGACATAACTATTTTCTAAGAAACAGGAATTTATTAATGATTCCGTTTCTTGATAGATTTGAAAGTAAACATGATGTACTTTTAAATTTTACCTAAACTAACTTAAAAATCCCACGATGAAACCTCTAACATTCCGTTTGCCGTGTCCAAAAAGCCCCTCAAAAAATAAAAAGTTGGAACCTATTTCGGCGTTAACCTTCCTCGATAAATATTTCCCTCTTTGTGTAAACACACAGATACGACGGGTTACTGCGGACACAAAGTCCATTACAGTCAATTCGTCTAGACGCGGCACGTGTTGAAACTATTCTCACGGGTGAAGAAATTACCTGCTTTATATAAATAAAAGAAACTGCTAGAAATAACCGTATAACAATTAAAGTGAGAAAGAATAAAAAATGTAATGTAAATGGCCGTGACTATACTTTGTTTACATTACTCTTCATATATTATTTACAGTGACAAACATTTTACTATTACCTTTTCATTTTCAATAGGGGGATTATTTTTGACGATTGGTATTTTGTTTTTGTTATTTTGATCGTTTTAAGGGTACATTGGTAAATCTGGGATTATGTAAGCTGTGCGTAACACCAGTAAACCTAAGCATGCACAAACTTCGTACATTTTAATAAAATTCGTAGTTGTGATGTTTATTCATACACGACTCGCGAACTGCTCGCCTTTACCGTGCCTTGGTGAATTTGAAAGAAAGAAATACTAATTATTGTTACTTGTACAGAAAGATTATCAAACTAAACACAATTAAAAATAAAAATATTATATGTATATAAGTACAACATTAAAGACTCTGTGTACAAAATTTCAAAAAGATATAATGAAAAACCACAAAGTTATGAGCTTGCTATTCTACTTGGTTGTGCCAATGAAAATATGATCAAAGCTCCGCTCGAGCAGGCGAGTGCGGTGCGTTGACCTCTGGCATCTGTTGTGGCGCGCGCGCATACACTATGATCTATCGTAACCGCCCGGTAACCACTGTGCAACAATTTCTAAATGTATTTGGGAAAAAATATAGGTGTAAAAATGATTGGTTTATCAATTCAGTTGCTTATTCTGAAGAAACTTTATTTAGGTTTCGCATTAACAAAAAATCTGAAAGTCCTATATGAGGCCAAAATGCTCTTATTTCAGCATATTGCATCGATATTTAAAAAAGTAAATGTCACAGGTAGCTAGTTAGTACGCTAGTATCACAGCGCTAGTATTCTGATAGGGCCTGGTGTATTATCGCGGGCAATCCAAACAACACATAAATATATTATATTATTATATTGCAATATAAGGTAGATAATATACCTATGTGCTGTTAAGTTAGACTTTAATGCATTAGAAGTGTAGTGCCTATTTTTCTATAGAAGATCGGATTCTGCATTTGTTCCGGTTTTATGACAATAAATGTTATCCAATCGCCCGCTATTAATTAGTTAATATCGGCCTATTTCATCACAGACTAGCCTGCGTTGCGAGAGATATTGTAGTGAAGGAATGCGTGCAGATATACGTGCTCTGTCTTCCCTCATTCATAGTCCAATGGGACGACTATCCGACAGGACCGGAAGGATGATTACGAACAGAATCAACGGCCTAAAGCACGGGCCTATGGGACTGAAACATAACTGACAAAATCTGGATGTATAGACGACAGTACATCAAGCTAATACAATCTGTCAAATTTCTTTATTAGATTTCCAACTTTATAATTAAAGCATTAAGGCACAATATTGATTGGGAATATTTGATAGTTTCAAATAGCATGTCCTGCTGTCATACGTAGTGCGTCTATAAGTACACATTTGCGTTACTACTTCGGGGAAAAACAAGCGTAATGCTAAGTAATGCCTAAGTTGATCTGTATTGTAAAATACATGACACAAATACAAAAGCATCGTCCAACTAAAAAGGATTCAATGATTCAGCAAAGTATGTGCGAAAGAAATTGAGGGTGAACATGAACAAATGTGATATTTTGGGGTGAGAGTAGGTGAACCCAGACAAAAGTTATATAAATATAAACAAGCCGGCGATACTGTCCGTGAACGCATTACAGACCTTTCTATCCTTGGGGGTCGAATTTCTGAAAATCTTTACTTAGGGAGCGCTAACAGAGGAAATAATAATATATTTCCTTCAATACACATTGGTGAAGGTATATTTATGTTTCTGAATATTGAAAGTAAAGTACCTAGGTAAGTGTTATTTTGTTTTTTATAAATAGTTAAAATATCTTTAGGCTCCATGTAATATTCTATTGGGATCGCTATAAAATGTTAAACTCGCATCAGGAAACGTGACTCTGATCGAAAATTCGTAAGACGGAAAGAGTGTAGATCGCCGTCGTAGTGTAATATCACCATCTCTTTGTACCGCGTCGTGAAAAAATATGCTGTTTGGTTTAAGGCCATTTGCGCGTTTGTGTATACGTTATAGCATATTTTTTTTCTGGGTTGTAAATCATCAATAAGCTCTCTCGCTCTGGGCGGAGCGAAAGGGCGTGTCAGACTTTTACTGACTAAAACCCACTCGTGTTTCTTCACTTGCCTTTGCGCCAGGGCATCGGACTTCGTGGACCCCGTCATGACGAGCTGACATCTCTTTGAGGCGCGCATGAAACACGACGCGCCGTTGACTCAGGCCCGGTATTTACCGGGCGGTGAGCTGCCCACTGGTCACCGCCCGCAGGCCCGCGCCTACGTTGGCCGGGAGTTCGGTGTTGTCTCTCTACCAGAGATTCATTGCCTGCCACGCGCATCCACGGATACTTGTAAATTACGTGTATATAAATTGACAAGCATTTAAGCAAATTATTCTCTAACCATTATAAAAAAAAAAAAAACACAAAACTAGTAGATAAAACTACTAATAGATTTGAATAGAGTATCTATTTAAATATATCAGTAGTTTCATCTACTGGTGGATATAAATGGGTTTCCGAAAAGCTTGGCAAAGCAGCAACTGATTAAAGTCAAAAAATCTTATTTAGCAACTTTTGTAGAATGGGTAAGACGATAATAATTCAAAAGCCGCAAAGCGAATTTTAATGCGACTTTGATCCAATTACAAGATACTTTGTTGTCAATTACGCTAGCTGTTAGTACCTTTTTCCTGAGAGGTCAATGAAACTACGACTGAAAAGAAACAAGATTAAAGAATTTTGTACTCTGTTTTAAGTAATGAAAAGAGCAGAAATAAAAAAAATAAAAAACCTTTGTCAGATCTCTAATATTATTATATACTTTCTATTTTTAGGTTCCCCAGTTCAGAATGAAATAACTGAATCTCATTCGTCTATGTCCGTTTGTCACATCCATTTGCTCCAAATCAAAGTAGGTATCGATAAAGTTAAAATTTTGTATAGTTAAATAAAAATGAATCGTTAAATGAACATCGATAAATGATCATTCTCCCCATCTATCTCTAGTTCAATGTAGGAAAGGATATGTTTTTCACTTAAAATTTTGAGTATGTTTTTGGGATGAATTCATCTGAAATACGGAACCCTTATTAAGTAGGGTTCGACACGCAATCTTAGTTTTTAGGTTAGACCAAGTTAGTTTGAGTGATTTTATACTGTGATTTTTAAGCAGATGATGACGATCGTCGCAATAATCATCTCATCATACAATTATTTATAAATCTATACTAATATATAAAGCTGAAGAGTTTGTTTGTATGTTTGTTTGTTTGTTCGCGGTAATCTCGGAAACTACTGGTCCGATTTGAAATAGGATAGCCAGGCTTTAGGCTATATCTTCACGCTGCGACCAATAGGAGCGGAGCATAATTAATTCCACGCGAACGAAGTCACTGGCGGCTGCTAGTTAAAAATATTTAAGACCAACCTTACTATTTATTTATTTATTTATTTATATCGTGACCAATAACATTTTTAGCAGAAGTCTATCGCCAAAAACGCCTAAAACCAGCGGGTTTTAGGCGTTAGACTTGCATGGTTTTTATAAAAATAACGAGGCTTCCTAATACATATTATATAACTAGTGGCCGCCCGCGACTTCGTTCGCGTGGAGTTAGTTATTTTGGACATTTTATTTTAACCTCATAATATACAGCATACATTTGCCTTTCTGAATCCAACGCAAAAATAATTTTTCAAATCGGTCTTGGAGTTTCTGATTAGCGCGTTCAAACAAACAAACAAACTCTTCAGCTTTATACATTTATTAGTATAAATAGATTAAAATAGGACCGAGATTCCGCGGCTTCGGCGCGGATCAATAGAAACCCCTTGCAATTTTTTTTTTCAAATCGATTTTAAGCATAGAAGGCTAGTTGCGATAACGGAAAAAATAATTTAATAATTTTTTGAACTCAGCGCATCCAGATCTATATGATTATCTATAGTGGTGAGGGTTTTGAGCAACTTCGGGCACATACATACAGACAGACATACAAACATACGCACTTTATAGGGATGGATTAGCGTATTAAGAACATAATAAAATTTTAAAACATGTGAGATCTATCAACCCGCACCGGTGTTAGCAGTGGCAATATAGGCTAATTCTCTCATTGAAGCTGAAATTTAAATCAAAGTCTGCGGAGTAGTTAAAAATAACAAAACGCGGTCATATGAAAAGCAACATAAATTTATAATAATATTTACAGATGGCCAAGTATAAGTTCCGCCAAAAGAACTTGAACAAAATAATGCTTCTTATAAAGATAATCGCGATACTCAATAAATCCTCCCCTTCTGATTATTAACAAAATTGGCCTACAAAGAAAATGATGTGTTGCCCGGTCTATACGTGATTCGTGTTACTCACATGTTTATCGATAACAAACCAATTTGCTCACTATTATTGTGTTAACGCTTAGACAGGGTTGGCAAGTTTGGGGATTTCTTATATTATGATTTGTTTTTGGGATTTTCAATTCGCCAGAAGATATTTTGTTGCTTTATATTAGAAATTAGTTATTTTTTTATCCATTTATTACAGGCATCAAGGTCCAAACATATGGAGTCAGGGTTGCGAGTTGGTTAAAAAAAGAAACCGTGGCCCTGGCCGTCGCACAGGCAAGTGAAGAAACACGGGTGGGTTTTAGTTAGTAAAATTCTGACACGCCCTTTCGCTCTACCGGCCCAAACATATACGATACTATGTTAACATAAAAACTTAAAATACATATAACGGAAAGAAGTGTCGGCGTTGTGTTTCGCTGACTAGTGTCACGTGGCTGGCCACGAAACAGGCCTCTTCTTTGAGGAGCTTCTCGAGATGATGTGTCGAAACGCCCTCCACGAACGACTTGGAATTCGTTTTGTGACGCGGTTCCAACCTCTCGACCCTCACATGTCCTCGCCATCTAGTTGGTCTTGACGCGCAGATATTCCACGACCTCTTCAATCTTCGTGGAATGGTGCAGTCTGGACCCAAACAGCAGAGTCGTTGGTACTGCTGGATGCAACAGCATGTTAGGTCTTGTCAGAGCAGTACCGCACTGATTCCGACAATATGCGTAGGTATGTACATGTTATGGTTGGGTTTCTCTGAATCATACAATAAATAAAATAACTATCTTGAACAGATTAAATTGCCGAGAGCTCCGAGACATGGCCGGTCTAATTACGCGGACAGATAGTTCATGTATAGTCTCTGATATAGGAACACGTTTCAAAATGCTGACAATTATTAAATACTAGCTGCGCCTGGCGGTTTCACCCGCATAGGTTTCGACACGTTTTATTGTATATGCTCCGCTACTATTAGTCACAGCGTGATGTTATATAGCCTAAAGCCTTACTGGATTATTGGGCTATCCAACGCAAACAGATTTTTTTCTAATCGGACCAGTAGGTTCTGAGATTAGCGTGTTCAAACAAAACAAACTCTTACGCTTTATATATTCGTATATTAGATTTCATAACTGAATTACTCTCCATTTTGGGAGTTACAGATAAACTAAATTTAGAGTGAATAGGCTAAGTAAAGCGCGCTAGTTTATTAAGAAATAAATCAGCGCGCTTTACTATCAACGATTGCATCACGGACTGCTTCAGGGGGATATCGGTCAAGCAGTAATTTATAATTATAAAAGAAAAACGAGGAACATAATTAGTCTGAACAATATTTTTCGTCAATTGATTCATCAAGTTATTTCGTTTTAGATATGTAGGTGCTGTGTTTATTGATTTATTGTCCATAATTAAACTGTATAACTTGAAAATATATAACGGGGGAGCCAATTTAACACATTCAGAATTGCAGCTATCAAGTTCAACCAGGTAATTGAGGTGAATAAATTTAGAAGTTCTAGCTTTGTGAGTGAGAAGCGCTCGATTTTCGATCGCAAGACGGAGAATTTAAATTTAATGCAGTTGAAATAGAATCTAATACAAAGATCGGTAATTTCAGAGAATTTTAGCTTTTATGAATGAAATATTAACGGTGATTTATTAACGATAAAAGCTTTCGTGATTCACTTTTTTTCCTTTGTTATGGTACTTTTTTATAGCGGACCTACGGAAATATAAAAGGCCCAAGTTATTTTTATTAAATATATTGTATTAACTACACACACACATGTTCGCTAGTGTATGGAGTACTGCAGCCACATTTGGGCTGGTGCTGCGAAATGTCACCTGCTACTTTGGATTCAGTGGAGAGGCGTACGAAGAGGCTGATTGGCGACCCAGACTTAACTCGAAACGGTCTCCAAAGCCTGGAGCACAGGCGTAGAGTAGGCAGCCTTTCGGTCTTCTATAGGATGCATTCTGGTGAGTGTGCAAGGGAATTGCATGATTTAATTCCCCCATCTCCGTTCCACCATCGGACGACCCGTCGTACGGCGAGTTTCCACCCTTACGTTGTTAACACCACTGCGCCCCGGACGAAGCGTTTCGCTTCATCTTTTATACCGCGTACATCGAGGGACTCAAACAATTTGCGTGTCTTCAAGGCTAGAGTGAATCTATATTCACTCTAGCCTTGAAGACACGCAAATTGCAGTCGCTTTGAGTGACGCGATCGTTGATGGTAAAGCGCGCTAATTTATTAAGAGCCTACGCTCTTAATAAACTAGCCCGTATCTCTCCTTACTTGACCGCAATCCCGCTTATCCCCGATAAGCGGGATTGCGGTCAAGCGCTAGTTTATAATTTATAAAAAAAAAAAAAACTTTCAGTACTCATTCTATCGCTGCACCGTTATGTGCACACATAAGCATAATGTTTTATGTTGCGCACAAGGTATCGCAAAAGCGAATTTTCACACGAAATATTATAGTAGTTTCCCAGCAATAATTTATGCACAAAGTTACTATTTTATTTTTTGATGCGGCTTCGGGAAGGCTTTTAACACGCTGTATACCTAAAAAGTTCTGCTCAAAAATGCAATACATTGCCTAACCAGCCTATAATTTTCCCACGTCTAAGACACATATCGTGTCCTCTATTCGAGATTGAGTGGCCTCTAATCACGTGACCTGTGCCCGTTGGTAGAAGTCACATGTAATCGAATTTTTGGTAGAAGTATATGCCAGTAAAAAAAAAAAAATAAATACAATGAAACTTATTAAGTGGGATCTAAAACGAATCTTCAAAAGCTATATTATGAACCATCTTATCTCGTTATAAGTGCTAACATATGACGTCACACATACCGTTTCGATCGACGAGGCTCACTTTTTCAATATCCCGTACCTAATGGCCGTCAGATGGCAAGTTGGGCAAAGTGATGCTATCAAAAAGCGATAGGCCGCGGTTTCGCGCGGTTATCGGGCCACTTTGCTCTTCCCTATGACGTGGGTCCACTCGACATGCTGTACACGAGCTCACACAATTCGAAATGAATTTAGTGGGCTTAGTTGGTTTATTCGTTATTTTTCTGTTGTAGAGCGACTAGACTAGAAAATATATAGTTACTAGCGGCCGCCAGCAACTTCGTTTGCGTGGTTTAGTTATTCTCCGCTCCTATTATTAGCAGCGTGATGTTATATAGCCTAAAGCCTTTCTGGATTAATGGGCTATCCAACGCAAAAAGAATTTTTCAAATCGATATCAGTAGTTCCTGAAATTAGCGCTTTCAAACAAACAAACAAACTCTTCAGCTTTATATATAAGTATAGATTTATATTTAGATTATAGTTAAATCTGAGGTTAAGACACTGTAGCGTATTCAGTTCAACAGTATTTAAAGCTACCCTATAATATGAACGCTTTTTTAACCGACTTCAAAAAGGAGGAGGTTACTCATTTCGACCGTATGTATGTTTTTTTTATGTAAAACTTCGTGGTTTAGGAACCGATTTTGGTAATTCTTTTTTTGTTGGAAAGTAGATATTTCGGCGGTCCCAAGATTCAATTCCATCATCAAACCTTGGTGTCCAAGGACACCAAGGTTTGATGATGGAAGACGATGGAAGAAATCGTAGGGCCGACTAGTGCATTAGTAAGTGTTTACTTTAAAGGAGGACAATGTAATAAAGGTCCGACGTAGATCTGATGATGGAGCCGGGAGATAGGCGAGGGAATTCCTCTACGGTTTACAGTAGCTACCATGTGTTTGTGCTTGATTAATTCTCATTGATAAGAACATTATTTTTTGTTCTGTGTGGGAAATCATCAAATGATCTCTCCCGCTTTGGGCGGAGTGTCTTTTTTAGTTCAGTTAGTAGTTAGCACAGTTTCTTTTTTAGCCAACCCGCAACTCTGATATTAATCAGAACCTTACACCTAGATGGGTTGTTACTGTAATTGGGGGGCTGATGATGAAGGCAAAGGTCAGTTCAGAGAACTCCTCAACGGTTTACAGTAGTTACCTTGTGTTTGGACTTATTTCATTTATATTGATGAGAATTTTGCATCTATGTGGGGTAAAATGAAGGTCTGCAGTAGTTTTGATGATGGAGCCGAGAGAAGTCGAGAGAAATCCTCAACGATTTATAGCGTTGTAGTTTAAAGTAAGGCAACCACTACCTACTCGTCATGCTGGTGCGACAATCAATGAAAATCAAGAGACTGAATTTAAGTTGCGTAATCGCATCATCTCTAACAATGCTCATACATTTAGTCAGGTCCCAGAAGAATTTTAGAAAAATCGGTTCAGTAGTTTGGTATTTGAACCAAAATTAGGTTAAAAATGCAATTAAATAAAATTACGTTGTTTGGTTGCTAGCGTATTCCCATCTATATTGGCGGCAGCGTCCAGTCTAACCGGATGCAGCTCAACAGTACTTTTCACAACTAAGGAGTGTAAAATAAAACCTTTTTTACAAAAAAAAAAAACCGGTTTCCATAACTACAAAGTGAAATATTACTAATTTTGGAAGTTTTTATTATTATTCAATATCTTGCTTAGAATGCCTGTATTGTTCTTCTTGTTTTTTGAGTAGGCACTGGTCTAGTTTTGGCCAAAGAATCAGCATTGATATAGAACGTGGAAATTTTTCCTGTTGACAAGGATGCGGACGAATTTTTTGATTCCCTATAATTCATTATTTTTATATACTTGAATGTTTTAGATTGTTAGCTTTTAAATTTTCTAAATATTTAAAGAAAGTTAAATATATTGATAGCTATCCCAATAAAAAAAAAAACTTATAAATATTAAGTTTTTCGAACTGCACTTGAAAATTATATTTTTACACTTTCCTCATATCCAAATAAATCATAATGAAAAAAAAAAAATGCTCGTCGTGACATATTTTCGCAGTAAAGCAAAATACTAATAAACGTTTAACAAATGAAAATTCCACGTTTCCATCGAGCAGGTACAATTTTCCGCGCCTCGTTTTAGTATGCGTGAAAGGCGCGCCACCGAAAAGTTATAAGGGCAGGGATTGTTTGAAAAATATTCTCATAATCTCATTGTTTCTCAGATTAACGTTGTTACACTTCTGTTTATTAACAAAGCGCTTTTAATTTGAGTTAATTGTATTTGCCACGGCACATGATTAGCGAGGGTTTGTTTATCGCGCCAGGTACAATTAGGGGCTTTTTTGGTGTCATACATTTTCCGCATGAGTTCCGTTCGTATGTTTTATTAAGTAGTTTAATGCCTCTGAGACTTATATTTTGTGAACGGAAAGAAGATACTCATATATAAATAAATATTCATTCAACAATAAAAATAAAGTACAATACAATACAGTAAAAATACTATAAATCATGTAGCTATAACAAAGTATGTAAAATATTAAAAGTAAGATATCCTTATCTATGTCACAGGTGGCGTCAGTTTTACAATTACTAAGAATTATATAAAACTAGCTGCAGCCAGCGGATTCACCCGCGTAAGTAGTAGTAATATAATCAAATCAAATGACATGTATTCAAATTAGGCTGAGAATCAGCTCTTTTTCAACGTCAATATTACATAAGACAGTCCCCCCAAAACGCCCACCCTTCGCCACTTCCTAATGCTTTTGGTGGGAAGAAGAATTGCCGGAACAAACTTCACAGCAGCACAGCTGTCTGTTTATTCAAAAAGTAGATGAATTTATACAATACTATGTATAGTAATTAACAGAGGAAAACAAAACATAAAATGAAATTAATTACCATATGCCAGTTAGCCACCTGAAAATATGAGCAAAGCAAAAAAAAAAAATCATTAAAATGGAAATGTAAATAAGTAAAAACTGATTGCCTAAATAAAAGCCCCATATATAAATGGGCGTGACAGCTCACATAGGTATTTACGCAATATAAAAAAGACAATTTTATAAACTCATATAAAGTGTCTTTTTTTTTGGATTCTGGAGAAAGAGCACAAACATTGTGTTGAGTTAATCAAAGCGACCAGCAGCTATTCTTAATATTTAAATAGTCGTTTACGGAATAATTGTAAGGCAAGTCTAAAAAAAAATAGACAAAAACCTATTCTCGGGCCTAACGAATATATATACGAAATTTCACTAAAATTGGTTCAGCCGTTTTGGAGGAGTTCGAGGACAAACACTTTGACAGGAGAATTTCATATAATAAAAAAATACAATTACTAAATAGGTCATAATGTCTCAACTGTACATGAAGAATACTTAGAATAAAACAATATTCAAGAGGTTTTTATTAAAATTCTAACCATAAATTGATTTAAGCGAATTGCTTTTCAATTTATCATCGACAACCTGGACAGCGCTTCTAAAATGTAACGATACCGCCAGTTAATACAATTTTCTCGTTTCTTTTGCATAACAGAGGAGCAGCATTTTAGACGTCCGTTAGCATTGTTATTCAGTCGACGAAGTCACAGAGGCGCACGCTCCGTAGCTTATCGTCGGCCCCCAGCCGTTGTAAATTAAATAAATATACACCTAATGAGCGGAAATACAACGCATGACTAAGCTGAATAATTGCTTCATCTTCCTATTTGCGAATTTTCGTTATCACGACAAATAACTCCAGAACATTCTGACTACAACTAAAAATCATCATCATCTCAGCGTTAATCCCAGTCGCATCCGTAGCTTTTTTTCAGCTTTGGAGTCTGGGGTCCGCTTTACCAGTCTAACTGCTGATTTTGGCTAAACTTCGATATTTTCCGTGAAGCGACTGCCGTCTGACCTCCACAACCCGAAGGCGATATCTAAGCATTGCAGTTAGACCCATTGTTGGACTTTTGAGGGCTCCAACAACCCGTAACGACTGCCACTAGATGTTCGTATGGCAACCGGGACCAACGGTTTAACGTGCTTTCCGAGGCACGACCAGACCAGTGCAAATATTCATATTCATGCATACAAATATTTGCACTGTGCGGGGATCGAACCCGCGCCTCCTTGCGCAAAGGCCGCGTTCGCTACCGCTACGCCACAGAGGCTGTCAACTGACTACAACTAAAAATAATGTAAATTTATTCGATGTATTTCCGCGAAACTCATTTTTTAAGTTTGAGTCTAGAATGTATGCGGAAGCTATGCCATTATTTATTACCTTCCGTTAGCTTGACTTCAGTAATTTTATTCAAAATAGAGAGAAAATGAAAAATGTAAGGGGTTCATAGTCACCCCACTGCGTTGGAAGGAAGTTATGATTGAGGGTGACTTTATGCGATTTGATTACATGTAAGCTTTTAGACGTATTGCAAGGGTTTCTTTATTTGATTTTACGCCTGTTTTTTACTTTATTCTAGTTACAGAAATTAAGTAGTGAGTAGGGACCACTTTAAGAGTTGTGAAGCAATATGTTCTAGATTTATTTTTCAAAACTAAGTGTAATAGTGATTTACTGGCAATAAAAACTTGAAGCCTAAGACCTAAAATATATTTTTCGGGCGTAAATTGTTTTTTTTTCCACTACGATCCGGACGAAGCGTTTCGCTTCCTTTTTTATACCGCGTATATCGAGGGACTCGCACAATTTGCCAGCGACGTTGTTCCCGTTGGAATACAATTTGAGCGTTTTTAAGGCTAGAGTGAATAGGCTCTTAATAAACTAGCGCGTTTTACCATCAATGATTGCATCACTGCTTGAATTTTTAAACTAGTGCCATCAGGCGGGATTACGGAATCCCGCCTGATGGCACTAGTTTAAAAATTATATTTAAAAAAAATACTATAGAGTAACAGAAAAACAACATACAACTTTTCATTTCTAAAGGTTGTCGTTGTAATAATCCATAGAGCCAATCCATGAAACCGTTAAACACATGCCAGCTCGAACAAAAGCGTCCACACTTACACTAAAGGAAACTAAAAGAACTAAAGTAAAAATCTATTCACTGTTAAAATCGATACCGCTATCAAAATGCACCCGAGCCACCGTTCAAAGGCTCGTCCGCCCGACCACCTCAAAGGATGTTCTATGAAACAAGCCGTACGTTCCCACTCAGATCAAAGTACAAGGATATAGAGGCTCCTCTTTCCTACAATCATGAGCACTTGGCACAAAACACACCCTTTCTTACCCCTCTGTGAGGACGTTTATCGAGCTTTTTTTGTCTAAGCCGCCATGCTGTTGTTTTTTTTTTTAGAATTTGGATCTGCTGACGTCATCTATGTTATTCTATCAGATTCAATTTACACAGATTTAATGAGACTCTATCTATGTAGCTTAATATGTAGTATTACTTCAAATAGAGAAACTGAAATGAGCAGTTTTAGTTTTATAGATTTGGTTACTTTTAAAATTATTGTTAAGATAAATTAATTGACCGTTTTTTGGAACTCATTATCTCTAAGCTTATTTAAAGCTAAGAGATAACAAGTCCCAAAAACGGCCAATTATTTAAAATATAATTATATTCCCAATAAGTTGTAGTATGTGTCGTAACTGTGTTTTGTTGCTATTTGCTCTTTTAATGTGTATGCCTTTTTTACATTGTAAAATCATAATTATATTTAAGAACATATAATTATAAATTCAATATTGATAATCTAAATGATATTTTTATAGTAGGTAATTGTATTAAAAATGTTTCCATAGATTGTCTCGCTCATTCTTCTCCGTAGGTCCTACTAAGGTTTTGAGAGGACAACTAGCTTCATGTTTCTGACCGATTGATTTCTTCACATTTCAAAACTGTCTGTCGTATTCAGATTTAACTAAAACAAATGCTTTGAAAACTCAAGTTTGACTTCGATAGTCATGACCTTATTGTTTTGTATAAATTATAAACTAGTGCTTAACCGCTATCCTGCCTGATGGTAAGCAGTGATGCAATCGTTGATGGAAAACCGCGCTAGTTTCTTAAGAGCTTATTCACTCTAGCCTTGAAGACGCTAACATTGTAGTCCGACGGAAACACCGCCACAACAAGTCTACTGCTAGACCAAGGCACAGATGGCAATATAAATCACTACCAACATAATAATGTATTTAATATTTCATCTAAAAATGTTAACATTAAAATAAACAAAGGATCATTGTTCTATTCGAATCGATTCGAATATTGTAACGATCTGTTTGAATCTGTTATACAAGAAAGATCGTAGCGATAAAAGCAAACGTTGATGGACGTGTCATAAAAAATATGCAGAGCTTGGAATTGAAAGAGAACAAGCAATTGTTTCGAATAAAATCATTGTAATAAATCCAATGAATAAAGTTGTTTTTAACTGTTATCATTTTTAAACAAAAATAACTTGACAGCGACAAGAAGAATTAAAATACGACACGTCTAAGTAAAGATTTTTATTGGTACACCCACATTTATGTTGATGTAAATTATAGCAATTATATGTGAGAGTCCAGAATCGGTCTTTGTCACCCAATTAAATATATATATATATATATATGTATATTTAAATGGTAAAGGAAGGCTCGTTGTTCGGTGCCTATGTAATACCTCTTTATTTGTTTTTATAAACTTTCGCTTTTTCAAAACCGGCTATTATTTATTTATGAAACCTCGTAAGTCAATTTACCACATTTTTCTTTGAATATTCTAATATCAGATTATCCTCAAAAGGACAACCGCAAAAAATACAGAGAAAAAGCTTAATAAAATAAACCGTTAAAAAAGAAAAGATGATATTTGATCACATTAATCGAACATTCAAAGTATTTGTCTTTTGGCTCTGAACCCGTCCCACTTGCAAAGGGCGAGCGTTCGAGAATTTCAATTTAGGAGAAGAATGTGCCGACATAACGTGTGGCCCGAGATATTTTGATAGGACATGTTCTCCGTGAATAAATTTCTTTCCTCATATTAAAACTTTTTAAGCGGTTTTATTTATTATCAATTTGTGGTCGGCGAAGTAATAGTTTCAGGCGAAATCGATTTTTCGCTAACAGATTGTTTTAAGTTTTAATATGCAGATTTTGTACATAATTTCTATATAGGGATATTAAAAATACTACAAAGTAATTTGTTTCATATTTAAATGACTTTTCAGAACAGTTTTTAATGAAAATGCCATTTAAAATTTTAATCTACGTCTTGCTATTTTCATCCCTAACATAAATTAAAAGTTAAGCAACTACTGTGCATTGTTAAGTATGAAATCACTAAAATGTATTTAAAAAATATCTACAATGTGTATCGTCGTTATCTATGTACATTTACAGTTATCATACAAAAATCACAGAGTACTATATGTATATAGCACAGTACTATACTATAGATATTCGGTCGGAATTTTCAATTTGATCTGGTATGCGACCGCAAGCAAAGAACAAAACGTTGAAATCTGCATGTACTCGCAGTGAACGCACACCGCCTGCCTCCTACTGGGTTAGTTCCCGATTTATTGTATCAATTTTGTATAAAGCCAGTAGGTGAAATAAGCGCGAAGAAATATGTGCTAGGTCGTGCTTTTCACCTTTGGCGCTGCAGTAGACAATAGAAAGGAATTTAAAAAGGAAATGACTTTTCTAGCGTTTTTCGGAAAATTTCTTGGTTCTGCGAGATATAAGGTATTCAAAATTGACTCAAGATTTTCAAATTATCGCTCCCTTGCTATAGAATAATAATGACAGGTACCCATACTTGAAATACTTTTTGAACAAAACTAATTTCAACTACGCAAGCATTGTCTTTGAATGATTAGCAGATAGATAAATTTTGAGTTGAAAGTGATTCCACGTATTTTAATTTAAAGCAAACTGACATTGATGTAGCTAAGGATTTCGTTTATTTGGGGATTCTTTACACAACTATCTGATTATATACGCGGAATCGCTTTGGTAAAAGATACGGTAGTGGCATAAGCATATTTACTGATCTCGTTACGCTATGAGCACTACCTGTCAGATTAATGAAAATTAAACTACCTAATGGTTGATTTGTCAATTGATAAATAATATTTTTGTTCACACATTTAAATTGACGTCTGACAGATTTGATATGGAAGAATCGTCTGGCGTTTGAAAAATCAGCCCTACTAGACCACGAAAAGACGAGTCCACCAAAAAGTATACCACAATATACCAAAGAGTAGTTAAACAACCATTTAAAAATAAACTAACATAATAGAGTAAAAGATAAGTCTGTTCTCATAAGCCATATCAAATTCATTACAACAATAAAGTCCCAAATGTATTTACGAGGGATCACGGCATGAATAAATTTTGTCAACAGAAAGTTTGATCTGCGTAAAATAGCTGCGGTAACTTAGACAATGGTTCGAAAAACCGAGACTTTGACTTGTTTGACATGACTTGGTAATATCACGCTTGGATTCTTTGGTAGGTAGATATATTCACATTTATTTTTTAATTTCTTAATCGGGAGCGAGACTCTTGCCTTTATCCGACACAAATTCAGTCTTCCTATTGAGGCTGGGGACTAAACATCTCTTAACTTTTGGGGTGAATATTTTTATATATATATATATATTTTTTTTTTGAGTTTTTCGTCCTTTCTTCTCCATACAGATCTGTGTTTTGGAATGAGCTTTAACTTTCTCACGGACCGAATTCGACTGACTCGATTTCGTTTTGACAATTCTAAGGTACCTGGTTTAATTGAAATAAATGCTTTAAGTTTGAATTGCTAAGAATTTCTTCCAAGAATTTAAATTGTACGTTTAGGGGTGCTACACACCTCGGGTTGATCGAAAGAGATACCGCACAGGCAAATGTATGTACACGGGTGGGATTTAGGCGGTAAAAGTCATCGCACGCCCTTGCCCTTCTGTTCCTGATCTGGAGTCAGAGAGGTCATTTGATGATTTTCCCTCCAAAAAACTGCTACATTTATGTCTTCGACTTGGGATGATTCGGCACAGCTAGATAGTAAAATTTAATACATGTAAATATACGTACAGGAAGACGAAAGTTCGTACCTTGAGGCTGAAGCCTACAACGGGTCTCAACTGTCGAGCAACTCGAGATATATACTCTATTAGGTCAATGACCGAAACGTATGGAGAAGGTGTGTTGACAAATTGAAACAGAGTTTTGCTCCTCAGCAGTGAGAGATAAATTATAAAGAAGATGTTTGGAAGAACTTGTTCGTTTTAACTACAGTTGTAACGAGCGGATCAGAACATGATTTGGTGGAGTAGATGATGCCGAAAGATTTTTGCAGATCGACACGAGCTGAGTAAAAGCTGATATATGTATGTAGATTCGTTCCACATAGCTCTGTTGTTAAAAAATGCAAACGAATTGAGAACATCTTCCTTCTTTTGGTGTAGGTTACCCTGACATAATGCACAAAATAGAATACTTGAACCGTATACGTGGCTTCAGTTACAAGTTACGTAGGAGTAAATTATTATGTAAATTACTTAGATTTCAGTAGTATTTATCTTTGCCACGTCAGCCTGTAACGTCGACTGTTAAACAATTATACATGGATCAGCCAGATAGGTACAATGAACTTGAATATAATAATGTCATGCTAGGAAATACGAATATCAAGGTGCTTCTAAAAGGGGAATATTTTACTGCAA
The DNA here is from genome assembly GCA_017933935.1 of Sesamia nonagrioides. Taxonomy (NCBI): domain Eukaryota; kingdom Metazoa; phylum Arthropoda; class Insecta; order Lepidoptera; family Noctuidae; genus Sesamia; species Sesamia nonagrioides. The sequence continues at coordinate 288,690 of JADWQK010000642.1, read as the reverse complement.
TATGTGGCTGCATCACGGTGGCCGGTTAAGCTTAAGGGGCAGGTCTATAAGACTATTATTAGACCTATTCTCCTGTATGACAGTGAGACGTGGCCTGTGCTTTGGCGACACAAGCAGGAGCTGCATGTCACGGAGATGAATATGCTGCGGTTTATGTCCGTGACATAGCGGACAAACTGCAGGAGGGTCGCCTACGTTGGTATGCTCACGTCTTACGAAAACCGGCATGTTACGTGGGTCACAAATGTCTTGCCATGGCGCCACCGGCCGGGCCGGAACAAGCGGGGTAGACCAAAGAGGGGCTGGCTTGACGTTGTAAGAGATGATATGCGTGCCAACAATCTCACACCACAGGATGCTAAAGATCGCTCGAAATGGAGGAAATTAAGCAAGAAAGCGGACCCTGGGCTCCAACGCGAAAGCCGCGGATACAACCGGGATAAACGTTAAGATGATGATGATGATGATGATGACTTAGACTTACGTTCTATTATTTGTAATATGCTTAAGTATCATGAGTAATTCTTAGTTCTTTAGAATACATAGCATATATTTAAATCATGTAGTAAAATCAGCTTGCAATGTGCCTCTCTGTGAGTAAAGTGAGGAATCGAGTCTAAACCACTACACGGGTTTCTGGTTGGCAGAAGTTATGTGTCTTCCAGTTTTTACTCCTAGTACATGATGATTCCTCGTAAAGTTTTGTTTCACCTTTTTGAGAGCAGTAGTGATGGTATAATGTACACAAATGCCTGGTTGGGATTGAACCCACGACCTACAACTCGCAAGTCGCGACCGGTACCAGTGTGTTTTTATTAGATGACCTGCATAAGTTTTGATCCCGCGGGAATATCGGGATAAAAGTATTCTTTGTGTTATTCCTGGTTATAAATAATATGGGTACGGAATTCAATCTAAATCCGTCCACTGCACGGATTTAGATTGAGAGAGTTGCGTGAAAGAGTAGTCAACAGCTATCCATCCTCCCAAATTTTTGCATATATAATACTAGCTTTCCGCCAGCGGCTTCGCCCGCGTGGAGTTCGGTTATATCGCGCTTTTTAGATTTCCCTCGGGAACAATACATTTTTCCGGGATAAAAGGTAGCCTATGTTCTTTCTCAGGGTCTAAAGATTGTCTGTGCCAAATTTCATCAAAATCGGTTGAGAGGTTTAAGCGGGAAAGCGTAACAGACAGACAGACAGACAGACAGAGCTACTTTCGCATTTATAATATTACTAGCTTTCCGCCCGCGGCTTCGCCCGCGTGGAGTTCGGTTATATCGCGCTTTTTAGATTTCCCTCGGGAATATCAAATTTTTCCGGGATAAAAGGTAGCCTATATTCTTTCTCAGGGTCTAAAGATTTTCTGTGCCTAATTTCATCAAAATCGGTTGACAGGTTTAAGCGGGAAAGGGTAACAGACAGACAGACAGACAGACCGACAGACAGACAGACAGAGTTACTTTCGCATTTATAATATTAGTATGGATAAGTAGGATATTATACATATAAATTAGATTAAATAAATGACATTACATATGAATTTCATATTAAGAGTATTGACCAATACATTTTAAAATAAAATATGATGATGCATGATGCATTGATTCACATTCATTTCACATTTTGGGTTTGAAGCGTAACGGCTCGATTATTGAGATGTATTGGCAGTTTGCACCAACAATACAATGCATCCAGAATATATATGACATCCTGCAGAAATATTCGAAAGTCATCTATCATTTTTATGAGTTTTGTTCCATTCTATTTTGAGGTACGGGAGTGATTACGAGATTGTAGTTTTCAGCCTGTGAAGAACTTGTTATCAAAAAGCCTTTTGAAGTTGATGCTAAAGTTATATCGCGGCCATAAATTGTACAGTACAATTTAATTTCGGAATCGGAAGCTCAATTTCCAAAACAATATCAGTAGATTTTTTAAAAGAAATTTGTTTTTTTTTTTGATGCCGTACAATTACTTCCTCTACTTTTTATACAAGTTTATACACTTGACAGCCTCCGTGGCGTAGCGGTAGCGAACGTGGTCGCTACGCAAGCGGGCGCGGGTACTATCCCCGCGCTGTGCAAATATTTGTATGCATAAATATAAATATTTGCACTGGACCCGGTTGCCATACGAACACCTAATGGCAGTCGTTACGGGTTGTTAGAGTCCTCAAAAATTCAACAATTGGTCTAACGGCAATGCTTCGATATCGCCATCGGATTTTGGAGGTCAGACGGCAGTCGCTTTACGGAAAATACCGAAGTTTAGTCAAAATAAGCAGTTAGACTGGGTAAGCGGACCCCAGACTCCAAAGCTGAAAAAGCTTCGGATGCGATTGGGATCAACGCTGAGATGACGATGATAAAATGAGTTTTTATATAAGTTAATAACATCACTATTTTTTATTATTAATTGTTGTTTTAAAGAAAACCCTTCTTAAGGTGATAGCTTCAAGGTTGTTTAACTTCATATTTTCACAAAATTCATATTTTCTTATGTTGTGTGTGTGCAATATGCAGGTTGTATGTTGATTAAACACTGACTTGCTAAAGAAAAAGAAAATAAAAACTTTATTACAAAAAAAACAACCGACTTCCAAAAACCACTACAAAGGGAAAAATAACTAATTTCGGAAGTCGGTGTCTTTGGTTTTGTATATTTATTTTTGACACCGACTTCCGAAATTAGTTATTTTTCCCTTTGTAGTGGTTTCGGTTGTTTTTTTGTAAAAAAGTTTTTATTTTACACTTTTTAGTTGTTAAAAGTACTATGTATTCAGTTGCATCCGGTCAGACTGGAAGCTGACGCAAATATAGTTGGGGTAACGACATAATTTTGTTTACTTTAATTTTTACCCGTAAGTATTCCCTCAACTACCTATGGTCTTCATCATCAAATTTACTGCAGACCATTATTTTAACCCAATGGGTGCAAAGGTCTCATTAATATAAATGAATTAAGTCCAAATACAAGGTAGCTACTGTAAATCGTTTAGGAGTTCCCTGAACTGACCTTTGTCATCATCATCAGCTCCCTAATGACAGTCACCACTAGGTGTAAGGTTCTTGTCAATACAAATTATTAAAGCACAAACACAAGGTAGCTGCTGTGAATTGTTGAGGAGTTCCTTCGACTGTCTCCCGGCTCCATCATCAGATCTACTCCAAACCTTTATTAAATTGTAGTGCTTTAAAATACTTAATGAAAATGCTAAGAAATGCACTAGTCGCCCCTGCAATTTTTGAAAGTTTCCCTTGTTTTCTCTGGTTTTCCACCATCAAACCCTGATATCCTTATCATGGGACTACCTTGGGAACGTCTTCTTTCCAACAGAAAAAAAATTTCAAAATCGGTTCATAAACGACGAAGTTATGCGCGAACAAACATAGAAAAATAAAGCATATATACGGTCGAATTGAGTAACCTCCTCCTTTTTGAAGTCGGTTAAAAAAAACTATCGTATGAAAAAAAAACAACCGTTTTTTTTATTTATTTTTTAACAATAGTATTAAAGCCTTGTCTTTTAAAGATTTTGTGGTGTTTTTTTGGGTATTCATACTGCATAAACGTTAAACAAAATTCCGCTAGTGAAAATAATACCGTATAGCCTCAAAAATCATAGTAACTTAATTAATCAGTGGTTGACACAATTCCCACGGCATGATATGCGACTGATGGGTTCTATGTTTTTCTTTAATTCTGCGAAACGTGTGCTTACTGGCACTTATTTTTGAATTAATTGCTCATGCAATTGTCGTGATGGTAATACTTATATTTATAGCATTGATAAAAGTGGATAGCCTGAAGAATTTCCAAACTGAAGTAGCAGTGGCGTATTATTCGCAGAACTGATAGTCAGCAGCAGAACTTGCAAGTATTTGAATAGCCTTTATTATGTACATCATATATGTATATAATGTACCTATGTACATTACAAAACATAAATATGAAGAATCAGCGCTTGTAGTCTATAGTAATAATAGTCGTTATTTATTTATTAAAACTTCATGCATAAAGAAAACATTGCACAATGGCGGACTTAATGTCCTAGGCATTTTCTACCACTCTACCTTAAGGTGATGCAGAAACAAAATATGGTAGGTGCAAATATATAAAAGATATTTAAGTTAAAAGAGAAACAAAAAAAATATAATAAATACATACATACAAAATATAAACAGTAGAGAGTGATAAAAAAAATATAGATAGAGAAAAAGAATCAATTACATATCTGCCAATTTCTTGCGTAAGTATTCCCGAGCTTTAACTTTAAATGATTATGTACCGACTGGTCAACGTCCTGATATTCTGAGGAAGTTCATTCCAAAGGAAAACCGCCTGGATAAGAAATGAAGACTTAAGCAAACCAGAGCGGTGAGAAGGACATCATTATTATATATTATATATCTATATAACACATTACGATGGGTGGTCTAATCCGTAGCAGCGATCATATCGCTTGTGACCACTAGACTAACGCATTACACTATGCCAAAGTATAGTAGTAGTATTATAATATCTGCCAAGGCCACGGCTTGTTCGAAAGAGATGCCGTAGCTGCTGGCCTCCGACAACAGAAGAAAGGAGAGGAGAGAGGTTTCAGTCAGTTAAAGTCTGACAAGCCCTACCGTTACGCCCAGAGAGGGAGAGATCATTTGATGATTTTCCGTTAGAAAAATAAGGTGCGTAATTCCCATGCGTAACAAAATTCTAAAGAAGCAAGAAAGATGTCCCTTATCAATATATCCCAATCGACGTAAGGGTCGTTTTAGTTTTACGGCGACACAACATATCCACAGTTAATAAAAATCGTAGCCAACCTTATAGCACCCCCGTGCGTGACCCAATCGCCTCGCACATAACATTTTTACAACACAACTTCCCCACTCATATTCCCAAGTTTTAGTTACATTATAAAAATAACATGAAGTAAAATATTACTAGGATTAAGCTCCAACTTCGACCCCAGTTTAAGTGTCAATAGAGATATTTCAATGCGAATTTACAATGTAGTTTGCAATGAAACCTGTTTGTACTGCCTAGTTTCCTGAGATATAATTATATGTACTAAAAGTACATAACGAAAAATTCTATTTATTAAAAACATTAAACTAATTAAATTTAAGTGAACAATGAGTGAAAAGCGATGACCAGTGGTACACTGCAGCAACAGTAAGTAAATAATTGAGATGGATCTGGACGGATATATATAAATATCCATGATCCATCTCAATAGTTTACTTACTGTTTTGTATTATGTAAAATTTGCGATTCATTCATTGGGGAATGATTTTATAGCTCTATTTGTCTTCACATACATTAAAAGACTGTTCTACGTGGGACACTCAGAAAGTTTTGCGATAGTAAAAAAAATGTTCTATAGGACATATGTTTTTATTACATCTTTTCAAAGTATGCTTCACCAGCCTCTATACAAAGTTTCATGCGTCTGAACCAGTTTTCGAAACACTTTTTCAGACACCTCGTTTACAGCCTGCTCGTACGCTGATAGCGCATCATCCGGGGACGAATATTGTACCCCTTTGAGCTGATCTTTTATTTTTGGGAATAAGAAGAGGTCACACGGTTCTAGGTTAGGGCTGTAAGAAGGGCAACCCAGGAGTTTAACCGGTGTACTGCCCAGGACGTCCCTCGTTATGATTGCGTTGTGGGCGGGCGCATTGTCGTGGTGAAGCAGTAACCCGCGGAGCCCTGTGTTTGGTCGCTTGTTGGTCACAACAGAGAAAACTTCTGTCAAGCATTTGGTGGTATACCATTCAACGTTAATGCTTCTTTAGTTTCGTAAAGGAATTACTTCTGCCTCGGTCATTTAATAGTCAGTTTCTTCTTCCTTTATTGAGGAAAAAAACTTACTGTTGAACTGAAAGAGAGTCACTACAGACTGATTAAAATGAAAAATATTTTCTGACATGTTTAGCCAGGGAATATATCTACAGATCTAATAATAAACCCACATAAAATATTTTTCCATAATTACGGCAAAATTTTCCCCATAAGCACAGCTGATTATAAAAGCGATCAAACAAGAAAGTTTCGTTACAATAAATAAACAAAGCTTCGAGGGTGGCTCGTAGTAGATAAAACCCTTATGGGCGGCCGACGACAAGTGATGACGGTCACGTTTTTAATCACCCCGGTTCCATCCGTGACGTGTCAGGGGGAGTTTGGTTGTGTACTTCTAGTTCGCTTATTCATTGAGAGCTTTAGCGTGTCTAATTATTTGCTACGTGAGATCCGCCTTGAGAAATAAATATCAAAACAGAAATATCTCTGAATTTTGTGGCGGCTGGAATTTTGCAATTGACGGCCGGTTGGTGCAGTGGTTAAGTTATTGAATGCTGCGCTGCATCGCGGGTTGGATTCACTCACGGAATATTCGTATGACCTGCAAATAGTAGTTCCGGGTCTAGCTATTTGTGTATGTCAATTTATGTGTCTCTAAACGTACACGATTCAGGAGAAATTTCTAGTTTGTTTTGTACTATTGATCATTTGTGTTGGTACTCACATTTGCTATAGGAACACTCTTAAGTAAACATAATGTAGGTTAGTAGAAACTTAAGTGAAAAATAATTGAAAAAACGAATGACCAGTGGCTCACTTCAGCTCTGAATGGAAAGCAGTGGGATGAAGCAGGCTACTAGGAACAGGCTACTAGTGACGGCCGTGTGAACCGTCTATGATCCCGGTTTTAGGCAAAGTCACGATGTGGCCACTATGCTGCAATATTTCAATGTTCTTTATGAATTATTTACTGAATGCTCTTTTTGTCACATAAATCACGTGTTTTTATTTAGTAAACGACACTATAAATAATTTTAAAAGTCCAATGAAAAATGCGCGTGACACTCATCTTAGCTTTCCCGTCAAAACTCATGTCTGTATCTCACAAATATATACGCGCCTGACGTAAACTGACATATTTTTAGTCGCCATGTTTTTAACCATATCTAAACTATCTATGGAGATGCTCCAGTTAACCTTTCGACCTTTAACCTTTTCTTAACGAAATAGAAATAATAAGATACACTGAAATTAAATTCAGTTCAGTTTATGAACAAGAGAATCGATGCCAATTATAACATAGTAGTATAAAACATTTGATTCCATAATTTATTTTCATCATCATCATCATCATCATTTCAGCCGAAAGACGTCCACTGCTGGACATAGGCCTCCCCCAAGGTTCTCCACGACGACCGGTCCTGCGCCTCCCGCATCCAGCGGTTTCCCGAGAACCCGTCGGCCCCATCGGGCATCGGTCCTACGGGCAAATACCGCCCACTGCCACTTTAGTGTTGCAATTCTTCGGGCTATGTCAGTAACTCTCGTTCTTCTGCGGATCTCCTCATTCCTGATTCGATCGCGCAGTGAAACCCCAAACATAGCCCTCTCCATTGCCCTTTGATTGACTTTGAGCCTTCTTATAAGGCCCATTGTTAGCAACCACGTCTCAATGCCATAAGTCATCACTGGCAACACACACTGGTCGAAGACTTTTGTCTTGAGACACTGCGGTATTTCGGACGAGAAGCTTTTACGTAGCTTCCCGAAAGCAGCCCAGCATAATTTATCTTACGTTGATAAAACTCCTTTGAGTCATTAACATCATCAAAATCATGATTCCTGCCTACTGGCTGTGATAATCTATGTAGATCACAACCAGTAGGCAGAAATCAGGATTTTTTCCAAAATGTATGTTTGATCGTGAGTGGTTTTGGTTCGTTGAGTACGTGTTTTGGTCAGACGTGCGGAAAATAAATAGCAGTCGGGTTTGCTTTATACCTTGGGGCTTATAAAAATATTAATCAGCTTACTGTGATGCTACTAGCTAATTATGTAGGATTATTTTGTTGTACCAGGCTTAGAAAGTGTTTTTATTTTTTACTTTTGCATCTGTCAGGCGCTAAGAGTAACCATGATTTCAGCAAATGATTCTGGGCGTGATTGGGGCCTATACGACGAAAATGTGAATATATACATTTTTTAATAATCGAGGAATTAATTCGTCATAGACGGTTTTGAATCATGTACTGACTCCATTATTCCAGTTGCATTTGCAACGGTCAAAATAGAGTAAAGACTTCAAGGGGGTTGCTATGAGGTATTAAACCCATCATGGTTTCAGTTCCAGACAAAGATTCCTTTTTCACGGTTTTAACAACTCATAGTAGGCCTAGTATGAAATCCCTTAAACAATGATGCAAGAAAAACGTAGCCCTATCTTTGACTATGGTATGATTTTGCATGTAGTACCGTGGTCTAAGTATGCAGGAAACAAAGATAAGGCTTAATAATTCAAACTTTGATGGTTTACAATTTATGAAATATCAAGTTAAACAAGTACCAACTTTATTTTGATTGTTATTATGATGAGTTTAGAGTGAATGACTCCTCATCATATCAGCGTTAATACCAGTCGCGTCCGAAGCTTTTTCAGCTTTGGAGTCTGGGGTCCGCTTAACCAGTCGAACTGCTGATTTTGGCTAAACTTCGATATTTTCCGTGAAGCGACTGCCGTCTGACCTCCACAACCCGAAGGCGATATCAAAGCATTGCAGTTAGACCAATTGTTGGACTTTTGAGGGCTCCAACAGCTCGTAATAACTGCCATTAGATGTTTTTATGGTAACCAGGACCAACAGCTTAACGTGCTTTCCGAGGCACGACCAGGCCAGTGCAAATATTCATATTCATGCATACAAATATTTGCACTGCGCGGAGATTGAACCCGCGCCTCCTTGCACCGCGGCCTCGTTCGCTACCGCTACGCCATGGAGGCTGTCACTACTAAGCTTTAGGACTTTTACCTATTAATAGAAGCAAAGTTATCTGCAAAAGTCGGCTACAAATCTTTTGATTTTAGAGTGACTAGCATTATTAAAAAGCTTATAAAAATGTTTGTAGTTAGTGACACCTTAATAAGCATACCTAAAAAAGACCTATATTAAAAAAACATTTAATTTTTTTTTTACTGCAATCCCGCCTGATTGTAAACAGTGATGCAATCATTGATGGTAAAGCGAATTGGTTTATTAAGCACTTAAAAAACTTAGGAATAGGAAGGATGACGGCAGTTGAGCGAGGTGATGCAATGTTAAACCCAAGACCAACACGACCAAACGATGCTGCGCTAGAGGGAGATTGATCTGGAGACTCACCACGACCAAACTCCCGACACAACTACATTTGGCGCATCGTACACGCCACACATCGCCATAAAACTGCTCAGACCCGTCCTCAGTACGGCTTCAACAGACATCATGCCGGAACATGACGAATCGCTTGACGGCAAGACTTTGTCTGGTGGGTGATAACTCCTGTCGGCAGCCGTAGTTATGGCCTACCACCGAGAAAACTAAAACTACATAAAATATTCTTTTCAACATGGTTATAAATCGTAACAAATCATATTGTACTGTTCTTGTTCCCACGCACTATTTAATTGTCTACATTTCTCTTAGCGCAGGTTTGTTGGAAAATATTTCTTAAGCAGTAAGCAGCCGTTAGATATTCTGTAAAAATATCATCGTAAAAACTTATACTCGGGCTCCGTGGTTTCATCCGCGTAAGTAGTAGTAATAAAAAAACCGGCCAAATGCGAGTCGGACTCGCACCCCGAGGGTTCCGCCGTACAAACGTAGCGGTTTACAATTTATGACGTACTAGCTTTCCGCCAGCGGCTTCGCCCGCGTGGAGTTCGGTTATATCGCGCTGTTTAAATTCCCCTCGGGAACATCAAATTTTTCCGGGATAAAAGGTAGCCTATGTTCTTCTCAGGGTCTAAAGATTGTCTGTGCCAAACTTCATCAAAATCGGTTGAGAGGTTTAGGCGGGAAAGCGTAACAGACAGACAGAGTTATTTTCGCATTTATAATACTAGCGTTGATTTAGAATTTTTCACAGTTTAGAGGCAATTAGATTTAAGAAGTGTTTGATAAGAATTTCAACTTTAATATCTCTACGCGTTCATGTGAAAAAGGGTAGGTAGTAAGTTTATAATTATTAAAAAAATATTTTATGTCATGTAAGCAAAAATAATATTTTAATATTTTATATAACTTGAAATTTATCATTTTCACAATTTTTCCTTTATCTGTCTGCACTATAATATAACGTTGCTTCGTGCTGAATTTCAAGATTCTGAGTTCACGGGAAGTACCTTGTAGGCAAAGAGATTTAGGATATATAGAGAGGGCATGTGTCAAAATGGCATAGAAAAACTGTGATCCCATGGCTCAGTTCCGCCATCTAGTACAATATAGCAAAATTAGATCGACAATTGGAGACATCAAATAGTTAAAATGAAATAAGTTTATATAAAATATATTCAGCTATTGCCCGGTAGGTGGTCGGTGTGGTCTATGTTGCCAGATCCGATTTAATACCCTAGTATAGTTCAAATCGGGTAAATAAATATTGAAAAGTAAATAAATTAAGTGAAACTTGTCTTGTACAAACAAAAACTGTTTTAGAATTTTATTCGCTACTATTCATTTACCGTGACACCGTCTATTGGCATTTTAGATGTTTTATGCTTATGAATTATTTTAACGCTCAGTTTATTGCGATTTTTGAGTGTAATAGACCTTTTAGGCCATAAAGCGCATTTTGTTTTGCAATTTTCGTTTGCATTTCGTTTTTAGCAAAATTATTCATTTTACACGTTTGTTTGCAAATATTTTTAAATGGCAATGCAAAAAACTGTGGTAGGGTTTGTATCATTTCGATATAAAGTTATCGATAATATTCAAAGAAGTTAATACGACGATGTTTTTTCGCATTATGATAGCTTGAAACAAAAAATTAGGAAGCAGAATAATTATGGGTAATTTCAAGTTTACAAGTTTCTTATTTATATAATTCTTTTAATATAATAGGCGTTAAAGTTTAAAATTGCCGATTAGTACTGAAAATCTAAACAATTGCTTATTTTTTAATTTTTAAATAATTCATTTATAATCAATATATAGGAAGGTCGTTTATGCCTTTGTGATAGAACTGTGAGGATCTAGACTGCACAAACTGTGTGAAAGCAGAACTGCCTCCTGGGAAGAAAACTTCTTGTCACGTAGATAATTGTCCAAATCACGACAAAAATGGTAGTCTGCTGGAGCAAGACCTTTACAAGATTCGTATGCCATTATCTTTAAAAACGGCAAAAAAATCACGGTTATTGTATGGGAGCCCGCCTTCAGGATTTATTTTTATTTTAATTATTTATTTGTAATTTGAATATATAACCAAATATTCTGTGAACATTTTAAGCGTCTATCTGTTTCCGTTATTAATATGGAGCAAAAAACGGCAAAAATTCACGTTTGTTGTATGGGAGCCCCCTTAAATATTTTATTATTTTATTCTTAGTACTTGTTGTTATAGCGGCAACAGAAATACTAACACAATCTCTGGAAATTACAACTGTCTCGCTATTACGGTTTATGAGATACAGCCTGGTGACAGACGGACAGACGAACAGAGAAGTCTCATGAATAGGGTTCGTTTTACCTTTTAGGTACGGAATCCTCAAAATCACAAATTAGCTCGCAATCATTGTACTACATATACGTACCTACATATTTTATGAATATATTTCATTATAAATAAGTTATGTAATCTATGTACTTATCCACTTAACCGTAAATTTTATTCCAATTTTTAAGGTTAAGTAAAAAAGTACTGAAATTAATAACTTACTATTTCATTTCTAATACAAGGTACCGATTCTTTTTTTTTTTTAAATTTGATCGACAAGTCTTTCCAAAGTAGATAACTTCTCTTTTAAAATGCATTGAGCATAATTTCGACGAATGAGACGGAAGCCACATTTCTTCTCTACGGTCTATCTGGACAAATCGTATCCACTTTTTCCCTACGACATTATTTTTATTCGGAAACCAAAAATAACAAAAACCTAGATAAATGAATTTATAGTAATTGTTCATTCATTTTGTTTATTAATATGATATGATTATGTTTAAATAGAGTTAATAATAAATAAACTTGAAATATAGTAATATTTTAAGTTTATTTAGCTATATTTTAAATGTCAATAAAATACAACAAAATGTATTCATCTTAATAAGTATTATCGATAACTAAATCGATAAACAACATTACTACATCTCTACAAGAAACTAGTAAAACTGAACAATAGAGGGCGCTTTTACAATAATGGAAAATTTTCTAGAACTAAGATTTTTTTTTAAATTTGAATTGCAGACGAAATATAAATAATTCATAGAAAAACATTCCGAAGTTAGGTCCAGTCGTTTGACTATAACGAGATGTACAGTAACACAAAGCGCAACATGGCATATTTCCTTAGAAAATGTTTATTCTTGGTGGACACAAATTACGTCCTGACGCGCAGACTAGACGGAGCGACTTTTAACCAAGTCGATAAAAGTATTGGCTTACGATTTTGTTCGTGATGTCCTGTCTATTGTAAATATAATTTTAATGTCTTTGCTTGTAAGTTTTGATTCCCTAGCGTGTGACGGAAATTCGTCTAAGGTGTCGGTATAAACTGCTGTATCTTTTGATTGGCTTGGCGTAGAAGTTTGATATTTTCACAGCTTAAAGGGACAATAGACCTAGGTATTTGGTATAAATTTCAATTTGATAACTTTATTCGTTCGTGAGAAATAAGGTAGTAAGTTCCATTTTATTAAAATATGTTTATTATATTATATAACTGAAAAATGTGATTTTCGCAATTTTTCCTATATTTGCATTATATGACAATCCTTCATGCCAAATTTCAAGATTCTGAGTTTACGGGAAGTATCCTGTAGGTTTTGATTCCTTTGCGAGTGTCCAAAATTTGTTGAAAATATCGACATATCGGCTGTATCTTTTGATTGGCTTGGCGTAGAAGTTTGATATTTTCACAGCTTAAAGGGACAATAGACCTAGGTATTTGGTATAAATTTCAATTTAATAACTTTATTCGTTCGTGAGAAATAAGGTAGTAAGTTCCATTTTATTAAAATATGTTTATTATATTATATAACTGAAAAAATGTGATTTTCGCAATTTTTCCTATATATGCATTATATGACAATCCTTCATGCCAAATTTCAAGATTCTGAGTTTACGGGAAGTATCCTGTAGGTTTTGATTCCTTTGCGAGTGTCCAAAATTTGTTGAAAATATCGACATATCGGCTGTATCTTTTGATTGGCTTGGCGTAGAAGTTTGATATTTTCACAGCTTAAAGGGACAATGGACCTAGGTATTTGGTATAAATTTCAATTTGATAACTTTATTCGTTCGTGAGAAATAAGGTAGTAAGTTCCATTTTATTAAAACATGTTTATTATATTATATAACTAAAAAAATGTGATTTTCGTAATTTTTCCTATATTTGCATTATATGACAATGCTTCATGCCAATTTTCAAGATTCTGAGTTTATGGGAAGTATCCTGTAGGTTTTGATTCCTTTGCGAGTGTCGAAAATTTGTTGAAAATATCGACATAATCGGCTGTATCTTTTGATTGGCTTGGCTTAGAAGTTTGATATTTTCACAGCATAAAGGGGCAATAGACCCGAGTATTTCATGTGAATTTCAGCTTCATACGTCCACGCGTTCTTGAGATAAAGGGTGGTGACAGACAGACAGACAGACAGACAGACAGACAGACAGACGGACAACAAAGTGATCCTATAAGGGTTCCGTTTTTTCCTTTTGAGGTACGGAACCCTAAAAAATAGATTAAACTATTCTCAGTCCTAACAAATGTATATAGGAAATTTCATTAAAATCCTTTCAGTCATTTTGGAGGAGTTCGAGAACAAACACTGTGACAGGAGAATTTTATGTTACTAGCAGCCGCCAGCGACTTCGTTCGCGTGGTTTAGTTATGCTCCGCTCCTATAGGTCGCAGCGTGATGTTATATAGCCTAAAGCCTTCCTGGATTAATGGGCTATCCAACGCAAAAAGAATTTTTCAAATCGGACCAGTAGTTTCCGAGATTAGCGCGCACAAACAAACAAACATACAAACAAACTCTTCAGCTTTATATATTAGTATAGAGTATAGATGTAGATACATGATTAGTTATTTGTACATCTTGCGCTCTTTCTGGCTCTATGGCTTTCAATAAGTCATTGAGCAACTAAAATATTATTGCTGATAGCTCATAATAATACCTACAATAGAAAATCTTTAATTTTTAAGTTCTCAAGGATGAAATCTATGTTAGATGTTAGTTTTGTTATTTAGTTTCGAAAACAAAGTCAGTTGTAAAAGACAATAAAAATGGTCTCTGTGTCTGTATAAGCCCAACTTTGATTGCATCTAACCTTATTTAATTTCACTAAATAAACATCGATTTACACAAACGATTTTAGTATCTGCGTCCTTTTTTCCATGGTCACCTTTGTCAACAATGTTGCCCTATTTTGTAGCTCATGGTCACCTTTTGTCAACAACTATTTGTACAGTATATATTCCATCATTTGTAGATCATATATTTATTTTTTATTGTGTGTAGAACCTTTTATGGATACAATATTTATCCTTTACTTATATCCTCCGTTCCGAACGGAAATCACGAACTGGAAAATATAAATAGTTACCAACTACTGGTTCAGTATTTATTGAAAAAGCTCCTAATATTATTTTCCTTTTATTGGGTTTCATTGTTTATGGACGATCAAATAAAGATTAGTGAGGTATTCAAGTAAACTATTCTTAATTTATTTTGACAAACTTTTTAAATTCTTCGATTCGGAGCATGTTCGTGGTACACTTGTAAATGTAATGTCAAATCTATACTAATAATAAACCTAAAGACGTTTGTTTGAACACGCTTATGTTTGGACTTCTCTTGCTTGAGGTAGAGAGGAAGGTCGGGTTTCTTATTGGCTAAAACCCACCCGTGTCCCTTCATTTGCTTATACCAAGGGCTTAAGGTATCTCTTTCGTACAAACAGCGGCCCTGGCAAGCATCGTTCCTAGTGGATTACGTCACGATATGCTGACATCTCTTTATGCTGTGTGTGGAAAATAACGCATCGTTCTACCCATTGATTAGCCCAGCCAAAAGACAGAAAGAAAGCGAAAACCAAGAAACAGCGAGGGAAGTCGGACCAAGTCGCGGGTAGAATTTAGTTATAAGTACAATAGATCTGCAAGCCGAGCCTAAACCCTTAGGAGCCCAGCTAAAAGACAGAAGAAAGCCAAAAGCAAGAAACAGCGAGGGAAGTTGGACCAAGTCGTGGGTAGAATTTAGTTATTAGTACAGTAGGTTTACTGCTAAGTAATAAAGAAGGAAAATTAACACTCAAGTGTTCCAAAAATAACATATGGACGGATTTAATATCGATGTTAACGATATTTTCTTATTATAAGCTAAAAAACATGGGTAGGATATTAAGAAAACTTTACTTTAAACAAACAATTCCCGTAAGAAAAATTCCCTCACCAAGAAAATGGAACCTATTAACAGAGAAAATATTTGTTTACTTAGTAACTTAGTATAAAATCAGTGCAGTTTGGCTTAGCCTTCGGCCGACAATAGGAAAACATAATGCCATAATGTGGTGACAACGCTCGGGCTCATCTGTTGCAGACCGATAATCGTTCGGCTAAACAGAGTTCCTGGACTTGAAACTGTGCCCAGGAAACATAATATGGAGTATGCACGATGAGACTTAGAAATTATTAGTGCATATAGGAATGCTGGAAATATTCACCGGGAAAGATAAAATATCCGTTTATTTTTTCAGTTTTTATTGCTCCGGTTTGGGTATCATAATTATCAACGTTGTAATTTATTAATATAGATTTTGCCGCCTTGGTCTAGTCGCAAGCGCCACTGCTGAAAGTGCTGAGATCTTGGATACGATTACCGGGTCGGACAGAGGTGTTGGTTTTCCATCTGGGAAAAACTCAATATGTAAAGTATATCTGGACTTACTGTAGATATACATCTGCCTAACCGGGAAACACAAGCGTAATGTTATGTGTTAGCAAAGTTATTTATGAATAAATATTGCAATAAATGCAATGTCCAAACCATCTGTGTTTTATTATTAAAATTTTGAGTGTTATTTCGTGTCGTTATTAAAATACATAGTTTTAATAGCGTTCTACATTGATACCAGACTGGTGAAATTGTTGTTCCCAGCAGTTCTTGACTGAAAATATTCTAAAGAATATTTTAAAAATTGTTATCGAAATCATAACCAAAAGCCAAAGGTTCATGCCTAAGACATTAAATCTGCCTTTGTTGTGCGACAAGTTTAATTAAATAAATCAATGAATGAATGAACAGAATCAATTTATGATTTAATCCATATTTGTTACGAAACTATTTAGCAGCGTCCTAAATGATAATATATAGAATTAAATTTGAGTACTTTATTGTCATTATGATTACGGGCATGACCTGGTGCTGCTGAGGTTTGACAAAAATGAAATGTCTTCTGCAAACAATACCATATCGTGTTTATCCCTTACAATAATAATATTATTTCATTTATTTCAGACAAGCGTCTATACACTTAGGTATATAAGGAAAACTTTACTAAGGTTTTTGTTAGTAGTATACAAAAATTTAAAGTTGTATTTTATTTACACTAAAGTTACTGTAACTTTTCTAAGTTATATGTACTTATTACAAGAGTGAATGACTGATTACAAGGTGAAGGAAAACATCTTGAGGAAACCTGGACTTTAAGTCTGAAATCGCCAACCCGCATTGAGCAAGCGTGGTGATTACACTCAATCCTTCTGTATGAGAGGAGCCTGTGCCCAGCAGTGGGGCGATAAAAGGTTGATGATGATGATGAAAGCTACTGTACTGCTAATGTTTAGGGAAATTAGAGGTATTTTTGACACAATGAGACTTGAGATCAGATTGTGAACCTTCTTAAAATTACTAGAAGTACCTATCCACTAGTTTGCACTGTAACATTTTTACACAACAGATCAGAAGTATCTATCTCAACTTCTAAAACGAAATAAGATTTAAATTCCCCCAAGTACAGAGTGTGCTCGCTCGATCTCGATATGAACTACGAGCAATTTCTCAAGCGACTCTTCTGTCATTCGTGACGCGCCGGAGTCAAGAGGCTAATAAATAAAACTGCTCCCCTTTCCCCAAGTTTACATAAAAACCGTCTCATCCGCAATCTGCATGTTTATGAGCGAATATTCTATAAACAAGTCGGAAGCCACGGCTTATGGTATATGTAGGCGACAGCAATATAGAGAATTGCATGCAAATAAGATCTGGGTAATAAATACTGGTGCTCGTTGTAACTGTGTTTTGTTTTCGTCTAATGTTGCGTTTCTCTAATTTGCATTCGATAAATTTTCTCGAAATTGATATCGACGGTTAAAAGGAAATAGGGCATAAGCGACATTTTGGTCAAAAATGAGTTATGTATGCCATCCTACGTAAAATTTTCCGCTCTATCGAATGCGCTTACTCCCATGGCTCTAAGGTGACTTTTTTGGCGTTTATGCCCTAGCAAAAAAAATCATTTTCCCTGTATTATTTTTCGTAACCGACGAAAATTCAGGCCGTTTTTGTTATAAAGGTGCTTGTACCCCTACAAAAATGATTTATTTTGAGTTTGTTGTCGGTAATGCTTTTTTACTTTATAAGGGTGTCAAGCTTTCGGTTGTTTATGCCTTTTAAGCTTTTCCTTTAAAAAGTACCAACGTTGTTTATAGCCTACTTCCATTTCGTAATTTAACATAGCAATGGCGCTTGTGCCCTATATACAAAATTATTTTTTATATTACTCTGTCGGTTATACCCTATTACCATTCAGTACTCTATAACAGCTATGTCGGTTATGCTCTATTTCCTAAATTTATTTCAATATCACACTGTTGGTTATACCCTACTTCCGTATGCAATATAAATACAGTTTTGTCGCTAATACCTTATTACTTAAATTAAATTAGATCACATGGTGTCGATTATATCCTACTTCCACATTCTACAATCATATTCCCAATTATTTTCCTAGCTATAAAGTAAAAAATTGTTAGTAATGATAATTGATCTACGACTGTCCTGTTCAATGTGATATACCAACTTCTGCAGAGCAGCAAACCACACCAAATTGTCACTTTTGATAACAATTTTATACATTAATCTTTATAAAATTTGTTCCATTAAATTGTTCCTTTTAGTAATTGTTATTGATGTGATGGTAATTGTTATGGATAGTAATTGTTATTACCTACTAGTACTTATATGTCTCCACTTCATTCGCTTATTGACTGATTATTTAGGTTTTGAAGTGAGACTTTTTCTTTGTTTTTATTTGGTACAAACCATGACGCATAACTTCGCCTCTTTCTCGAAGTTGGACCTACCTAGTTGGACTTTCTGTCCCAGGTATATATACTCGTCAACAACTTCGAGTGCAGAGCAACCAACTACAATTGGAGTGGGTGCGACATGAGAGTTCGACATGATCTTCGTCTTATCCATGTTCATTTTTAGACCCACTTGTTGGGAAGCTCTGCTGAGGTCATTGAGCATTTTGCCCAAGTCTTCCAGGGTCTCAGCCATGACCACGATATCATCTGCGAAACGGAGATTAGTGATGTACTCGCCGTTGATGTTGATGCCAAGTCCTTTCCAGTCCAGGAGCTTGAAGACATCTTCCAACGCAGCAGTGAACAATTTAGGAGATATGACATCTCCTTGTCTCACTCCACGCTGCAGTTGGATCGGTTTCGAGTCCTGATCCTGGAGACGGACTGACATGGTGGCGTTTTTGTACAAACACTTTATCACCTCAATGTATCGATGGTCAATTTGGCACCGCTGGAGAGACTGTAGCACCGCCCAAGTCTCAATCGAATCGAAGGCCTTCTCATAGTCCACAAACGCCAAGCATAGTGGTTTGTTATACTCCTCGGACTTCTGTATAACTTGCCGCAGCGTATGAATGTGGTCTATGGTGCTAAAGCCTTTTCGGAAGCCTGCTTGTTCGGGAGGCTGGAAGTCGTCGAACCTGCGAGCGAGACGATTCGTGATGACCCTAGAAAACAGCTTGTAGACATGGCTCAGGAGGGATATCGGTCTGTAGTTTTTCAGGAGGGTATTGTCACCTTTTTTGAAAAACAAAACCACCACGCTCCTGTGCCACGCCTTAGGCGTTTCGCCTTTAAGAATGACGGAATTAAATAGCTTCTGAAGCGCTTTAAGAACCGGTTTGCCACCCGCTTTCAGAAGCTCAGCCGTAATTCCATCATCTCCAGCCGCCTTATCGTTCTTGAGCTGTTTCAGGGCCATACCAATCTCGTACAGGCTGACGTCCGGGATATCGTCGGTGTAGTGTCGGGTTAGTCTGGCTCTAGGATCATTAGCCAGGCTTACAACAGGTGCGTGTGTTGATGTGTATAACTCTCCGTAGAATTTCTCCATCTCACCCAAAAGCTCGGGCTTGGAAGTGACGATCCTACCATCCCCAGTCTTCAGCTTCGCAAGTAGACTCTGTCCAACAGACAATTCTCGTGCGAACACTTTGGAGCCTTTGTTCCGCTCGATAGCCTCTTTAATACAATTTGTATTAAATTGGCATATATCGCGAGTCAGAGACTTTGAGATCTGTCTGTTAAGGCATCTGATGCGCGAAGCGTCATCAGGGGATTTTAAGATCACCTCCCGTCTTTCTTCCATTAGCCGGCGGGTGGGACCGGAGATCTTCTTCTGTCTTTTTGAACGGAGGGTTTTGTAGAACTTAGACCCTTCCGTTTGGAGAGTTTCCACAAACCTGTTGTTGTAGTCGTCCACATCTACGCATTCACCGAGGCATTCGAAGCGGTTTTGTAGTTCGATCTGAAAGCTCTCGGGGTTTTGGAGTTGTGTTGACGCTGGACGGAGCGTAGACTTCATAAGTCGAGAGCGTTCGAGCCTAATGTTGAGGTTCAAGATGCCTCTAACAATACGGTGATCACTCCCGGTTTTTACCGCATGGATCACGGAGACATCGTTGAACACTTGCCTTCTCGTTGTCATTATGAAGTCTATCTCGTTTTTGGTCTGATCATCGGGGCTGAGCCAGGTCCACTTGCGGTGCAATGGTTTCCTGAAAAAAGAATTCATCGCAAAGAGTCCTTCCCTTTCCATGAAATCCATTAGCATCTGACCTCTGGGATTCCGATTTCCAACTCCAAATTGCCCCACTTTCGTCTCGTCCGCCTCTCGCATGCCCAGTTTTGCGTTAAAGTCCCCCATGACAACGGTGTAGTGGGTTTTGGAGGAATGTATGGCTCTACTGACGTCCTCATACATAGCCTCCACCTCATCGTCAGAGTGTTTAGACGTCGGGGCGTAGACCTGTATAACCTTTAACGAATATCGTTTTGTTATTCTCAGTACAAGGTACGCCACCCGAGTCGAAAGGCTCCCGACTTTAACCACGTTGTTCACGAGGACTTGTGGACAATAAACCCGACACCACCCTGGGACAGCTGGTCGCCTTCCCGGAAATAGAGCAGGTTGCCAGACTTCAGGATTATCGAGTCCTCTCCCTCTCTTCGGACTTCAGATAACCCCACAATGTCCCAGCGCAACCGGCTCAGTTCTTCCTCCAGCTCTTCAATCTTCTCATCGAGAAAGCGGTACTCTTCGAGAAAGAGGTGTCTCGGCGAATCCAGCTCGATTGGGCAGCTTTCGGGAAGCTACGCTACATCTTCTCGTCGTCCAAGATACCACAGTGTCTCAAGACTAAAGTCTTTGACCAGTGTGTGTTGCCAGTGATGACTTACGGAACTGAAACGTGGTCGCTCACAATGGGCCTCATACGAAGACTCAGAGTCACACAAAGGGCAATGGAAAGAGCTATGCTAGGAGTTTCTCTGCGTGATCGAATCAGAAATGAGGAGATCCGCAGAAGAACCAAAGTCACCGACATAGCTCTGCGAGTCGCTAAACTTAAGTGGCAGTGGGCAGGGCACATTGCTCGTAGAACCGATGGCCGATGGGGCAGCAAGGTTCTGGAGTGGCGGCCACGTACTGGAAGACGCAGCGTAGGGAGACCCCCAACAAGGTGGACCGATGACCTGGTGAAGGTCGCGGGAAGCCGATGGATGCGGGCAGCACAAGACCGGTCATCGTGGAAAGCCTTGGGGGAGGCCTTTGTCCAGCAGTGGACATCTATAGGCTGAGGAAGAAGAAGAAGAACTTGAACTTTTTTTTTCTTTATTCCTGTTTCTTTGAACGTTGCTGCTCGACATGGATACCATGTTATGTTTAACAAAGCCAAATAAGTCTTAAGTTTTGAAGCTTTTTTTTATTTTTTATAATGGTTGTTACTTTTTAAATATTTAATATTACGGATACATACCAAGTTTTCGTCATTGATTAGGTTACCTACCTACTAGCTACAGTATTATCATAGAATAAAGAGGGGAAGTAGGTTATCTGCGACCCAATCCGCGATTTAATTGCCTACTGTCTTAGGGTTGACGACTGTCCGCGCTTCGTCGGTTACGGTTGTCGCCCAAACCGCTAACAAATATTTATAGACTAAGAGCTTATGTTTAAATTATTTGCTTAGTATTTAGTTTACATATACTAGTCAGTTTTTTTTTTGTAATTTTTATTTTTAGTTTTGTACACATAAAGAACCATATTTATTTTTATTTTTAATTAATACAAATATAAATAATACAAACATAACATCTATTGAATCACACATTTAATACAAAATTACAAATTAGCTACAGAAAAATACCTACTTTCTTCGGTTTCGACTATTACGAAACGCGTTGTTATTAAACTTTAATGTGTAATATATCCGTATCCTTGTAAATAACTTTTAGAAATATAATTTGAAAAATATAAGTCTTTTATTTGTTCATAAATAGACATACCTACCAACTTTGCAGTTTATGTGATCATTTTTTAAAAGCTAATGTGCAGAAAAGCCGTGACGCGCGTATCTCGTTCCGTGCTAGCCGCGACTAGCGCAGTCATAGGCACTCTAATATTGTGTTTAGGTGTGCGTGCGGCGACGCATAGATACTATGGCGCACACATACAAGCCGCGCGCGGTCCGTTTGTATGAAGATAACGTACTTCTCTCTCTTTATTCTATGGTATTATTGTGTCCAAAAATGATTAGCAGGTTGCCTATATAATTACCCAATCTTTTTAGGTAGTTCTTTTTTCTTGATTAAAAAATAATATTAACAATACATTTATTTTTTTATTTAAAACATCCTACTATTCTGATGAAGGATCGTGTTGGTTGCGCTACTTCATTATTTTTGGGGTGTCTTTTCATCCATATTACCATAGACTCGCACAATGCCTAATGTTGATTATCCTTCTTTTCCTTTGGTTTCAAGCGACATTGTGTGTCACTAATGTGTTATATCCTGGTATTGTTTTGAAAGCTGACTGTTTCTTGTGCCCTATTATCTTTTATACAACCACAGTGAAAAGTACCTTATCCTTTTTTTCCTATAACACTTATTGAACTGCCTAGTCTCTTATACCCTTTTACCTTGCGATGTGAGAAATCGGTATGTCACTTAGGCTTCTTATCCATTAATATTTTATTTTGTCATTTGTATCTTATGCCATATTTCCTTATTGTAAAATTAAAAGCTATTGTTATAAGCGACAAAAACTACGTTAAATAGCGTCAAATCGTTATAACTAAAAATACCGACAACGCCTCCATTTTTTTCTAATTTTATAACAGTTTCAGTTTTCACGATATCTTAATAAATGACAAAAATACGTCTGTTTTTCTAAAATTTAAAACTTTGAACGGCTCTCCTGAACATTTCATTTTTTGTCGCTTATACCCTATTTCCTTTTAACCGTCGATATTAGTCTTGTATTACTATTCAGTTTCTTCATGAGTCAGCTATTTATACTTTCTTTTTATTTCATTTATACTAAGTAATATTTGTTTTGCCTGTAGTGTGTGTAGTGTTCATTATTGCAAGACAATATTAATTTTAAAATATAGACAAGTAATGCAAAAATTATGTAAGTAGATTTTTATAATGACAAATCTTATCTATTAAACAAGCAGAATAAACCAAGAATCCCTGTTTACTAAGATTCTGTATTATTCTCTAACTTCAATAACCACAATATTTTGCCAACTACACCAAAAGGAAGTAAAACCTTTTGAGTTTCAAAATGGCACCACAGCCATTAAAAATGATAAAACTCTGAGTTGACACAACCATAATTTCGGGGATATTTTGGGTCCATCAGTAAATCACTGGGGAAGGATTACTCATCGACGATGTCCAAACAAAACGGCTCATTGACTTGCTGATTAATTGCAAGAAGACCGCGGTGACATTCCGACGTGGCAAAATATGCAAAGAAACAAATACGCCCTAATTGTCTAATGACTTGGAAGGTTTGAAGGTCTCGCCCCTCGGCTTTGCTGTTGTCCTAGTAGCTGGCAGGTTTAATTTATTTTAGATATTAACAAATACGTAACGTAATTGTATAAATAATAACTAACATACCTTATACATTTGTGGATTTGTGGAGCGCGCTTTACCATCAACGATCGCATCACTGCTTACCATCAGGCGGGATTGCGGTCAAGCTCTGGCTTATAATTAATAAAAAAATAAAAATACCATAGTCATGTAATTTTGGGACAGCAAAATGATGTTATTTTTTGTTATGCTTGAATCTCAGGTACTTCTCCATATTATGTTCTGTACCAAGTCATCATCACCATCTGCCTAGCCTTCTGTTAACTGTGTTGCGGGTTGGCTTGCACTCAAACTGCATGTGGCTGAATTCCAGTATTATATGTATGTAAATATATTTATATACAGAACACAGAGCGACAGCCTATCTAACCTCTATAACCAAGTTTCTGAGTAATATGAAATCCCTTAGTGAGACTGATTGACATTTTTATACAACCGGTCTTTCTTTCCTTACAAGATAATATAATATGCAAAAGTGTATGCTTAATGTATTTGTATACTGCAGTAGTGTATTAATAGTATAAATAATATAATACCTAATAAAAAATAGTAATATAAATCTCAAGTATTTAGTTAAAACAAACTCGTTTCTCGTCACAGAAGATATACGAGTACATCCATAAAGGTTGGATATGAATTTTGAATAGTATTAAAAGAGCTTTCCGGAGAGAATAAAAATATTACACCCACAGACAACATCATTTTGTGTTAACACGTAGTTGTCATTCCGAGTTGCCGACCCGAATGCGTCGTGTTTCACATAAGTAGGGATTTGGTAAAAAGGTGGTAATAAGGTATGCAAGCCCTCTTTCCTTTGTCGGCCACTCGTTCGCAACGTGACGTGAATCACTACACAAGATTCGCTAACTCTATGCGAAGAATCCGAGAGGTGAAATGTAGACGACACAATTCGTAAAAGTGTTTACTCATTCATACGATTCGAAGCTAAGCTTCCCACGTCGATCGGCAACTATCTCTAGCATTCGCTCCGGGATGGTGGATAGCTAAAATGGCGTTCTATTCTGTAAATAATGCTGGGGTATACCGTATTCTCATTTATTATAGAAACACAAATTTGTATCATAGTCAAGGTAAAAGGCGCGTGTAGACGGGCGGGGTCGAACGGCCGCATCATTGTGCGGGCGGGCCGCGGGCGCGCGATTACAATGCCGCCGCTGTGACATTTTCGCTAATGGTTCCAGGGTAGGCACAATAAAACGACAATACGACAGGAGATAAGGTGGCAAGTGAAAATTTTAGAGCGAGATTAATTCAATTCCGACGCGGATGGTGTCTAGGTACTTGCTGAGACAATCTCGATCTATTTGAACTTAGTTTGGGGACCGACTGGGTGGTGGAGTTGGATTTTAAAACGGGTGTTTTATTTAAAGAATAATATACGTAATTAACACGTAACCTTCTCCAATTTTAATCAAGAGTATATCTGGAAGTTAGTCTATGTAACTATTTGGACAATATTCATAAAGTCAGCACAATCATTGCATAATTCACGTCTCAAGTTTGAATATAAGTAATAGAACTTTTTATCACTATTACTAGCAAATTTACTGAACAATCCAATCAAATAAATAGATAAATCCGACCATTTAATTTCAACAAAATCGGTACCAAATTTTCAGGATTATAGCCACTTCAATTTTATTAAATAGCTGTTTTACTAGAATTGGACGTTATGATATTATTCAATTAAAAATAAATGCCCTAATTTTGCTATTGTCAATTAAAATGTTTCCTTCTTTTGTGAATTGTGATAGAAATATGTGTCCACCCACCAGACAAAGTCTTGCCGCCAAGCGATTCGTCGTGTTCCGGCATGATGTCTGGTGAAGCCGTACGGAGGACGGGTCTGAGCAGTTGTATTGCGATGTGTGGCGGGTAGTATGCGCCAAATGTTGTTGTGTCGGGAGTTTGGTCGTGGAGAATCTCCAGATCGATCTCCCACTGGCGCAGCATCAATGGTCGTGTTGGTCTTGGGTTCAATTTTGCATCACCTCGCTCAACTGCCGTCATCCTTCCTATTCCCAAGTTTTTTAAGTGAATAGGCATAAACTAGTGCGCTTTACCATCAACAATTGCATCACTGCTTATCATCAGGCGGGATTGCAGTCAAGCACTAGTTTATAATTATTAAAAAAGAAATGTATATGTACTTCATTGGCAGCAAAATATTTAAGAAAATGACGGATAAAATTTACGTCATATTGAATTGTTATTGAATCCCCCCCTGCAACTAAAAGTGGCTAATACTTACATGATCATGCCAAATAACAGCAATTAACGGCGAACGCAGGGATGCGTGTATCCCTTTCTCTATTTCAACCTCTCAACGGTTTTTCAATGAGGATACCAAACCTCGCTTTGAGCTCTGAAAGGGTTATCCACGTTACTCTACGATGCTTTTATATTTTCATCAACGTCAAATGAATTCCTCCAATGTGACTACAAAAAATCCATTTGTAAAATGTCTCCCAGGATTTATTTTACGCGAACATTAAATACTCTTTTTATTTATACAAGGCATTTTGAGGGTATAAAGGGCCGCTTGATGATGTACTTAATTATTATTGCCTTTTGAGCTAAAAAGGAATTCTTTAAATATTTGTCAAGTAATTCATAGAGGTGTTGAGAGGAAGCAGAATGTTAGAAAACACATAATTTAAAAAAAAAAACATTTTAGTTGGCGCGTTGGCCAAGAGCGCTGACAATAATTAACCTAAACGCCTAACCGACGCGGCTATTATGTGATTTAAAAAAAAATACCAATGACCCGTGTAATAACCCTAGACACTTTTATCTACTTTAGTATAAAATAGATGTAAAAAGTGGCTATGGTTAGAATGCCACCAATCACAATACTCCTTTACGTTCCGAGTCTAACATTACCACATTGTTCGCTATAATTGATTTGTCAACTAATGCAGCAACTGATATTACCTAATCACCTCAGGTGACGACATTAATAACACGACATATACATATTACAAATAATAATCCAGTCTCACTGGGTTTATATACCCCCAATGTTTAAACTAGTAATGTCTAAAACCTACCTATTATTGTCTTTTCAAAAGCTTTTAGTGCAAGTAAGAATCAAATTCATTTCTAGGTAATGTTTTAAATCAGGAATAGTCCTGTGTATCTGTCTAGACGTCATAAATGTCGCCTTTATTATTATGTTCGCTTACACTTATGGCACTGTCCACAACCATCTTATATAAATGTAATAAGTTTGTCTGTTTATACAGGTATGTAATATTCTTAGTTTTGAAGAGAACAATGACTTAAACAATATAACCCGTGTAAAATTTAGTGCATCGCATTGCATAGCCGCCACAATGCTTGCATGCTTTGCATGGTCGCTCACAATGGGCCTCATACGAAGGCTCAGAGTCACACAAAGGGCGATGGAAAGAGCTATGCTGGGAGTTTCTCTGCGTGATTGAATCAGAAATGAGGAGATCCGCAGAAGAACCAAAGTCACCGACATAACTCGTCGAGTCGCTAAACTTAAGTGGCAGTGGGCAGGGCACATTGCTTGTCGAACCGATGGCGTAGTAAGGTTATGGAGTGGTGGCCATGTACCGCAAGACGCAGCGTAGGGAGGTCCACAACAACCGACCGATGCGGACCGATGACCTGGTGAAGGACGCGGGAAGCCGATGGATGCGGGCAGCGCAAGACTGGTCATTGGGGAAAGCCTTGGGGAGGCCTTTGTCTAGCAGTTGACCTCTATAGGCGGAAGAAGAAGAAGATGGCATAGCATCGCCCGACACTTTGTAGTCACTTTATTATCATTTTCATCACCTTTATCATCCTTCCATAGTCCTCTAGCCATCATATCGACAGACGCGCTTTTAACGTTCAGAGCTAGGGAACCAGGAACTCTTATAGTTTCGCCAAGTCTGTGTGTCTGTCCGGCCATCCGCGGATAATCTCAGTGACCATTAGCGCGAGACAGCTGAAATTTGATACCAATATGTAAATCAATCACGCCTACAAATTGGTAAAATAAAAACTGTTTATTTTTTTGCTTCAAAAATCTCAAAAGTAGAACTTTCTAAAGATTTTCTAGAAAAATTATTTTGTACTAGATGGGTTGAAAAGTTTTTGAAAAAACTGTACAAAATACTTTTTGAACTTTGTTTGTTCAACTTTAAATGTAGATATATGCATTCATTTTTTTAAGCTTAGGTACATATTTTATCCGAAACGCATCTTCTTTCAAATAAAAAACACTACAACCGGATATCCAACATATAAGGCTTTATTGTGTTGTAAGTAACCTTCAACAAGAATTGGATTTTTAAATGTGACTGATAGTTCCAGAGATATGCGGGTTGAAATTAATTATTTTGATAATTAGCTTTAATTTTACTAAGATTTCAATAGTTAGCTTTGATAAATAAGTACATACATATGCAGATACGGAAGATAATAATAGAATCAGTAGTTATATTTTTTTCTTTAAGACTAGCATGTTTATGGCATAGTGCATGTTATAACATCTTAAACATTTCACAGATAATCCTTAACAACCACCAGCAATTTCAAAAACTCTCAAACACAAAAAACATTTATACCTGAGCTTAAACAAAAATACTCATTTCATTAATTCCCAGAATCATTTTAGTCCGCAATTTCATAAACATAACACTGTAAAGTACAATAGTTTAGTTTTATGAAGCGTCCTACGCTTACGCAGTGAAAGCTTGCACTTTGTGGAATGAGAGCGGGTCCGGGACAAAGAGTCGTGAACGCGGCCCGGCAAGTCACGTAAGAGCGACACCACAAGATGCTTTGCCCGAACGGTGACAAGGATGTAAGGAGGAGGTGGTGGTAAGGAAGCCAATCATACAAACTATAGGGAAGTGCCACGCGGGGCGTTGCTACGACTTGCGGCAACGCAACTACTACAAACTAGAAAAATGAAGTGGTTAGGGATTATGTAGGGCGACGTCGATCACCAGAACGGCATCGCAGTGGAGGGCAATGTGGTTTGTACTGTATAAAGGACTGGCACACTGAACACCGAGAAGCTGTCACGTACTAGGCCTTAAGAAATCGCATTACATATCTGTGAAGTACTCGTTGGGTTGAAATCATAGCGGCGTGACGCAATGCACAAGGAATACCCGTGTGACTTCACTCTAAGTGCTTGGCCAGACTGAAAAGGAGGCGTGGGGGGCGGCGCGGGAGCGGTGACGCGAGCGATTTGTCTGTCCGCAGTCAAGCGCGGTGTCGACGCGAGCGGTCAGTAACTACGGAATGGTTTGAGATCCCCTTTAACCACGCGGTTTCTCGCTTGCCGCCCGGGCACTCACTGCAGACACTTTCATGAACGAACTATGGTTTGAGTTGCACGCGTGCTCCTCGCGTTAAGTCGCCCGCGCCGCTCGCCGCGCTCGCGTGATCACTACGGACGCTTGTATTAAGTTTCATCTGTTTCAGTACGACCGCGACGCACCGCGCCCGCCCCGCGCCCGAGTTTGCAGTCTGGCCAAGCACTAAAGGTATACACATGTTACCGCGAACCGAATAGGCATAATTTTGGTGTTTCGGGGAATCCTGTGTCCGGAAGGTTCCGATTAGTTAATTGAAACCGCAAAGTGCATATCAATCCGGTAGCATCCATTGTTTGACGTCCACGTTATACGCTCTGATTCATAGTATCACTGCCTGTCATGATAGAAAGCCTGTTTGTACTGTGGTAAGAATTTACTTGAATAAGTAAAAGGGTTCGTATTCCCTAAGGATTAAGTGCAAAGTTATATAGAAAGAGAAATAAATAACGTACAATCAAGTAATCTAGATTTTTGTAAGAAAGGCTACCTCGTGATGTTCAATGTTAGTTTAGATAGAAGCATATTATAATTATTTTTTATATATCCCTTATTGTATACCAATAAATACATACCTTACTTATTACCTACCCGAAAATGTATTGTTAACCTATAAATAAACACTTACGGATAATTTAAATGATCAATTACTAGCTGCGCACCGGGGTGTCTCCCGCGTAGGTTCAATATGTATATTTTTAATATACTCCGCTCCTATTGGTCTCAGCGTGATGTTATATAGCCTTCCTGGATTAATAGGCTATCCAACGCAAAAATAATTTTTCAAATCGGTCTAGCAGTTCCTGAGATTAGCGCGTTCAAACAAACAAACTCAGCTTTATATATTAGTATAGATTTGAACGTAGTTTCCACATAAACAACTTATACATAATTAGCGATTTTTTTGTTTAGTGGATAAGTCTGTGGGCGCCTTTATCGACACGACGTGTCAGTTGAGTTTAGGCTCAGACAACCCACACGATGTCCTACACAAACATATATTCCCTAACAATGAGTTACTCTATATTACGAAATACGACTCACATAGCGCGTAAAAATGAGACAGGGTTTACTGAGTTTGTATAATGTATATCTAATATATAAAGCTGAAGAGTTTGTTTGTTAAAAACGCGCTAATCTCAGCTAACTACAGGTCCGATTTAAAAAAATCTTTTTGCTTTGGATAGCACATTAATCGAGGAAGGCTTTAGGCTACCTATGTAACATCACGCTGCGACCAATAGGAGCGGAGCTCATAAAAAAAAAACATATCACCATTAAACATATCATTTCACCTACGCGAGTGAAACTGCGAGCCGCAGCTAGTGATATAATAAGCCTTTATTTAGACACAATATTTACAAAAAGTGAAACTGATGCTAGTGACTTTGATAAGTCATTGATACCGATAACGCGGTCTGTTTGCCCTTTGGCAAAGGCCTCCTCCATTTCTTTCCACTCTGTTCGGTTTAATATTTTCCTAGCCCACGTTTTCCCTGCAGTTGCTTTTAATTCGTTTTCCCGTCTTCGGACATGTCTGCTTCGTTTTCTTTTCCGGCTTCGACGGTACCAGAACATTATGTTCTTTTTCAACTTCTGTATACCCATAATTATATGGCATGTCCATTACCACTTAACTTTCCTTATTTTCGTTGTGACATTTTCTATTTTTGTGCGTTTTCTGATTTTGGTGTTACGTACTCTGTCAGATTTTTTGATGTTGAGCATGCTACTCTCTATTGCCGTTTGAGAGGGTTCAAGCTTTTTGAAATGATGAAGGCCAAGTTAGAAGCCTAACAATGAACACATCTGGGACCAAAATAGTATTATTTTGGTGTTAGATGTGAACATATTTTATGACGATGGAGTACGTAAAGGAATACTTACCTAGGCCAAAAAATCTCTGTGAGAGACATAGTGTCTAAGGAAATAGATACAATAATCGGAAATGCGTGGAAATGTTACTTTTTTTTATAATTAAAAACTACCGCTTGACTGCAATCCCGCCTGGTGGTAAGCAGTGATGCAATCGTTGATGGTAAAGCGCGCTAGTTTATTAAGCCCATTCACTTAAAAAGCCTTAGAGGATAGGAAGGAGGACGGCAGTTGAGCGAGGTGGTGAAATGTTAAACCCAACAACACGAACAACGATGTTGCGCCAGAGGTAGATTGATTTGGAGACCCTCCACGACCAAACTCCCGACACAACACCATTTGACGCATCGTACCCGGCACACATCGCAACACAACTGGTCAGACCCGTCCTCCGTACGGCTTCACCAGACATCATGCCGGAACACGACGAATCGCTTGGCGGCAAAACTTTGTCTGGTGGGTTTTAACTTCTGCCGGCAGCCGATGTTATGGCCTAGCACCGAGAAAAATATTAACATAATTAATATTTTTTTTATTACCGGAGCCTTAAAGAAATAATGAAGAACAAACAAATACAAATGTCCATCAAGTCAAAACTGTACAACCCTTAGGTGCTACCAGTCCCAACTTATAGTTGCCAAACTTGGGCACTCACTAATGCGTTTTCAAAAAACTTGAGATTTTATCAAATAATGGACATAATATTAGAGGGTACACTGTGGAATTATTATATTCTATAAAGCTGATATTTAGTGTCCACAGGGTCATCACCAACCTTTTTATCGTCCCACTGTTGGGCAGAGGTCTCCTCTCACACAGAGAAGGATTGAGCGTAATCACCACGCTTGCTCAATGCGGGTTGGCGATTCCAGGTTTCTTCTTTGTTTTCTTTCACCTTGAAATCAGTCATTTCTATCCAAGATACGCTTAGAAAGTACATATAACTTGGAAAAGTTACATTGGTTCTTGCCTGACCTGGATTCGAACGCGCACACTCGTACTTGAAAGGCTGGTGTTTTAACCACTGACCACCATGACAACATACAGACATAGAGTCCACCGGGTAAATTCTGATAAATAGGGTATCTGGTTAATGTTCCCACTGCTGGTGCACAGGCCTCTTCTAATCGAGAGGGAGTGGGCTTTAATCTACCATGTGGGCCTAGAGCGGGTCAGTAGATATCAGATATCTTGATTATCAGGAGTGTGGTATATTAATTCTTAAAACAGAAATATAGGGGTTACAAAATGATTTTACTATACTGCCAAATCGCAAGATGCACCGAAAATGCCTGTAAGAGCTTTTGTGCAATGAAGCATCTAAAGAAAGAGAAAATCGTGAGCTCTTTAATCAGGTGGAGTAGTAGCATCAATAAACATAGAGCATTTGTCGCACAAAAAAAAAAAAAATTAGTGAGAGCAATATATGGGCTTCAACTCAACGAATCTTGTAGGCCAGTATTTAAAAAAACTTGATTTGTTGCCATTACCGTCTCTTTATATATGTACTAGAAATCTGTAAGTTTGTGAGTGCACAAGGAGTTCTTCTCTAAAGCAGCGATGCAAATTCTCGAAGCCGTCGTGAGCCTCACAGGTTCGCAGTAGATGTCCTACCAAGACTTGCAAAGTATAACAAAAGCTGCATGTTTATGTGTGTATATAAAATAAGATTTTTTTTAAAGTAAGTTATATAAATGGTTGTCTACTAAAAGTTTTTAGTGTCAGGGAGTTACTAGAAAATGAAATAGTATGATGAAATGAATAGGTACTGTTTGCATGTAAAGTTTGCACGTTTCTATGAAGCAAAACATGTATGTTCTACCATGTAAATTCCACTTTTTATTTTGATATTGGCATCTCGAGATGCCGTGACTACTTAACCGGACTATCCTGTGGTGTATTTTCCACCTTCTTATACCATGTTTTATGCAAATAAATGATATTATTATTGTTTAAATCTTGAGAACACACTCTTCGACGTGCGCATACTTTCCATCTTCACGTAGAGTGGACAAACGTGGTCTTTGACAAATCAGCAAAGGCCCACGCTCGAGGTTTTTGAGAGGGCTAAGGAACGGAGTATTTTGAGCATGAAATTAATAGACTGGGTTAGAAATACGACCATCCATTCCATAACAAAAGTAACAAATGTTACTTTAAAAGCTGCCACGCTAAAATGGAATTGGGCTGTCCACATCTGTCTCATGTCAAATGGGACCAATTTACTACTCAATGGCTTTTGAGATAAAGTCAGTCAATGTAAATGAAGTTACAATTTTAAAGTCAATAAGTTACTAAAATATTCATTAAAAAAATTACAGATCTCTTAACTGGATTTAAAATTCTACTTAAATCAACAATTTTTATAGGATTTAAGTAAAACTAAGAAACTAAAATAAAGTGACCAAAATATGTTCAAAATAAAATCAAACCTGCCGTTCAAAGGCAATATTGTAGTAAAAATATTACGAATTAAGTACTGACTAATAAAGATATGATGTTTGCAGCTTTGTATTGGGCTGTGATATATTCTAGTATTTATATCATGCACGTTTTAACACTGTAAAATTTATCACTAACTACCCTCTGCTCTCAGCTTTCCTCACTTGGATGTCGGAAATTATCCCAAAGGGACGTGCTATACAACCAAATGTAGTTGTTGTTCCATGAAACTTAAAAGGAATTTAAAGTTGAGAAAAATTTAAACCGACCGTTAGTTACAGAGATTGCTCGATCTAACGAACAAACCAACAAAATCTTCAGCTTTATTATTATTATCGTATACAGTATGTTAAATAACAGAGGGCGTTCCCTTAAACTCGTTAATATATATCATTAATAGATTAAAATAAAAATATCAGCATAGAAAAATAAGCATAAAAAAATCCGAATAAAAAAAAATTATAATTGAAAATAAATTTGAAACCTCCTGTTTTAAATCAAAATAGTAGTCAATCCAAAAAATAGTAGTTCAATGCCGCCAAAACACAGGCGTGTCTTTTCACCGCCAAAAGAAGCCCGTTCACCTTGGCCCCTACTTTTCGGAATGTGTCCTTGGAGTGTTCCGACCGCCTTCAGCTTTTGGGAGTTGAGATTTCCTCGAACCTTAACTTTGGGCGGTTCATTGAGTCCAAGGCCAAGGTGGCTGCCAGGAAACTTGGCGTTATCGCAAAGGTCCGGCAGTACTTCACACCTGGGCAGCTTCTAATGTTATACAAAGCACAGGTCCGTTCGTGTGTGGAGTACTGCAGCCACATTTGGGCTGGTGCTGCCAAGTGCCACCTGGCCACTTTGGATTCAGTGGAGAGACGTGCAACGAGGCTGATTGGTGACCCTGATCTAACTCGAGTTGGTCTCCAAAGCCTAGAGCACAGGCGTAGAGTAGCCAGCCTTTCGGTGTTCTATAGGATGCATTTGGGGGAGTGTGCGAGGGAATTGCATGATTTAATTCCCCCATCTCCGTTCCACCAGCGGACGACCCGTCATACGGCTGGTTTCCACCCTTACGTTGTTAACACCACTACGATCCGGACGAAGCGTTTCGCCTCCTCCTTTATACCGCGTACATCGAGGGACTGGAACAATTTGCCAGCGGCGGTGTTTCCGTCGGACTACAATTTGAGTGTCTTCAAGGCTAGAGTGAATAGGCTCTTAATAAACTAGTGCGCTTTACCATCAACGATTGCATCACTGCTTACCATCAGGCAGGATTGCGGTCAAGCGCTGGTTTATAATATTAAAAAAAAAAAAAAAGTCGTCATGTATAAATAAATTGCGACGTTGCCGTCTTTCAAGTTCGCGTGTACAGTGTGTTTCTTTTACACGTCAATTTAAAATTTTTATTGAATATTTTCATATTGAAAAAATTTTAAAACATTTTGTTTTCGAAGGGAAATATTTTTTTTAGCATGTATGTATGCTATACTATTTCGGATTAACGGGAACGCCCTCTGTTAGTTAACATACTGTATATATGACGCGGGAAAACCGCCAGAAAGGCGAGGCCACAGTTCCGGATAGCTGAGGTGTCTTCTCATCCGCATGAGCATCCATCGTGGGCGGTATTTCGAGAAAATGTTGAACAATAACTATAGTGGGATGTTAGATTCCTATTATTTTAACTGTACAGACATTTAGATAACTTTAATATTAAGGGATTACTATGATATTCTCAGATTAAAACAGATATATATATGTATAATAAGAGCCACTGAGTTTGAATATGACCAACCCACTCGATCGAAGCTTGAGCAAAGAATGCCCAGCGCCAACTGTCGATCGCCATGTCAAACGCAACTCCAGTCGGGGTTACCATTCGCTCCATGGTGTTACCCGCTTTTAATAAAAATCATAATTTATCCGAATACCGACGGATTAATCGACTTCAAAAAATAGTAGAGTAATTTACGGTCAATTGATACTGATACGATAATACAGATCACAATATTCAAAATTAACCAGTCATGCGCCGTCGGTTTCACCCGCGTAGGTTTCGATATGTTATTTTTATATTCTCCGCTCCTATTGGTCGCAGTGTGATGTTATATAGCCTAAAGCCTTTCTGGATTAATGGGCTATTTAACGCAAAAAATTAAAATTCAAATCAGCCCAGAAGTTTCTAAGATTAGCGCGTTCAAACAAACAAACTCTTCAGCTTTATAATTATATTGATATAGATTTTAGATTACTTTAGATTATGTTAGTTTTTTATCTGTGGTTCATTTCTTATTGTTATTCCTTCCATATCGCAAATACATCTGTTTTTATTGAAAGTTAGCTGCGTAATAACTTGGATCTACGTCTACAATGTTAAGCAGCACTAGCAGATTGTGTAAGTACATGTAAAAAACGCCAGAAGAATATGTTAGAACAAAGTACTAACAACAAATGTCACCTATTAAATCCTTTACCTCTGTTGTTTTATATACACAACACATGACATATGAACACAGACTAGCTGCTTTTATTGTTTTATATTTCTCAAAAAGTGAGTGAACCATAGTGTTCTTTCTTTTTTTGAGGAATAAATGTCTTTCAAACGAAGGTTGTGCATGATTTTCCAAAAATTAATAGCTTCTGACTAAACTGTTCCAAAAATAGAATATAGCGTAGTTTGTCAGTTGTTTATCGTCTCACCGTAATTTCAGTAGTTAACTCAGGGAAATAGCTTCGTTCAGTGCCCTCCGGCAACGAGCGGACAATCTGTCAGCATAACGTCATGTCGCAATTAAAAAAAAAAAGTTTTTGTAATATTTTTTCTAAAAAGTATATTAAAAGTGGTAATTGGTCTTTACTTATATCGGATTTTGTTTAAGGTTAATGTAAAAGTAAAAGAGGCTTCCGAAGGACTGTGAATATTAATGGGGATTTGATTTAATGTTATAGCTATCAAATAAATATTCTAAAATTTAATTAGCTACTAAAACTTTTACAGTTATGGAATTAAAATAAAGAGTAAACTATAACTTACCAATAAAATTGACATGTAACACAGCCAATACTAGAAGGCGCGCGAGCGGGCCGCCCTGCGCGTGCGTCGCCATCTTGATTTAACGCGTCACTGTCCGCTGCTGCCACCTACCGCCGCTATTCAACCGTGACACCCACTTTAGTCTTCTCATTTTGAAACACTAGTACGCAGTTCGAAATTTGAACGGCCAGCGATATCTGTAAAAAGATTAAATATTGTAATAGAATCAAAAAATCTTGATATGTATTTTTTTTATTCTTCGTGATAAAAGAATATTGTTTTATCTACGACCATTTAGTAATTTGTTTATCTCAATAGTACTCATTCCTGCCAAGTCGTGTTACAATGACCATTCCCACATGGGTAAACCGTAATACAATGAAACTTGGCATCAAAAAATCGACATTATGATTATGACAAAAAGCGCGTGTATTTGCGTCACGACTAAACATCGCATGTTATTAGGGTGTATGGATAAATTGGCTTTGCCTTTCTTTTGTGGGATTATAACAACAAAACAACATTGCGGGCGCCGCGCTAATCCATATTAATATTATAAATGAGAAAGTAACTCTGTCTGTCTGTCTGTCGGTCTGTCTGTCTGTCTGTCTATCTGTCTGTTACGCTTTCCCGCTTAAACCTCTCAACCGATTTTAATGAAATTTGGCACAGACAATCATTAGACCCTGAGAAAGAACATTGGCTACGTTTTATCCCGGAAAAATTTGATATTCCAGAGGGAAATCTAAAAAGCGCGATATAACCGAACTCCACGCGGGCGAAGCCGCGGGCGGAAAGCTAGTATATAATAATTCCTAATAAAGTTCAACATTGACGGTTTTTTATTTATTTATTTCAAGGTCGTAGAAATGTAAAGAAAAGTATGTCACTGTCGGAAACAGCTATTGTAATACCCGTGCTGGCCTATTTTTTTTTTTATTTTTTTATTAGTTATAAACTAGTGCTTGACTGCAATCCCGCCTGATGGTAAGCAGTGATGCAATCGTTGATGGTAAAGCGCACTAGCTTATTAAGCCTATTCACTCAAAAAAACTGAGTGAATAGGAAGGAAGACGGCAGTTGAGCGAGGTGATGCAATGTGTAATCCAACAACACGACCAACGATGCTGCGCCAGAGGATGATCTGGAGACCCTCCACGACCAAACTCCCGACACAACAATATTAGGCACATCGTACCCGGCACACATTGCAACACAACTGCTCAGACCCGTCCTCCGTACGGCTTCACCAGACATCATGCCGGAACACGACGGATCGCTTGGCGGTAAGACTTTGTCTGGTGGGTGGTAACTTATGCCGGCGGCTGATGTTGTTGCCTACCACCGAGAAAACCACCACTAAGTTTCACTTCGTGGCACAAACTCGAACCTGAGTGGCACAATAGATCGCGAACTATCACTAACTATCACTCATATATAGCTATCATTGCTTGACAATGGCACAAATCATCATCATCTCAGCGTTAATCCCAGTCGCATCCGAAGCTTTTTTCAGCTTTGGAGTCTGGGGTCCGCCTTTACCAGTCCAACTGCTGATATGGCTAAACTTCGACATTTTCCGTGAAGCGACTGCCGTCTGACCTCCACAACCCGAAGGCGACATCGAAGCATTGCAGCTAGACCAATTGTTGGACTTTTGAGGGCTCCAACAACCCATAACGACTGCCATTAGATGTTCGTATGGCAACCGGGACCAACGGCTTAACGTGCTTTCCGAGGCATGACCAGACCAGTGCAAATATTCATATTCATACATAAAAATATTTGCACTGTGCGGGGATCGAACCCGCGTCTCATTGCGCAGCGGCCGCGTCCGCTACCGCTACGCCACGGAGGCTGTCGCACACTTGACAATGGCACAAATAACTATTTTAATCTGACTGGAAGTGGATTCGGGCTCTATCAATTGAAGGTCATGTTAATGTTATCAGTTGAATGGTCTCGTAAATATACAGTTGCGCAGAGTACTTACCATTAATATAATAAGGTATTATTATGATATGAGGCGTTGTTATTATATTTAATTTTCCAAGAGAACGAATATTTCTATTCTCTATTTAATATTTCTGTCTCTAATGAATATAGGGTCATTAATAGAATCTATTAGGTTGTGTTTGTTATTTATCATAGCGTAAAATATTGTGGTGGATGATTATAAATAATTGTTTTCTCAGTGTTGTTAAGCTGAGGACTTATAAACAAAAGGCTCTTAGACTATACAAAGTGGTGATGACAATACGACAATAAATTAAACATCGTGTACCCCAACACATTCTTAGTCTACACATAAAAAATCATATAAATATATCCATTAGTTTAGCCACAGGATTTTTTTTTTCATTTTTTACATTTTGTATAAGATGTACATGTTGATAAGGAAGCGCTTACAGGTTGTTGACCGCCGCATGCAGCGATAGGTACTAAACTGTAATAAAAGTGGCGCGAAAAAAGCAAGTTGATACAGAACCGCGCTGCCGCCGATCGGAGATCAATGAAGCAATCTTTTTAAGGATGTTCTATTCCGTTTACAATTTTATGCGATTTAGTTTGTTTGAAATTTTCATTTTTGTTTATATTTGACGTTAGGTTTTTATATACGGTTTAGGGTTATTCCTATGAACCACCATTATTAGTAATAAAAAAAGTCATTCATTGTCGTATTAACTAGGCACCACTCTGTATAAGATACAATGAGCTTTGAGTGAGACTGAAAAAATACTTAAGTAACACTGAAGCACACACAATTTTTTTTTTATTTTATCCAAAAACAATACTTAACAAAATATATATACTTATGTATATTATAAAATGTTAGCGACTTCATTCAGATTAACAACATATTCACTCATTGGCCTCTATCGATCTGTGAACGAACTCTCTTAGCTCAGTATTTTATTCATCAAAAACGGAATAAAAATATAACAAAACCTAACAATAAATTCCGGTATCTATGCACGAACTCGCACAGGCAG
The DNA here is from genome assembly GCA_017933935.1 of Sesamia nonagrioides. Lineage (NCBI taxonomy): Eukaryota > Metazoa > Arthropoda > Insecta > Lepidoptera > Noctuidae > Sesamia > Sesamia nonagrioides. The sequence goes on along the minus strand of JADWQK010000642.1, from coordinate 249,501 downwards.
TAAAATATTCGTATTTTTACTCACATTCGCTAGAACCAGAGAAACAGTTGAACGTTATCTAAAATATGAGTGAATGTGAGAGTACGTGCGGTCGGTTCTAAAAGAATTTGATATCAAAGATTCGACGCAGCATAAACACGGACTTCGGGCCTGCCCGCCTCAGGAATTAGGGGTCCTGGAAGAGACACTGGCGCCAATTTTCTTGATCACAAACTAAACTAATTTTAAGTTCAGTGTATCTCTTTCTCTCTATTTATTTAAGAAAAGGATAGAAGATAACATTTTAGTTTAATCCTGTCAAATTAAGATATTCCTTCCATAGATAGTTTAGACGCGACTATAAACATGGCGACCAAAAATATATCAATTTACGCCAGGCGCGGACTATTTTGACAAGTAGTCTAAACTAACATAATTATTATCTTCTGTTCAGATGCACTGGACTTAAATTTAGTTTAGTATGGGAACAAAGGAATCGGGGCCATTACCTGCACACACATTACACGCATCAAATTATCACCTATAGCTTACCGCCCGCGGCAACGCCCGCGTGGAGTTCGATTATATCGCGCTTTTTAGATTTCCCTCGTTGATATCAATTTTTTCCGGGATAAAAAGTACCCTATTATTTAATCCGGACTTCTAACTTTCCGTCTTCAAAATTTTAAAGCAATCGGTTCAGTAGTTACGGCTTATTGAGTGAAAGCGGAACAAACAAACAAACAAACTTTCCCATTTATAATATTAGTAAAGATAATGCATCAGGCAGGATTGCGGTCAAGCGCTGGTTTATAATGTGTAAAAAAAAAAAAAAAATGTACACTTTTATCACATGGTGACATTATTGGGGAGTCAAAGTGTTCCTTTAATACGCGTACGGGTGTATACTATAGTTCACATGACGGAATCCAAGTAAAAGATCTAGTCTAGACAAATATATTTGTCTGAAATTCAGTAGACGCTTATTTCAGTAATTTGTATATTTACAATGTTTAGTTAAATAAATTACGATTCAATTACTTTGACATTTATTTTACATATAAGTATGTAGTTACTTAAGGAAATAATTCTTTTTTTTTGGGGATTTTATGGCCTGGTTTCTAAGACCTTTAAGCCAAGTCTTAATTATATCTTGTCTTCTTTTGTAACTTATCCTAACTAAACCTATCTCCTTTCGTTTCTCGCGTGAACTGACACTAGGAGGAAGTTTTGGAACAAAGCCATGATGTGGCCACTATGCTACAATATTTCACTGTTCTTTATGAATTATTCACTGAATGCACTTTTTACTACATAAATCACGCGTTTTTATTTAGTAAACGACGCTATAAATAATTTAAAAGTCCAATGAAAAATGAGCGTGGCACTCATCTTAGCTTCCCGCCAAAAACTCCTTAAGGAAATAATATTTTACATAATAACGGTAAGTACTTATATGCAAACGCGATTTAAAAAAATATAGACAGCTCTCTCACATCAAAGAACTATTTAAATAAAAAAAAAATAAAAAAATACAAATACTTGTTTACGTGATTGTATTGATGTTTATCTAAACTAATATTATAAAGAGGAAAACTTTGTTTTTATGTTTGTTTGGTTGTAATGAATAGGCTCAAAAACAACTGGACCATTTTCAAAAATTGTTTCACCATGCGAAAACTACATTATTCACGAGTAACATAGGCAAAATTTTTACAAGCTGTAAAATATCAACCAGAAAAGTTATTTATTTTGCGTACGCTGCCTAAACTATAAAAGATAGAACCATACAATGTTCTAATTTATTGTAGATCTTATAAATATCTACAAAAAATTCGGCGTAACACTATACCTATCTATGTCGTGTGAGGCACAAGTCAATAACCATTTTTTTATTTAAAAATCTTGAAACTTTTTTTCTTATCAAAATAAAATATTTTAAATAGATAGAGTAATTCAAGAGGAAGGTTATATTATGTATAATACATCCACTAGTGCGAAGCCGTTGTGGGTCGCTAGTGATAATATAATGAGCGAATGAATTGTCAATGTAAGTGATACCAAAGACAATATTTTTAGACTTGCAATGATGTCATGACTCATGATACCATTCAAAGGGATCATATGCGTTTCCAAAAAAAATATATCCGGCTAATTATTTAAAAACGTTGCCCTGACCCCAAATAAATTGGGCCAGAAAAAAGACCGAAGAATTATGATTTAAAAATATTTAGAATAAACAGGTCAAATTAAATTGCCTAGAGTAAATTTAATGTCTTGAAGAAAAGATATCTTTTGTGAGGTCGTTGACCGCAATTAGCCTAGCAATAGAAATATCCGTTTTTCATAATTTATTGCTTATTAATTCAAAACGGTGTAGGAAAATATCGTGAGAAAACCGGTATGTCCTAGAGACAAAACTTCGACGTCATGCGATATCTACCTACCTGCAATGGGCGCGCGTGGTAGACTACCTACGGCTCACTATCTCTCACCGAGAGGAGGCCTGTGTCTCAGGAGTGGGAACGTTATAGGCTGATTATGTATGTAAGGTGGGTGGACCAAGGAAGGCCATGCTCCTTTGAAGGCCAACTATTAAAAAATCGTAGTTATTGATATTTCATCAAATACATATTCCTGCTACTACACAGTAAGATCCTGCAAACTAAAGGCCACAAACGTGGCGGCGTGTCGATCGTATCGCTATTGTGGCAGTGCGATCCAACGTTTCGTAGGCTTCGGTCGTCGACGTTACAGTTGTTATTTTTTAGTCAATAGCCTATTATTATTTCATGTTTTTTTATTGTGAATTGTCATATTAGTACATGTTTATGGTACTAAAGAAAAAAATCATAGCTTTGCCTCAATTTACATTAAAATATTGGCAGTGTTCCTAGGAAAGCCGGTGGTTCCTTATAAGGCCAATCAAAAATTTGACGGTTGGCCTTGCTATGGTGCAAGGAACCACAAGGAACATTCACAAATCCTGAACAAATGAACACTTATTTTATGGTTATAAATAATGAGAAATTGTTATAATTATAGTAGTTTGTAGTATCTATTATTTATTCTATCTATTAGGACAAAGTTATAGTCATAATTATCAATTTTGGCCTTACAAAAAACAGACCCATAAGAAGGCGATTTTTGATTTATAAAAAGATTGTAATTTCATAATAAAAGGTGATGGCAAGTTATTTAAGGCCAATATAATACTCATTACTAATATTTTTAAATAATTTATATTAATAGATTCTTAGTTATAGCATGGTGTTCAAGTAATGTTCATAAAGTTTTTTATAGATGATAAAGATATAATGAGCATTTAATGCTTCGCTTAAATAATAGACCTTATTATGTAGTTTTAGTAAAAGCGGATATATTTATTGTTACAACTCTATTTTTAAGTTTAACGACAGATGTATAATATTGGCCTTGTTTGGAGTCGTGTTCCGTGCAAAGCCATTTGGAAGAGCTTTACAAAACTTAAATTTAATAAACGTTTTTTAAAGTTAGGTAAAAAAAAAAGATTTTATACGATGGACAATAAAACAAAGCATTACTTAATAATTTGTTTCCTTCATTTATCCAATAAATAAACGAATTAAAAGTATTTACTCGTTAGAGTGGCCATCCATGGTCCACCCATCTTACTAGCGGGCGCCCGCGACTTTGTTCGCGTGGTGTTACTTATTTGAAATAATGTATGTATAGAAATCTCTATACATACATTATTGCATTTCTAGATCATAATGTACAGCATACATTTTAAATTTCAACTGCCTAATTTCAAAAATATAGTACTTTTATACATTTTATACAAACTTCTAAACCCCCTTTACCTTAAGGGCCTGCACAGACGACGGAGTTTTCTCCGCGGCGGAGAAAAAAGTACTCTCCGCGAATAAAAAGTCCACCGGGATTTACCGCGAAGTACACGCACACGGTGTGCGGTCATTTGTTCGTCAATCGTTGTGCATACGAACGTCACTATCGAGCACACAACGCGGACTAAAGTCCGCCGTGTGCTTTACTTCGCCGAGTCACACGAGTTCTATTTGATTCGGGGACTCTGCCGTACTTTTCTCCGGTCCGCTCTCTGCATGTCCTCGGTTATTCGGGGGAATTTTTGTACGCGGTACTTTTAATCCCTCGTTTGCGTTACTCAATACAGTTGTAAACGGTCTATTTTAGCGGACAAAATGTCCTTGGACAAAAATTTCTCGTCTGCGCAAACTATAAGAGGGGGGCTAAAAAGGCGGCGAGCAGAAGGCAGCTCGCCGCCCGGTAAGGACCAGGCCCGGCTCGACGGCGCGTTGTGTTTCAGGCGCGCCTCAAAGATAATTTCTCATCCATTCCTGGATTAATGGGCTATCCACTGCATAAATAGTTTTTCAAATCGGACCCGCAGTTTCTGAGATTAGCACATTTAAACAAACTCTGCAGCATTTTCTTTTCTTATCCATTATAAACTAGCGCTTGGGCGTAATTCCGCCTAATGGTAAGCAGTGATACAATCGTTGATGGTAAAGCGCACTAGTTTATTAGGAGCCTATTCAGTCTGGCCTTGAAGACACTCAAATTGTAGTCCGACGGAAACACCGCCGCTGGCAAATTGTTCCAGTCTGTCGACTTGTGTAGCTTTATATATTAGTATAGATGTATGATATTTCGTCTTATCATCATCATTTTGCTTATCCCAATTTATTCCTCATATTTTCTTCTGTCTTAATGTCATTTTCTTCCACACATCCATCCTATCTAACCTCACACACACACACATTTTAGCAATCACACATTTCATCAATCGTTTCTTTTTTATCAATCTGCACATTTTATGAATCGTTTCTTTCGTCTTCTTCTATTCTTATATATATTCATACCCAAAACTCATCTCACAACATCCAACCATGACGGCAATAATATTTAGTTTTGTAATGATAACTATACATGAACAAATAAAAAATAAAATATGTCCAATCTCTTCCAGGGAATCGTTATGCCAGCACTCAACATAACATAATCACAAAATGGATACCTACTTGGTCTTTTGGTCTCTGATTCTGTTACCAGAATGTGCATTACGTCATCATAGTTAGCTAATGGAATATTTTTATATGCCTTTTTCGACTTTGTGGTTTTCTTTATGCATTGTATAGCTGTATGATTTTGATATTTTTCTGTAGGTTCATTAAAGTTATTTTTAGAATGTCTATCTTATTTCAACATAGGTTCCTCAGTGTTTCTTGTTAAAACAATGCTAAATTTCTTTTAAGGTTTTTAATATTACATGATATATTACGTCTATAATACCCGAAGGTCTAGACAGAATCTAACACATGTTCAGGTGACAGCACATTAAGCTACTATAATCTGTCAGATTTCCTTATTAGATTTTCAACTTTATCTTTAAAGCTCAAGGTTGATTGGGAATATCTGAAAGCATGGGGTAACTTGACCTGCTGTCACACCTGCTGAATAGACCGTACATATATATTTTTTTGTTGTTTTTAATGTTCATTAGTTTTAAATGTTTAATTTTATTTACGTGTTTCCTTTTAACACAATATTTAAAAAAAAACCTTTTTTTATTTTAAAAAGTAACCGTGGAGTTTCTCGCCGGCTCTTTTCTATAGGAAACGATTGATTTCATAAGTGCCATGTTGATGTATATAAAATATTTTGATTTTGCTTAGGTAGTTTTAGATGTAGATGCATTGCAAATATTTCTATGCATGAATATGAATATTTGTACTGGTCTGGTCGTGCCTCGGAAAGCACGTTAAGCGGTTGGTCCCGGTTGCCATACGAATATCTAATGGCAGTCGTTATTGGTTAGAGCCCTCAAAAGTCCAACAATTGATCTAACTGCAATGTTTCGCTATCGCCTTCGGGTTGTGGAGGTCAGACGGCAGTCGCTTCACGGAAAATATCGAAGTTTAGCTAAATTAGCAGTTAGACTGGTAAAGCAGACCCCAGACTATAAAGCTGAAAAAGCTTCGGATGCGACTGGGATTAACGCTGAGATGATGATGATGATGATGAGTATTAGATCCAGTCAGCCAGACACTAATAAGTTAAACAGTTTATAATTCTGATACAGAAAATAAGTACCTACTAGTCTGCGGCAGAACAGATGTTTTTAAATCTCTTTCATTAATTACCAATGTTGTAGCAAAAACATTAAGTTAAAAACAAAAACCGTCTTCACTAAACAAGCAATATAATCGATTCAAAACAAGCAGCTTGGCAATGACAAATCGCCGGAACGCAGCGAGGCCGCGGCTGAACCGCGATAACGTTGCGATCGCCAACGGAAGTTGTAATTAATGCCAGCAAGCGTTATGCGTTTCCTTTATGCCCTTCTATATATTGGACGGTATGTGGTTGTTTTTGTGTACCTACATATGTGAAGCTGATGTATTAGCAAATTGAGCAATGTTCATGTAATTAAGCCAATCAAAAACTGGTTTTAAAACTTTGAACGCTGACAAAACTTTTGAACAAAAAGTCACTTTTGTAATAAAATCGGCCACACACACGGGCTACAGTGTAACAATTCAATCCGGACCTCTTGTAGCGTACTTTGGGTTATGGAAATTGTATAATATGGATTTTTGTAATGAGTTGTGACGCGTCCCGATCCAATCTGCGCTGCCTTAAAAGTACTTATACAAATCTATTTAGGGATTAATAATAATTATTTTTGTAGTAGCAAGCAGTCGATAACCATATCACATCATAAGACAACTATTATTTAAAAATAATTGATTCGAGTCAATTTCATCTCGTCCCAACAACATTAGAAACATGGATAGCAAGTTTGATTAAGTCGTCGTAGGATTCGTGTATGTAGCTGGCAAGTGTATCAAACGAAAGGCACATACTACAAAATATTCATTCCCAATAGCTACTTATGCCTAGTTTGTATGGACTAACAAATTGTTCAGTAGGATAACTGGATACTTATTCAGAAACGATACCTCTAGTTTTTTTTTAGCAAACCGACCATAAATAAAGACATATGAATATTTTTATTGACGTAAATTCTTGGGGCCTTTGTTCTTGGGACAGGCCTTTGTCCAGCAGTGGACCTCTATAGGCTGAATAAAAACAAATTCTATAATATTTACAGACATCAAAGATTCTAACATTATTGTCAACTTTAGCAACTTTTATTTGTAAATGTACTTTGTTTAACCAAAATAATCTAAATACACATGATTGCTGTACGTTGGTTTATATTCCCCCAGATTACGCGAATATGAGTGCGTTTAGTGTACCCATTACTTGCCACTACGTTTACGGGCTAGAGCTGTAAACTTACGCGTTACAGCACACTGAATTATTTCAATTTGCAACTGGTTCAAATTGTTTCTACCGAACTAACTTTAAGATTGTTTCACTTGATTAGTTTTTGCAAACAAAGAATGCAATAAAAATGTTTAACAGAAAAAAGATGACATTCTTTGAAAGAAATTTATTATTAAAATACAAGGCAAGACTTTGTCGGTGGGTGGTTACTTCTGCCGGCAGTCGAAGCTATGACCTACCACCGAGAAAAAATATCCTTTTATTTTCGTGTTTATTTATATAGTTTTCAATAAGTATTTTATTTCTGGACCTAATGTAAATATTAAGTACCTACAGATATTATGATAGTAATAGTTAATACTAGTCAGCCAATAATAGTGTGATTATGGCTGACAGTCACGTAGTTCTAATAATTAGTCAAACGCTCAGAAACTTGCGATTGATCTAAACTTACAACAGTTGGTTACTTCCAATACCTCTTTAAAATTAGGCTCTACGGGCCAATGACCAGCGCTCCATATTAAACCGTAGCTAATCAGACTGGACTTCGACTTTAAACTATTTGCAAATAGGAAGGTACAAATATTGAGATATCTGCGAAACACTATCTAGCTAACTATTTCAAAAACCATGTAAACTAAATCAAAACTCAGTGATTTTGTGTTCAGCTCAATGGGCATTCATTACTTTGATCAGATGTTAATCAGTTCATACTTAGCAATATTAACAACTGGAAATCAAAACGATTGCAATTCCATTTAAATCATCAATGTGAGAGTTGACACAATATACTCAAATTAATGATCACGCGACTGAAAACACATTTTGCTTTCGTCAGATTGGCAGTTCGAGCTCATTTGGGAGAGCGGCAATTATAAACCGGCGTAATCAGTGAATGGTCGGCGTATCGAACTCCAACTAGGGATTCGCAAAAAGTATCGATACCTTTTTTTTTGTTCTGGATGGCAAATCATCAATGACCTCTCCCGTTCTGGGAGGTGGGGAAGGGCGTATCAGACTTTTACTGGCTAAAACCCCCCCGTGTTTCTTCACTTGCCTGTGCGCCAGGGTCACGGTGTCTTTTTTAACCAACCCGCAAACCTGATCCAGAAGGCTTCGGATCGAAGGATCGGTCTTCGTGGACCCTGCATTAATTTTCCTGCTGTACAAATACCAAGAATGTAGAACTGATGTCGAGCGAAAGTGGTTCTGTGCTGGGTGCTGGGTAACACTTCAGTGCGTTTGGACCGGTCCGGAGGTGGAAGTAACTTATGTATCTTCATTATTGCCATGAAGATAAACAGCTGCCGTACTGTTAGCACTTTACAGTCGGCATAGAGGTCAGATGTTGGATATTTAAAAGGTTTTTTGGTCATGACTTTTAGTGTAGCTCTCTGCGCTCTTTCAATTCTGAGATAAAAAAAAGAGCTGCCCACTCCTCGCCACCCGCAAGCCCGCGCCTACTGTGGCCGGCGTGTTGTCTCTCGACCAGGACGTCTCCTGCGAAGGTTAGAGGCATGAGGGCGCTAGGAATCCTGCTCCCTCACGCGCTCCGCCTCCTCCTTTGCCAGCATCACTGCTTCGCAGAAAGAGATGACGGCCTGCCATGCTTCGGACCATGGCTTGGACCAATTTTTTAGAATACAATTAGCAATATCCTTCAAAATCATAAAAATTTTAATTGATAGTGCTTTATTCAATTAGGGTACTGTGATATTGATATTTTTTATTTAGTGTCGGATCAAAAATTTCAATCTACTGATTTACGAGAATCGACTAAACTTATGTATAAAATATCGATACTCCAAACCTAATTCCCATCCCTACCACTTACTGAACAGAATCCTTTGACCAACCGCGTATTAGTGATGCATTTTCTATACATTACAGAGTGGGAACTCTGTCAGTGTATGCCTTTATTCTGATGCGTATGCGGCGTAGTTGAGAGTTTAGTATTATTATATTATGCAGCTTCTAGCTGCTTGAAAGCTTTGGATTGTATATATGAATCCTGAATAGAAAGTCGTACCTTGGGACGTGATAATATTGCATGAGTTTTCTATGGGAATATATTGAATAGAAGAGTAAGTACGTAGTAGTTTTTACTTGCAGGTTTGGTCTATAAATTTTTATGTCATTTGAAAATTATGTTTTCTACATACAGCTTTTTAATAAAGCCAAAATCTGCAAACATAAGTTAGTTTATTAGTTCTACTTTCTATACGTTTCGATTGAAAAATATTTTAATGATATAGGTACGGCAGAACTTTTATCGAATTTAAACCTGTATATTGAGTCGCTTAAAGATTAATATCGATATTTCCCCGAAATTTCGTATTTTACTTAAAACCTTACGTATTATAGAATAGAATACTCTTTATTATGTACACCATATAGATTACAGAAACATAAATATTGTTACGGGCTAGGGGTACTTAAACGCCGGTTAAGGGTTACGAAGTTTATTAGCAACGAAGGTACAGACGATCGTAGGCAATGACAAGTAGAATGTCGCTGACGTTGCACCGAAGTCTTCCCTTACGTCCACGAAGTCCGTGTTGTAAACACACAATAACAGTACAGATGTTACTTCACGCAGTACTCACAGTTCTCGTTACAGTTGTCGCAGTAGGTATTCTTTAAGATCGCTTCTTAACTGTCGCTGTTTTCGTATCGCTAGTCGAGTGTAGACTGACTGTGTGTCGGCGTCGCGCCGCTTTATATAGGCCAGCTGATCGAACATTCCAGATTCCTCTAGACGTAATAATAATAGCACATAAGTTCGAGGTCACTCGGAGGTACCTACGGTAATTCCCGGAAACGGGTTTCTAGAAATTTAGATGTCGACACTTTGTTGACAAAACTGTTGAGACCTGTACCATTCGATAGGCCGTCCTAAGTCTAGCAATGCGTTTTATTATTGTACCTAGGAAATGTCTAGATCTAGCAAAATAGGGCTTAAAAGTGACATACTGCATGTCACGCGATATTGAACCTTATGCCATCGACATAAGGTCCATTCGTAACAATATAAAGATTTTACAAAGGGTGACACAATGGGCGATCTTGTCGCTAAGAGAAATCTTTTACAGACAACCTTTACCAGGCCTTTTATTTCTGCACACCATTCTACCTTTCGAGGCTGTTTGAGAATCAATCATTAGTGTTATCAAATAAATGACATACAATTTCCTTGTTTGCGTGAAGTAAATGATATTTATCGTTTATGTATACGTATTTACCTTAACTTGTCTTCATAATTATGAAGATGAGTTCTGAGACTGCATGTTGTAGGTACCATTCTATTACCCTTATTAGTGAGCTTTCGGTTGACTTATTTATTGACGAACTAGCTTTCGATATCGGAAATTATGCTACGGTAACTTAGTACCGGGATAAAAACTTTTCTATGTCCAAACCCTGGTAATGCTCTACCCCTGTGTCATTTAGCCATTGAAGTGTAAAGAGGCTATAGACAATTAGTTAGTAGGTATTACATTTACAATATTATTACAGATGACATTAAAAACATTTTCTTCCTACAGAAATATTAACTATAATATTTCCCAACAATAAGGCCCAGAGACTAGTTCAACATGCGGTCTAGTATCATCCTTCGTACTATAAGATATTCGTAATATATTTTCATAATTAAGAAGACAAGCTAAGGTAAATACACAAATGATATACAGTATGTTAAATAACAGAGGGCGTTCCCTTAAACTCGTTAATATATATCATTAATAGATTAAAATAAAAATATCAGCATAGAAAAAGAAGCATAAAAAAATCCGAATAAAAAAAAATCTAATTGGAAATAAATTTGAAACCTCCTGTTTTAAATCAAAATAGTAGTCGTCATGTATAAATAAATTGCGACGTTGCCGTCTTTCATGTTCGCGTGTACAGTGTGTTTCTTTTACATGTCAATTTAAAATTTTTATTGAATATTTTCATATTGGAAAAAAATTTAAAACATTTTGTTTTCGAATGGAAATATTTTTTTTAGCATGTATGTATGCTATACTATTTCGGGTTAACGGGAACGCCCTCTGTTAGTTAACATACTGTATATATCATTTACTTCACGCAAACACGTAAACGGTATGTCATTTATTTCATAAATATTTTATAAATAATCTCACACTAATGATTGATTCTCAAACAGTCTCGAAAGGTAGAATGGTGTGTAGAAATTAAAGATAATAATATTTCTGTCGGAAGAAGATATGTTTCGGAGTAAAGATCATAGCACACTTAAACGACTCTGTTCCAACACCGCTCCCACCCAACACCGCCCTAAACTAAGACGACTGCTCGCAGTCCACGCCGTGACAGCTATCAGGTATCCAGCAATGCACGCGGCGACAGCTAGCAGACGGCCAGCTATACACCCACCGACCGTTCTCGCTTCTCGCAACAGACACAGTTCCGGACTCACAACGCTTGAACTAGCAATTATTGATATTGCACTTGAGGATGAAGAGAGAATTGCAAGAAATAACAGATGAAGATTTGATGCATAAAATGCTGGAAGCAACCGACGGCGCGGACACCGCACCGACCACTCGTCTACAACGTGCGGCCAGCGAGGTGTCAACCACCGAGCAGTCTGACGGCAGTAAGCGCGCTGACAGCGAGCTGTCTGCTAATTTATGATGCGAATCCATATTAATATTATAAATGCGAAAGTATCTCTGTCTGTCTGTCTTTCTGTCTGTCCGGCTTTCACTCCAAAACTACTGAACCGATTGTAATGAAATTTGGTACACAGATAGTCTAGAGCCTGAGCAAGGACATAGGTTATGTAACATCCCGCTATGCCTAAATAAGAGCAGAGCAGTAACAAAAAATGTAGCGAAAACAAGGGCAAACGCGGACGAACATATTACTCCCATTATTTTAACAGGCGCTTATTTTATATCAACACGCGGATGGAGTCGCGGGCAGCAGCTAGTGTAAAAAATATCTAAAGAGTAATATTTAAAGCCCACATTTAAATATTCTGTTTGCTGGGTGGGAACAAATTTCATGTAAGTGGGCTATGATCTTAAGATCGTAATTGCAGGTAGGCAATTTAGCCGAAGTATTTTAGAATGACCCTAAGCACTGCGCTCATCAGCTTACCAACAACCCATCCGCTATTATTGCCTTATCCGGACCGTATTTGCGTGTCATTCGTCAGAGGCGTCCTGTAATTAATGCGGACATGGACAGCACCGGCCTAATGAATAGCGGGTGTACCGTGTCGCACAAAAACTGGACCGTCATACAACACGCGGTCGGTATCGGCCAGTGAGGCGCGGCTGACTGTTAGCGGGAAAAACGCTCATGTAGTCAGATCTTCATTGGAGTTGAATTTTTTTGTTTTTGTTTGGTGCATAGTTGACTTAGAGGTAATTTGGTTAAGGTAATTTGAAAAAAAAAGTTTTATGTAGGAATGATTGCTGATGAACGTGAAAACAGGTTCTAGGATTAAGGTATTTGGTGCATAAACTACACTAGAAACCGTTGTCTTTGTTTTTTTTTTTAGTGAGATATACTTTTGTGGTGGACTTTACATTTAATGTGGTGGATTTAAAATTATTCAGTTACTTATAGGTAAATCAAATCAAATCAAATATACTTGTTTCTGTATCACTTATCACCTAGATAAAAAGATATGCTTACGATAGACTTTGATCATCATCATAATCATCATCCCAGCGTTAATCTTCAAGCTTCATCTTCCTATTTGCGAATTTTCGTTATCACGACAAATAACTCCAGAACATTCTGACTACAACTAAAAATCATCATCATCATCTCAGCGTTAATCCCAGTCGCATCCGAAGCCTTTTATTTTAGGCTTTGGAGTCTGGGGTCCGCTTTTACCAGTCCAACTGCTGATATGGCTAAACTTCGACATTTTCCGTGAAGCGACTGCTGTCTGACCTCCACAACCCGAAATCGACATCGAAGCATTGCAGTTAGACCAATTGTTGAACTTTTGAGGGCTCCAACAACCCGTAACGACTGCCACTAGGTGTTCGTATGGCAACCGGGACCAACGGCTTAATGTGCTTTCCGAGGCACGACCAGACCAGTGCAAATATTCACATTCATACATACAAATACTTGCACTGTGCGTAGATCGAACCCGCGCCGCCTTGCGCAGCGGCCGCGTCCGCTACCGTTACGCCACGGAGGGTGTCAAAGTGTTACGATAGACTTTGATGTACTGTTTATTTTCTGAACAATGAAGTTTTTGCTTTTAGGGTTCTGTAGCCAAATGGCAAAAAACGTAACCCTTAAAGATTCGTCATGTGTGTCCATCTGTCCGTCCGTATGTCACAGCCATTTTTTCCGAAACTATAGGAGCTATATTCTGTGAAAAGCATTAAGATATTGATGCAAAAATAAAAAAATATAATAAATATTGGGGGCTCTTCATACTTACAGCTGAAACTATTTTTTTTTTTTCATTTAACTCATACGTGTGCGGTATCTATGGATAGGTCTTCAAATTAAAGTGATATCGAGGTTTCTTAATTATTTTTTTTTCTAAACGAAAATTGTTTTGAACGAGATCTAGTAAGTAGTTTTTTTTAATACCTCGTAAATCGTAAACCGCTTATTACCGCGTTATCTTTCATACAAATAACTCAAATCCTTTAATTTCATAAATCAACGGTACAAAACCCTTTGTGCGTGAGTCCGGCACACACTTGGCCGGTTTTTTAAATATCTTTACTCAGATGATGTCACTATCGCTACCCGCTCTCACTATGCCCGGCGCTTAACTGAAACGTTGTCATAAGCTGCGTACGAAATTCTAGATGTCAAAATGATAGGCACATATTGGACGGTTATTGATTTTACCCGGACACTGACCGAACGCTGCAAATTTATCGACGGAGAAACAACATTATATTTACCTTTTAAATATAAATTTCCCTCCTTTTAAATACAAATTCCGCTCTTTTGCACACAATGATAGGTACCTTTTTAACAAGAAATATGTACGTATGTAAATTGAACTGAGTATTAACACACAGTTAATGCGCTGCAAATGTTTTAATAATAAATTAAAATTAAGGATTTTTACCCTTGAACAATATTCTTGTGAAAACGTAAGATGCATGTAAAAATAAAGGGCTGCACACCGGGAGTGGCCGCAGTGAAAACTTGAACCTTGACTTTTATCCTTGTGAATTTATATTTTAGAATGGTTAGGGAATCATTTTTCACGGATTGCTTTATTTATCAGTATAAAAGTACTCATTTACATAGTAAAATACAATATTCATTTATTGCGCTACCTACCGTACACAACCACGGCAATTTACATATATGACACAAAAAATGCAACAGTTCAGAATCATTATAACTTATTTATATTAAAAAGTTTATCTTTCAGAAACAATAAGACTCACACTTGCGCAAGCGCACTGCGCCGTTTATACGAAACAGCAGGAGCAGGCATACCTACATTTTCGCGGCACGGCACAAAAAGATATTAGCTACTTTCTTTCCTTCGTCGGGCCGCCTTACTTTTTCCTCTTCTTACTCTTTCCTCTATCTTACGAATCTTTTCAAAAGAATTGCACAAATCTGCTAGTGTTCTTAACAAAAAACAGAATATTTCAACTGTTTGCTTCGTTGAAATATGCATATATGTTTAATTTTTATTTAAATTAACTTAGGCGGACTATTTTTATTCCATGAATTGAGAAAGAGAAGGCTATTGCGTTTAAAGCTATACTGTAAAAATAAATAATTTTCCAATCTTTTATTTTTGCCTAGCCATGACCCATTTTTTGAAGTCAAATTGGAATTCCACTCCAAGAAATGGGTCTAACCGGATACGGCTGAATACCAGTATTTTTGCATCAGTGGAGCGCCCGTATTCTTTTATAAATGAAAGCATTTATAATTGGTCACATTTACTATGTCTTATCATCATCATCATCATCATCATCATCATCTCAGCGTTTATCCTAGTCGGCCCCACCACATTTACTATGTCTTATGTACAGTAGAAATAAGATAGGGCCCACTATGCTACCCTGGGGGAGGCCATATTTAATATTTTTGTATTCAGACGAAGATTGGGTCATGTAATTTAACTGAAAGTGGGGATATTCACCAACTTAAGTGACAGTATTGATGGCATGGGCGATGTCTAGAGACAACACCAAGACAATCTCAGTCCTGAGAGCTCACTCGCGTATGATGGTATCCACCACCGAGCGCCCCCTGCGGAAGCCAAACTGGTTTTACACAATAACGCGTATCAGCTCCCTGCTGATATCACCAATCCGGTTACTGGGTAATACGCTTTGATAAGACTAGTTTTCTACTATCCGGAACGGCTATCAATGATTCTCTCTTTCTCTCAATAATATTGTAATCTCTAGTAAGTACAGAGCACAAATAAATTGGTAGGTAACATAAAATGAACGCACGTCTAATAAAATGGTCACAGCGGTAGTGAATCCAGGGATGCTGTCGGTCACGTGGGACACGACCCGTAGCTGTTCTATTCCATTTCAAGGTGTACGATCGCGATGCCCAGGCTTGGGTCACGGTCAAAGTAATTGTCGTACTCATATAAGGCTACTTTTATTCACCTTTTGTTTGGATTCATAGGACATTTTATGGAAAAAATGTTTGAACTGATGTAGTTTTGACTTGGCTTAATGTATTTTTCTATTGGTCTCTCCTACTAATATTGTAAATATAAAAGTTTTCAATAACGCAAAACAACTGATAGAATTCCGATGAAATTTAGCAGGCAAATAGTTTATGATCAGGATTAAAATAAAGACTACTTTTTATTACAGCCGTGGGATAAACTTCAACCTTAACGCGAACAAAGGCTCGTGACAATGCAACGACTGAGCCACTATGCACACACCGTCTAGATTCTAGACGATATGTTTTTTTTATATAATTATAAACTAGAGCTTGACCGCAATCCTGTCTGATGGTAAGCAGTGAGGCAATCGTTGATGGTAAAGCGCGCTAGTTTATTAAGAGCATATTCACTCAAAAAACGGATTGAATAGGAAGGAAGACGAAATGTGAGTGATGCATTGGTAAACCCAACAATACGACCAACGATGCTGCGCCAGAGGGAGATTGATCTGGAGACCCTCTCCCCTACACGAGCAAACTCCCTAAACAACATTTGGGGTCATCGTAACCGGCGCACATCACAACACGACTGCTTACCCATCCTACCATAACCCGTCCTCCGTATGGCTTCACCATACATCATACCATCATCATCAAGTCGTGGTGGCCTAGTGGTTAAAACACCAGCGTCTCAAGTATGAGTGTGCGGGTTCGATTCCAGGTCAGGCAAGTACCAATGTAACTTTTCTAAAGTTATATGTACTTTCTAAGTATATCTTGGACACCAATGACTGAAGGTGAAGGAAAACATCTTGAGAAAACCTCGACTTTATAAGTTTGAAATCACCAACCCGCGTTGAGCAACCGTGGTGATTACGCTCAATCCTTCTCTGTATGAGAGGAGACCTGTGCCCAGCAGTGGGACGATAAAAGGTTTATGATGATACATCATACCGCTACACGAAGAATCGCTTGGCGGCAAGACTTTGTCTGGTGGGTGGTAACTTCAGCTGGCAATCGATGTTCTATCACCGAGCCACTGCTTAGTGGTTCAGTCTAGTTCCAGACTCTAGAAGTATCAAATTTTGGCACAAGAGTTCAATATGTACTCGAAGTTGATTATAAAGTATGGGACAATGTTTAGGGTTCCACAAAGGAAAACGGAGCCCTTGTAAAATCAAAATCCAAGCATTTATTTGAAGGAAGAAACTCGACAGACAAATTTAAATCACAAAATGGTTATAAAATATTTGATTACATCATTCGTATTGAATTTATCATTTATGAAAGATGCACACTTTGAAAACGTTCGTTATAAAAAAACAATTCAGAAATTATAAAAAGCCGTGGCAGCTAAAAGATGGAAATTATAAAAAGCCGTGGCAGCTAAAAGATGACCATTCCCCACTAATGGCGCCCGTTCAAGAACATGACTTATGGATCCGCACTATTCAGGTAAACCATTTATAATGATTCAAAACTTATAATTTTCTTGGCTACATAGTGTGTGTTTAATATAGGCAAGGTTTGAATAAATAAACAATAAAAAAAAGCAATAAAACAAACATTCAGTCTGTAAGATAGGAAGCGGCTAAAGCCCAAACCTTTTTGTCTACGATATAATCTTAAACGGTATATCAACTTACATCAGGAACAACTTACATTTAATGAACTATTTGAATAAGCCTTAGATCTTGAAACAGATCATCATCATCATCAAGTGTTTTCACAGACCGTTGGGACTCTCCCGCTTACGTAGATGGGTAAGAGTCCAGACGCACTTAAGTTAATACTAACATTAGGCTAAGGTAAACTATTCAACATAATCTAAGCGTTAATCCCAGTCGCATCCGCAGCTTTTTCAGCTTTGGAGTCTGGGGTCCGCTTTACTAGTCTAACTGCTGATTTTGGCTAAACTTAGACATTTTCCGTGAAGCGACTGCCGTCTGACCTCCACAACCCGAAGGCGATATCGAAGCATTGCAGTTAGACCAATTGTTAGACTTTTGAGTGCTCCAACAACCCGTAACGACTGCCACTAGATGTTTGTATGGCAACCAGGACCAACGGCTTAACGTGCTTTCCGAGGCACGACCAGACCAGTGCAAATTCATGCATACAAATATTTGCACTGTGCGGGGATTGAATCCGCGCCTCCTTGCGCAACGGCCGCGTTCGCTACCGCTACGCCACAGAGGCTGTCAAGATCTTGAAACAGATCTAGAAGCTTATGTGAAAAACGTATAGAAAATGTAACGTATCTGAAAGAGCCACGTATTTTCTTGAGCCTTGTTGTTGGTACAACAGAATTGTGTTTAAAATTACCTCTTTGTCAGTTTTTTTTATATTTTATAAACTAGTACTTCACCGAAATCCTGCCTGATGTTAAGCAGTGATGCAATCATTGATGGTAAAGCGCGCTAGTTTATTAAGAGCCTATTCACTGTAGCCTTGAAGATACTCAAATTGTAGTCCGACGGAAACACCGCCGCTGGCAAGACGAGGCGAAACGCTTCGTTCGGATCGTTGAGGTGTCAACAACGTAAGGGTGGAAACTTGCCATACGACGGATCGTCCGATGATGGAACAGAGATGGGGAATTAAATCATGCAATTCTCTCGCACACTCTCCAAAATGCATCCTATCTATAGTATATCATAGTCTTCCTGTCCTTCTGTCAAGACCCTTTATTTCAGGGAAGCGCGGAGTTATCCAGTTGAAATATCAAATACTCAGGGCAATCATTTGAAGCAATAAAATTAATGAACATCACATTTATGAATATCAATTTTAGCGAACTCACCGAATTAAAAATTACTTGCACAATATTACTATATTGTTGTATTAGCCAATGGATCATTGTTGTGAAATTAAAAATATATACAATTTTATGACAAAATTTAGTTGAACCGAATGGACTTACTTCATGTAGAAATATTTAGTTACCTTTATTTTTGTAAAGATAACAAAAATACTGTAGGATAGACTGCCAGATTTTAAGTGTTGACAAAATTATGAATCCGCCGAGACACCAACGAATAACAAAGAGAGATAATATTTTATTCTCTGTCTCTGGGGTAGTCACTGCTATAAGTTGTAAAGTTGTTTACTTGTGTCCTTTTTCGGTCTCTTTATCAAATAGGATGTAGGTACCAAATGTATTTATAGTGAACCAAAGAGGTTTGATGCAAAAATGAACACTTCGCGAAACCTTTTCTGGTATACTTTTGGTTTTTACTAGCTTTTTATAATTCATACCGGCAACTTTGTAAAATTTCAACTGTCTACTTGTTACGGTTCATGGAATACGTTTCGTGGACAGACCCATCGGATGGACAGACGCCTGAAGCTTAAAAACAGGGTTCCGTTGGCACTGTTGGATACGTAAACCCAAAAAAGATCATAGATAGATGTTTTTTAAATCGTGGTAAAAAGGCTGCAGTGTTTGTGTGTTACTTACTTTGAATGCGCTTACAGCTTAACTTTAACTGCTACAGGATAGAAATATTGTTTTTGCATTTGATATCCTAATTCTATAGCCATGCTATGGCTATTTAACATCACAAATATGAAAAAAAGAACTCTGGACGTAAGCGAACAGGATATTTGATGTGATGGGGTGGGTCGAAGCATGTAGAAATTTCAAGCGAAAGAAATCGCGGAGCAAAGGCGAGATTCAAAACTGATTTTGTCCTAACGTTTTGATAGAAAGTTTTGCTGTTACGAAAACAAATTACATTAACATAAAGTTTTTTTTTTTTTGTTTAAACGTCGCACTCGTTATTTTACATTTTGTAACATAATATTTTTATTTCACAGGTACCTAAAAAGAGTGATAATTTTATCTTTACCTGTGAGTATTGGTGATTTCATTACCGTCTTTAATTTCAAAGTAATGACATGTTACCCGCTCAACATTCCTCACCCTAAGTTTACTTGTTTAAAAGCCGCAACAGTCGGCTAACGGCAGGTAGCCGGACCACTAAAACAAATACCTATTGCCCTTTTACATCCAAGGGCAAAAACAGTAGTGGCTGTAAATGTCTCAGTGGAGCCTTTAATTTTTATTAGCCCAACATCGTGCATTAAATAGACGTGAGAAATGTTCGGGCTTCGAAAATACCCAGTTATTTTGTATCTCGACGCTTTGTTCAAATAATAATTTATTATTCAGCAATGTATGTGTATTTTAAAAATCAACAAAAATGTTAACGTCACGTATTTTTTCAAAAGGAAATACGTGGTCCGATCAATTTGTTTTGACAAAGATTTAAAATGGAATGTTTGAAAATGTGTGGATGACGTGAATCTATAAATACATTGAAATGTGCTACGGAATTGAATGTTGCTACGGCGTAGGCAATGTTGCTACGGTTATGCTTTCGTATAATAAACACATGCTACGTAAGCGTGGTTGCTTTTTTATAATTTTAACCTAGTTTTTGACCGAAATCCCGCCAGATGGTAAGCAGTAATGCAATCGTTGATGATAAAGCGCGCTAGTTTATTAAGAGCGTATTTACTGTAAAAAACTGAGTGAATAGGAAGGAAGACGGCAGTTGAGCGAGGTGATGCAATATTAAACCCAACAACACGACCAACGATGCTGCACCGACACAACAACATTTTGCGCATCGTACCCGGCACACAACTGCTCAAATCCGGCCTCCGTACGGCTTCACCAGACATCATACCGGAACACGACAATTCGCTTGGCCTACGTCGTAATTATATGAATCGCGTAGCGTTAAGATATTGCTACACTACTTATATAAATATTTTCTTACAAATAAACATTACGAATTCCTGGAAGATGGTATACAGATTGAATTAAGAGGTAACTGTATGATTTGGCAGCCATGCTTACTTATGTACATACTTCAAAGGGGCTGTTCTCAGTATGGATGTGCTTAAATTATTACCCATGAATATTTATTAAATGAAAGTATTAAGAGAAAGAAATACTTGGCTCAAGTTCGAATTACACCAAGTTAACGCAATCCGTCGTTTTTGTTTCTCATTTCCTTTGTTTGCTATAAGTATTTATCTCCGTTTAATTGTCTCGCAAAGAGTTAGGTTATTTTAAATACCTTCTTTTTTTTGAATGACATTTATTAATTGGTTTTGCTATTTTTGTTCTGTTTTAATGGAGTTAGTGTAGTGTTGGTATACGTTAATTATCAATAGTGATAAAGTTGAATATATCATTAGCTTTTAATGTCTTAACACTTTACACAGGCCTCCCCTTTTCGGCAGGGCTGTGAGCTATAATTTATTGAGTGAATCCTGTCCGGGTTGGCAAATGACATATGTCTTTTAATGTTTGTGTCCTGGACACGGCATGTCCGCGAAAAACAATTTGCAACAATTCATAAAGAACATACAAATATCGCAGCATAGTGGCCACATCACGACTTTGCCTCAAACTTCTCTCATAAACGGTTCACGCGGCCGTCTTTTTCAATTGTCATTGGCGATATCCGCCATTATTGTGAAATAAAATTTTCAAAGAATTTCTATCATTAATTGTTAGACGTGTTATTGGCAAAATTGTGGTATTTATTCCACAGAGGCCATTGATTAAGAGTTGAGGTTAAATCTCACCTTGAAAAAAGAAGAAGAAAAATTGCATCCTACAAATTATAAATGGGGCCGTTGCCAAAAAGTAACCATAGCTCGATAAGTGTTATAAAGCTTTTGATAAAAATTTCTAAGTTTTTACAGCTTGTATTCGTTTTACTTATTCATGTAACTTTTACATCAGAATTTAACACCGCATATTAGTAACCACGGCCGCTTATACGGCACCCATATCCCAATTTAAAAATCCCTCATACATTTTGGACACAACGTAACATATCTTCTTCACTTCATAACAAAACGCGTATTACCGCGAACAGCTGCGGTAATTGAGGCTCATATGCTGGCCTCCATTATAAAGACCGTAGCATCTAAATACTATATAGAATAGAAAATTTACAGCTCTATATAAATCAGCGTATAAGTATTCCTCCTTATAATTTATGGGAGCCTGGTACCCGGTTGTTGGGGGTAATGGATGCGCCCGCAGATATCAGCGTAGTCGTCTTTAAATTACTCACTGCTACTAACGGAAGCATTGGCTCTGCCGTGACTACAAATCCACTTAAGTGTACAACTCACACTATTTAGATAAGACTTCCTAATAAAAATTGCCCTTAATTGTAATTGATTTTAATTGTATCCTGTTACAGGGAGATTGTGTCTCGAAGAATTATGGGTGGAGCTTTTCTGTGATAAAAATCAGTGTTAATATATTTTTAGTAGCCACAATGGTAGGGAAAAATTAGTAGCGTACTATTCGATGATCGGTAAAATTAATTAGGAATCTAACATGTTTCTGGTACAAATGGAAAACAATAAAATAAATAAAATAGAAATCATATAATAATTATCGCTAAGGAAATGACAGCCATATACGCCACAATAAGGGATACAGTATAACTTAGAATTCAATTTAGGTGTATTTTATTTAGCAGCCACAATAAAATAAATAAATGAATATATACGGACAAATCACACAGATTGAGTTAGCCCCAAAGTAAGTTCGAGATTTAAAAACTTATGACTTCGTGTTATGGGATACTAACTCAAAACTACATATTAATAATAGGTAGTAATTTTAGGGGTTACTTTAGGATTTTTTTCTATCGAGAAAATTAATTCAAAACGTGTTTTGAAAACAATGGTTTCCTGCTACATATAATCAAGATTAACATATAAATTTTTGGCTGCTCTGAAATGTATTTGGCTAAAAAATTGTTTTTTGAAGCCTATTTTTACTGAGCACAGCGCCTTAATGTATTAGGTATATATTATTAGCAGCGCCCTGCGGTTAAACATAAAATAAATAAATATATACAGACCAATCACACAGATTGAGCTAGCCCCAAAGTAAGTTCGAGACTTGTGTTATAGGATACTAACTCAACGATACTATATTTATAATAGATACATATATAGATAAACATCCAAGACCCAGGCCAATCAGGAAAAGATCGTTTTCCATCATGACCTGGCCGGGGATCGAACCCGGGGCCTCCACGTCGCAGGCAGACGTGTTGACCGCTGCGCCATGGAGGAATATTAACTCCCTTGACCAATTACGGTCAGTCTTCGCAGCGGAGATTAGCCAGGTACGCAGGAGATAAGCACAATTAGTGTTAGCGCAAATACAGATGCAGTCACTGTTTCTTTACTTTCATTAGTCCGATAGGACGGCAATTTGATATGTATGGCGAGATATAAGGTATGACCAACATCTTTAAGTACTTTAAGAGACACAAGGGTATCAAACCACTAACTTTTAAATTACTCATTGCTACTGAGATATTGCTCATGTAAAAACTCTGATGATGAGGTGGGCAAAGAGGCATCACTTACTGAATGCTTGAGGAAGATCATTGCCGTCGTGGTAGACCATGACGAAAGTGGTTTGACGATCTGGTAAAGTTCGCGGGGCCAACATGGCAAGAGATAGCATAACAGGGAGGTTTTGAAAGAAAAAAAGGAGGCCTTTGGCTAGTAGTGAGACGCTAAATCCATACTAATATTATAAAGTATCTCTGTCTGTCTATCTGTCTGAACCGATTGTAATGAACTTTGGTACACAGATAGTCTAGAACTGGAGAAAGGACATAGGCTATATAACATCCCGCTATGACCAATAGGAGCAGAGCAATAACAAAAAATGTTGCGAAAACGGAAGCTAACGCGGTCGTACATATTGCTCCCATTATTTTAAAAGGCGCTTATTTTATGTCAACTGAGCTCTTTTTAATTTACGGGAACCACCGCGTGCTGTAAGCTGAAGTCCACGCGGACGGAGTCGCAGGCAACAGCTAGTAGCCTGTAAAACTTAAAAAAAAAACTCAATAACACTGCGCTCTACCAGAGAATTGATCCCAAGACGAGACTAATGAGGCAGTAGTAGTAGTTAGCAGCCATGTACTGAGAAACAGATTAAAGGTTTGTACTGCACCCTTAGTCCTATTAATGAAGGTAGTAAGTCCTCCTTAGTAAACATTTTAGCTCAATAACATCTTTCCGACATCAACTATGATTCGGTTAAGGTTCAGTACTGCAAATTCATGTATAATATAAATTATGCTTTCTACTGCTATATAATTGCTATTATTGCTTTCATAAAAATGCCCTACTGGTAATGTATGTATTATACTAGCGGCCGCCAGCGACTCGGTCGCGTGGAGTTAGTTATGGTCAGCTATCCCCAAAAATATTTTTTCAAATCGGATCAGTAGTTCCCGAGATTAGCGCGTTCAAACAAACAAATAAACAAACATACAAACTCTTCAGCTTTATATATTAGTATAGATTACATAATAAAACATAGAATCATTGTTTTAAGATAATTCGTAAGTACTTAAGCGGAATGATTCCGTGGAATAACATAAATGTCAGTTATGTATTGTGGTACCTATAAGATTTTGAAAATAGCAAGCCCATGCTCTTGTTCAGAGTGCGCACATCATTGATATAATATTAAACTAAGGTAGATACGTCACTAGCGCACTGAAAATGAAGCGTACAAAAGGAGGTAAGTCCAGCAAGTCGCTTTAGTTTTCGTCGATTCTATTTAAGCGCAAACGACAAACACTAGCCATCTTTTTCTTCTCTATGCTCTAGATTGCGGCCCACCTCACTCACACTGTGCCAACGTGTGAAATGTACGCAGAATAAAAAAATTGCATGTGTGTGCTGCTGCTCCGATCGGCACATTTATTTTGGTTAATTTGTTAGAGCATATCATATCTGTTTAATATTATATCAATGGCGCACATTAAACTCTTGTTATAAGAAATATAAATAATACGGGGAAGAATGTTTGTTATATATAGAAAAAAATACAAGGTTTTTATAAAAGCTACTAAAAATTCTGTACACAGGAATTCATACAGAAAATGAATAGAATATTAAATTATGTCGGTCCGCATTTTGTAAAACTGACGAAGCTTCTTGTTAAGCTTTCAAGAAGCTTTTAAGTTAATGAACAACTTATTAAAAACATCTATTGACTTTTATGCTGGTTGTTTGGGTAAAATTTGATCAACATTTATTAATGAAACAGGAGATATTTTTATTTTAACTGGTCGTAAAACCTAAAATGTCAAAAAATTAAATGTCTTCGAAATGATCTGTTTACGATAAAATGTGTTTACTGTTCCTTTTTTACTCAAAATTATATACATATTTAAACATAGAGCAGTAAAAAAAACTATAGTAGCGGCTCTTAATGAATGTAAATCTTGATAATGCCTATGTCTAGTCTATCGAACGTATGTATTATAATTAATAGATATTATTTCCTATTCACACTAATTCCAAATTGAATAAATGGATGGTCTTGACAAGTTCACATCATTTTGCATACTAGTTTTATTGGGGGCAATAAATAAAAGCAATGTTATAAAAAATAATTGGTGGTTCTCCTATAACTTGAAATAGTTTTACATGATTCACAATTTGTCGGAATATCTGTTTAGTTTGTATTGCACATATAATATAATAATATAATTTTAAAATGCCATCAATTTAAAATATTTGCACTGCTTCGATATCGCCTTCGGGTTGTCGAGGTCAGACGGCAGTCGCTTCCCAGAAAATATCGAAGTTTAACTAAAATATCAGCAGTTAGGTGCGTATTACAGAACGTCACTCAAAACTCAAGCTCTACTCAAGTCTCGTTTCCAGCCATTTGATTGGTTGAAACTAGTTTTAAGTAATGTTTAAACAGAGATCAATGCTTGAGTGACATTCTGTAATACAGACCTCTGTAACACAGACTCCAGACTCCAAAGCTGAAAAAGCTTCGGATGCGACTGTGATTAACGCAGAGACGATGATGATCAATTTAAAATATTTAACGCACAATTTAATTAACATTTGTCAATTTGTTCAATATAAATCAATTACATGTAATGGTCATCATCATTATCTGTCTTGCCTTATCCCAACTATGTTTGGGTCAGCTTCCGGTCTTACCGTGTTCAGCTGAATACCAGTTTTTTACATGGGGAAACTGCTTATCTGACCTACACAACCCAGTTACCGGGTAAAAAATATATCTTTTGCTATGAGTGGTGGTCAGACTTTTGGACAATTGCAATGGTGGAAGTATGAAATGAATACTGTAAAGGCTATAATTGTGTTGTTTAAAATATTCATTCCCAACATTGGATACCGTTTGTTTGCAACAAGCAAAATAAATTTTACCAATATATGAAGCAAATATTGGGAAATCCAATATTTTATACAATTTTATATGTCCAACCGGTCAATTTAACGATTTATAAATCTTTAATTCGAACCATTTCTGGTTGGAAAATTCCAGTTTCATTGGGGAGAGCAATTGGCAACTTTATTTATTGCTCCGCTCGGCCCGCGGCGTTGCCCGTGAAAACGTACTTTATCCCTTTTACCTCGCTTAAGGGGCGATTTGGAAAAATCCCTAAGTGGGTACCTACGTCACCGGCAGAGCTATCCTACAACAATTTTGTTTGCCACGGGCCACATTTAACATCACTTAGTTCTAATTTTGTTTCCAGTGTTTCAGGTTATTTTATTTTTTCCTGTTATTCCTTAGGATATTTTCTTGTTCTACTATCGTGTTTAGTCTTTAATACATCTTCTAAATAATTACACACTTATTAAGAAGAGCAGTCAGTCTAGCCTGAACTTCCTTCACTTTGATGACTTACAGCACAAACATTCAGGTATAATTGTTAAGTTTAAACTACTTTTTACTAACTTTTTACTGCCACATTAATTATTCAGGCATAACTGAAACTTACTTGTTTGCGATATAGAAAATATAAAATGAAATAAAATGAACTATGAATATAACAAAGAAACAATTATTTCAACTTAGATTATATTAAAATTTATTTAACTAACACTGTGCTCAAAAATAATATTATGTAAAATAATACACATGGTACCTATATTAAATAGTTCAAAACTTTTTAACAAACCATGGATTCTATTCAAAGTAATATTAATAAGCTAATACTCACCTACATTAATTAAATTAAATGAAACAATAGTTCTATAACTGGTCATAGCTCATGATGCAGATCTGTAATAAATAAACGTGCGGTTGTCATCCTCGCCACACTCACTGAACATAAAATCCACTCAAACCTGGTCGGTTTAATTAACGAATTATTTGTTTACAGGCATTACTCTCCCCGTCTCACTTCTGTTGATCCGGTAAAGTTATATTAAATTTTGCGCAAGTTGAACACGAAAGTTTTATGTATTTTCGCGGCACACAGACGCGAAGTAAACTCGTCGTGTGGAGTGGCAAGTTGTGCGTTGGCGCGACACAGTCCTAGCGCGCGGTCGGTTTCGCACTGACTTAGTTCGCGCGACACACGGAGCGACCGGCCGACTTGAGAGCGAAGCCGGTGCGATTCATGCGCGGATCACTGGGTAGGAGGAGTCTTCGAACAAAACCACGCCTACCAAGGAGCTACACATTTCTTTTTCAATATGTGTAATTCAATTTCGCTTATGTCTTCGCTGGGAAAGTTGATGCCCCGTTGTCGCTGAACGCGATGTTTTTATGTAAACTGTAATGTAGTTCGCGAACCGAGTCGGCCGTGATGCTACGCTCCGTGTGATTTCCCTTTTCTTTTTTGTTGGCAATTTCACGTGCTGTTGCTTGTTCATATGTAGAGGTATAATAATAAAAATTGGGCAACTTTGTTAGGTAAAGAATAAGTGGTATGATGAGCTCTGTTATAAGTTAACTTTTAAACTTTTTTATTGGTGTTGGTTTTAAGTAAATCGTCTAGCAAATATTAATTTTGTAGTACCTATATACGTAGATCCTAAGTAAATAAAATAAAAATATAATAAAAAACATAACCCTCCTGGCAGTCGGGTAAAAAAAGAAATTACGAAATTTACTTTTAATCAATGTTTAAATACTTTCATTAAACACTACGGGTAAATGGTGAACTAAACCATAACAGTAATATCGCATTAATTCCACCAAACAACAGAATCCCATCCCACCGCGAATAAGTTCCTCAACGCTTTGGACTGTAAAGGAATTCACTAAATTATAACAGTAAATTAAGCGTAGTTTCATTTGTGTTACCAAGTGAATTATGCGTTGGTATCTTAGTTCTGTCACCACCTAAGTTACTACGGTTCAAAATTAATACAGTACCATAAGCCAGCTCTAATACCGCGCGTCCTGGGGCTTCTATTTACCGTATCAAATTTTAAGAAGACCTTTAAGGTAACGCCAACCTTGTACATTTAAAAATAGGGTTTAAAATTCAGCTTTTACCCTAAATGTACATAAGCTTTTATGTACGCATTCAATCATTATTAAGTGTACACCTATTTGTTTAGTGTCGTATGTAACGAGATACTAATGACAACTGACATCTATAAACTAAATTGCGCTATATGATATTAGCACCTGGCTTCATAATAATTTACTTGAGAAATGGCGAGGACTTGAAATAAGATTGTTGGGAGTTCATATTGAAACTTGGAAAGTAAACGATGCAGGAACGTCTGAATATTTTAAATCCACAGAAGAAGGTGTTTATTTTAGTTTTTGTAGTTTCTGTCTAAAACTTTTGATTTCAGTATTTCGTTTTTACTAGATTGTTTATTTTGATCTGCCTTTTTCGTACACATACTTCTCAGACGTGCTTGTGTTTTTGAGCTATTAAAAACACGGAAAATACTCATATGTTGGACCACAAGATACAACGCATAATTTGTGGTTCATTGAATTCGTTCATTGTATGAAAGTTCAATGGTTAGCGCAGTGGTCAAGTTATTGACTGCTGCACTGCATGATGCGGGTTCGGTACCCGCACGGAACAAATATTTGTATGACCTACAAGTAGTTGTTCCAGGCCTGGATGTTTGTGTAAGTTAGTTTATATGTTTGTGAATGCACCCACGATACAGGAGCAATTCTCAGTACGTTTCTAGGGCACGCAAAAAAAAAAAATGGTTAAATTGTATTTTTATTTCATACTAGCTTTCCGCCCGCGGCTTCGCCCGCGTGGAGTTCCGTTATATCGCGCTTTTTAGATTTCCCTCGGGAACATCAAATTTTTCCGGTATAAAAGGTAGCCTATGTTCTTTCTCAGGGTCTAAAGATTGTCTGTGCCAAATTTCATCAAAATTGGTTGAGAGGTTTAAGCGGGAAAGCGTAACAGACAGACAGACAGACAGAGTTACTTTCGCATTTATAATATTAGTATGGATTATTACATACTTAGTGCCGTTCCTTATATCAATTAAGAAGTTTGCCAGGTTGGAATTGACTTGGACACATCAGCTGCATTCAGGATGACCGCTGATCATAAGTCTCCAAACATTTGATGCCTGAACATGCATAAACCAGCGGTGACGTGACCTGGACGTATACTGCAAAGGCTGGTGGCGCGGTGAAAGAGAGCCAGGAAGTACTTGAGGCAAACCTCTACACAGCAGTGATACAGTAAAGGATGAACAAAATAAAATCACTATGTAAATTAATCATATCGGTATTCATTTTCAAACTTATAAGGAACGTTAAGTTTGACAGGTCAGTACAATAAAAACTGAATCTTTCATACATGCAAAGTAAACCTTTCCAGTAACATGTGGTTACTGTGTCGTGTGAAATTATCTACAATATAGGTACCTACTACCTAACTGACTTCCTAAAAACTTTCGCTTCATGGAAAACGCAAGTCGCACTCCAAACTGAAGAGACTGTCATATAAATTCCCGTACTTAAAACCAACAAGACAAGTAGGTAAAAATTCCCATAACGCTATAAACATCTATGATTACTTATTCACCGTAACACAAACAAGACGAGTGCATAATACAAAAATTCCCATTTCGCTATAAAAAGCTACCATTACGTACTTACCGTAACACAAACAAGACGACCAGGTAACCAACTATTTATGAAGCGACTGCGTCATAAAAAGTAAAAGCGTAGTTTTAAAACTGAACTAGTTTTAAAATCATGCTAACGTTTAAAACTCGACAAAAAATGCAACAACACTTTAACGGCTCAAGTTTTTCATACGGCAGTCGGTGGGGGTAAGTCTGATGTAATCCTGGCAAGTTTGCTATCGTCTCGGCAAAGGAAGCAAAAGGAGAAAGGAGGCCGATAGTCGGTCGGTCCCTCGGGCCTCGTTTGAACCGGAGCGATTTCGCGGCCGTTCTTATGATTAAGTCAACTCTGGTGGGATTCAGAATCGAGCCTCACTAGACGTCGTTTCGATGATTCAACTCGCGGAAATATTACTTCGTCAAACTAGTTTATTGATTTTGATGCAGGGTTTTATTGGTTTTTTTTTCTTTGGTTTTTTTTTATTGACTGCAATCTGATATGAGAATGTGACTGGTTTTATCTTCAAAGGATAGGAGGGTAAAGGTATCTCTGTTATGGAAATTAGACTGTCTGTTAAAACGAAAAAGAGAATTCAGTAAAAAATATTGATATCCAAATCCCTAGCAAACTTGTTAATAAAGAAACATTATATTTTCTGTGCGAGAGAATTAAAAGTTCCAACCTACATCATAATTTTAATAAAGTTTTTCTCTAAGTAAGATACAATACAAGGCCTAAATTAAAAACCATTTGATGAAGTAACTG
This sequence comes from Sesamia nonagrioides, assembly GCA_017933935.1. Lineage (NCBI taxonomy): Eukaryota > Metazoa > Arthropoda > Insecta > Lepidoptera > Noctuidae > Sesamia > Sesamia nonagrioides. The sequence continues at coordinate 218,900 of JADWQK010000642.1, read as the reverse complement.
ATTAGTTATACAACATACAAATTACCCTTTTTACTTTGTAACAAATTACGCTATCTTCTTCCAATACGCCCGTTTTTATAAATAGAGTAGCGTCTGAAGATTTTATTACAGAATATCTAGATAATGAAATGAACATAAATAAACTTTATTATAGAGCGAAACAGGAAAATACGATAAAGGGGAAGGAGTCTTCCATTTGAACGGAAAGTTGTTTTATATTAGGCAAATTTTCTTTATTTACATTTAGGTAAAAAGAAAACTTCACCCGTACTTTCAAGACAGTATATTCAATGGTTTATGAATGACTTGTTCTAACTGTCTTTACAGATGAATAACTTGTTTCTCTTTGATTTTTCTTAAGATGGCATTATTTTGTACCTGCGTCTAAAGATCAAATTAAGACTGTAATGTGTGAGTATGTACGTTACTTAGAATTTTAGATTGGATAGCTTAGATTACCAATGGTTTGTGGCAAATAAATAAAGCATAACTAGTGATTAATAGAATAGAATATACTTATACTGACTTGCAGCAAGCGTATATCTGCGCTAAAATATGTAATATTGAAAATTAACTTTCTGGGTAGAACCGAGTCTTAAATCAGTTTGAACGCATTCAATCATTCAGATTATGAACGTGTGAATCTGAAGTGTGAAGAAAACTTACCTGACTCTTTACCAATAATGAAGCAAATTTTGCATAGAAGACCCTCCCACATTTAAGTAGTTATTACAGGTAAAATTCGTGGCGGCCTAGCAGTTAAAACACCAGCCTCTCAATTATGAGTGTGTGGGTTCGATTCCAGGTCAGCAAGTACCAATGTAACTTTTCTAAGTTATATGTACTTTGTAAGTGTACTTGGACATCAATGATTAATTACAAGTTGAAGGAAAACATCTTGAGGAAACCTGGACTTTAAGTATGAAATCACCAACCCGCATTGAGCAAGCGTGGTGATTACGCTCAATCCTTCTCTGTATGAGAGGAGACCTGTGCCCAGCTGTGGGACAGTAAAAAAAAGGTTCATGATGATGACAGGTAAAATTAACTACAAACTTATTGCCCAGACAGGCAAAAGAAAACACTAAAAATCTTTTTTACAATAAAAAAAACCGACTTCCAAAAAACACTACCGAGTGAAAAATAACCAATTTCGGAAGTCCGTGTACTTATTTGGTTTTCTTTTCTGAAGTCGTTTTTTTTTTAATTTTATACACTTTTATTTGTGAAAAGTACTGTTCAGCTCTATCCGGTCAGACTGGACACTGACGCTAATATAATTGGGGAAAGGCCTGTAAGCAAATGACATATTTTGTTTACTTTAATTTTTACCCGTAATTTTGGTTTAAAATCGATGCCACTGAAGCGATTTCTATAAAATTCCTATGAGACCAAAATGATAGTATGAGCAATGTAGAAGCTACATAACGCGATTACGCAACTAATATTCAGTTTCTTGATTTTAATTGATGTTGTTTTTGCCTATGTTAAAGTTCAATGCTGCAAATTTTTGAGGAATTCCCTCGACTGCCTATAGTCTTCATCATCAGATTTACTGCTGACATTCATTTTAACTCATATATGGGTTAAAATGATTGTCAGCAGTGAATCTAACTTTGCACCTATAGGTGCAAAGTTCTCAGGAATATAAATGAATTAAGTCCAAACACAAACTAGCTTCACTTCCCTTCACTGTCCTTCGTCTTCATCATAAGACCCCTAATGACAATCATAATACATTTAGGAGAATAGGCTCGTACTGTAAACTGTTGAGAAGTTTTTTTTTTTTATAAATTTTAAACTAGCGTTTGACCGCAATCCCGCTTGATGGTAAGCAGAGATGCGATCGTTGATGGTAAAGCGCGCTAGTTTATTAAGAGCCTATTCACTTTAGCCTTGAAGACACTCAAATTGTAGTGTGACGGAAACACCGTCGCCGGCAAATTGTTCCAGTCCCTCGATGTACGCGGTATAAAAGAAGAAGCAAAATGCTTCGTCCAGATCGTAGTGGTGTCAACAACGTAAGGGTGGAAAGTCGCCGTAAGATGGGTCGTCCGATGGTAGAATTGAGATGGGGGAATTAAATCATGCAATTCCCTTGCACACTGACCAGAATGCATCCTATAGAAGACCGAAAGGCTGGCTACTCTACGCCTGTGCTCCAGGCTTTGGAGACCGTTTCGAGTTAAATCTGGGTCGCCAATCAGCTTCTTTGCACGCCTCTCCACAGAATCCAAAGTTCCTGGAATTGGCCTTTGTCTTCATCATCAGAGCCCTTATGACAGTCACAACCCATCTAGGCATAAAGTTCTTATCAATAACAAATTGATCAAGTACAAACACATGGTAGCTGCTGTGAATCGTTGAGAAGTTCCTTCGACTGTCTCCCGGCTCCATCATCAGATCTACTCCAGACCTTTATTAAATTTTAGCGCTTTAAAATACTTAATTAAAATGCTTAGACGTGCACTATGACCCCTACGATTTTTGAAAGTTTTGCTTGATTTATCTGGTCCATTATCAGATCCTGACTTGGTGAATATGGGACCACCTGGACAGTATAAATAAAAAAAGAATTTTGCAAATAGACCCAGGCGTCTTAGAGTAATCGGTAAACATAAAGAAAAAAAAAAGAAAGATGGCGACGAATTGAGAACCACTTCCTTTTTTGATGTTAGTTAAAAATTGTCAGTAAAAATGATTGATTCTAGTTTATAGAAACCAAGCGTTAGTCAATATTGAGTATTGTCCGATGAAGCTTAACTTGAAAACGACATATTTTATAAGTATCATCTGAATATAATATCAAAGGTTTCGTTACATAAATGGGAAATCTATACTAATATATAAAGCTGAAAGGTTTGTTTGTTTGTTTGTTTGAACGCGCTAATCTCAGAAACTACTTGCCCTATTTGAAAAAATATTTTTGCGTTTGATAGCCCATTAATCCAGGAAGGCTAAGGCTATATAAAGGCTATATAAAGGAAGGCTATATAAAATTACGCTACGATCAATAGGAGCGGAGCATATAAAAAAAGGCGACAAAGTCGCGCGCGGCCGCTAGTCTCTTATAAGTCAGCGACAGCAACTAAGGTAGAGAGAATAGGCTCTCAATGTTCCTACTAGTGCGCTATATCCTCAACGACCGTATCACTGTTTACCACCAGGTGGATCGCGGTCAATTGTTAGCTTAAAATGTTAAAAAAATAAAAATATGTCGCAGACAGCGACGGCAGAGCGGTAGGGTCGACAGCATCTTGGTGTGGTGGTACGGGTTCCATGTCGTAGGTGAGTTTTGAATTAAAACACGACCAATCTTGACAATCACAATTTAAATAGGCAAACTGACAGTTTCGGTTCGGAGAAGTGCCTTAGTCCGCGTCTCGATGCAAAGTGCCCGTTCGACGAACCGCACTTTCCAAAGCGACTCCATCTATGTGCCGCCATCACAAAATGACGTCACAAGCGTTTGCCCCTGTACTACGTAAATCAAATGAGCAACTTTTCTTCAAATAATTTCTACGATCTCCGACAAATATATTATTTGGAATAATGTAGTGACACTCGCCTAAGTCTTGATTATTGGTAGGGGCTTAGAGATACATTCGTGAGGCTTAAAAGCAAATATCAAAAATCATAAATGGATTGATTGTACCTAAAATTATATTAAACTAGCTGCGTCTCGCGGTTTTACCCTTGTAGGTTTCGATATGTTTTTTTATATGCTCCGCTCCTATTGGTTACAGCCTTCCTGGATTAATGGGCTACCTAACGCAAGAAAATTAGCGCTTTCAAACAAACAAATAAATTCTGCAGCTTTATATATTAGTGAAGATAATAACTTTATTATACACTAATAGCCGCCCGCGACTTCGTTCGCGTAGAGTAATAAGAAAAAATATATAACATACATTTTAATTTCATGTTATGCTCTGCTCCTTGTAGTCGTAGCGTGATGTTATATGACCTAAAACCTTCCTAGATTAATGGGCTATCCAACGCAAAAAGAATTTTTCAAATCCGACCAATAGTTTCTGAGATTAGCGCGTTCAAGCAGACAAACAAAGTCTTCAGCTTTATATATCTTTATATATATAATTCTGCTGTACGTGTGTATGTCATTGAACTCCTCCTAAACGGCTTGACCGATTTTAATGAATTTTTCTATATGCGTTTGAGTGGTGACCTGGATAGTTTAGATTCACAAATCAACCCGGCAGATGGCGCTGATCGCTTGAAAAAGCATGTGATCTCGGAAACGGCCCTAACGATTTCGCTGAAATTTAATATGTGGAGGTTTTCGGGGACGAGAAATCGATCTAGCTCAGTCTTATGTCTGGGGAAGCGCATGTTTTCAAGTTTTCTCTTTCGCAATATTTCACTCATAATATGGGCACTAATTTCGTGTGGCTTGACATAGCGGCTGTAGCGTAGGCGATAGTGGTATGGTCTACTCGCGATGGCTGGTGTTCCTCGGTTCAAACCCGGCCAATCACGAGTTTTTTTTTAATTTGTTTTTGACAAGTTTATAGTTTTTTTTAATTTTTGTAGTTACTTAAAAAGAAAATTGTACATAAAAACTAAAAGCGGAAAAAATAAAAAAAATATATTAATTTTTTTTATTTAACTAAAATTGTACTTAAGAACTAAAAGAGAAAAAATAAATAGAAATAAATAAATGTTTAAGATTTTTTATTTAACTTAAAGAGACTGAAACAAGAGCTCTAGGGTAGAGAGAGGCATGATATCTTTGTTACAATTGCAGATGACAATGCTTTCTATGGGTATATTCCTAAATCTGCTGTACGTGTGTACGTCACTGAATTCCTCCTAAAGGGCTGGTTCGATTTGAATGAAGTCTATGTATATAAATGAAAGTCGTGTTAGTTACTCTATTTATAACTCAAGAACCGCTTAACCAGTATGGCGGAAATTGTTAGGGAGGTAGATAAGAACTGGGAGAAGGACATATCACATAGGATACTTTTTAGCCCCGTTCCCGTTGTTCCCGTCGTTCCCGTGTGACGTGACATAAGACATGGTATAACAAACGCAACTGACATGGAATAACAAAACAACTCAATCAAAATATAAGTTAGCGGTTCATTTGCTAAAAATGGTACAAACACACTGCTGCACTACTCAGCATATTAAAAAAATGTCTTACCGGTTGAATGTTGATGCAATCATTTAAAGCAAGGAATATAAATAGTCTCTCTATCTCTCTAAATACTCTCTGGTTTAATTTTTTTAATAAAAGCCCCAAAGCAAACTTCAACTTCAAAATTTCTAATATTGTATTGCTGTGCCATTTAACACTTCACTACATACTATAAAACAAAGTTACTTTCTCTTTCCCTATGTCCTTTTGAATGATTAAATCTTTAAAACTGCGAAACAGATTTTGATGAGGTTTTTTTTTAATAGATAGAGTAAATAAAAAGAAACTTTTATATGTATAATAACATCCATTAAATTGTGGAGAAACACTATCCCTCGCCCACATGTGGGAGTGACGAGAGGAGGCATAACTCCGTTGCCGCGAAAAATCGCAGTACAGCAGACAGAGACATGGAAAGTGTGATTGTCGCAATCCAGCACTGAGCACGCCACAAACATCAAAATCCTCTCTTTGAGGAGTAGCTAGAGAGGCGCCACGGCGTCCTCACCTTCCGACTGACGTAGGTCCTCACCGGACACGGCTGTTTCGGGAGGTTCCTGTTCCGTATAAGGCGGGAGGATACGCCAGGGTGACCACTGTGTGCATCGCCCTGAGGACACGGTGGAGCAAATGGTGGAGGTCTGCCCGGCTTGGGTAAAGCACAGCCGTGTCCTCGTGGTGGCGATCGGCTGCGATCTCTCGCGTCCGACCCTGGTCCGGGCCATCGTCCGGAGCAAGAGTGCATGGCAAGCTTTCACCTCCTTCTGTGAAGCAGTGATGCTGGCAAAGGAGGAGGCGGAGCGCGTGAGGGAGCGGAAATCCCACTACCCTCATGCCTCAAACCGCCGCAGGAAGCGCCCTGGTCAGGAGGCAACATCGGACTCCCGACCACCGTAGGCGCGGGGTTGCGGGCGGCGAGCGATAGGCAGCCTAGCCTCCTGGTAAGAACCAGGCCCGGGTTGACGGCGCGTTGTGTTTCACACGCGCCTCAAAAAGATGTCAGCACACCTTGACGGGGTCCACGAGGACTGGTCCACAGGGTTGCGGGTTGGTTAAAAAAGAAACCATGGCACTGGTCGTTGCATAGGCAAGTGAAGGAACACGGGTGGATTTTAGTCAATAAAAGTCTGACACGCTCTTCCGCTCCGCCCAGAGCGGGAGAGGTCATTTGATGATTTCCCATCCAAAACAAAAAAAAAGAACTGAAGAAGAGCAAGAAATTGCACTTGAAGAGCGCCTGTAGCCTGAGCCTTAGTATGGCTCGACTTCGTGCTTCTCACTCACCAGAGCAAAGGGAGGCAGCCCGTGAAACGGCTCGGTTGGCAATGCGAAATCGTCGAGCAAACCTCAGAGATCAAGCGCTAGATAATTTACGAAGCACAAGAAGAAGTTCATCAAATACTGATTTGAATCAGGCAGCGTTTCAATACGCATATAATATAGCGCAATGGCGTTCGCATTGGGCCAATGGATGTTGTTTGCGAGTATTGTAGCACATTAAAGATTTCCGGAGAACCGCCAGGATTGTGCTCCCAAATAAAGAATCATTGAATAATAATATTTATTTATTTAAAATTATCCTAATTTAAAAAGTAGTCATGTGCCTTTAAGGCGGAACGAAGTTCGCCGGGTCAGCTAGTTAAGTATAGATTGTATTTGATTGTAGATTCTATTGGATATTTCATATTACGTCTTCCGCTCATTTCAATAATTCCATCTACAGATCAGTGTGTGTTACCATAAATTGAATTCCAAAAGACTCGTCAATTAGTCATCAATTAATTTATTAGTCGTCATTATAATTAATTGAAAAATGTTCAAAGTGGAAATTTTGTCCTGATAACATTTTTTGCTCGTCGAATAAACTGCCACGGGTATTCTGTTAATTGGTTTTATGTCTATAATTTCCACTAGTTTGTTTTAATACACGCCTGAATTAATTTTCAGTGTTCATTCATAATATTTCATACAAGTTATGCTACAGAAGTTGGATGGATGACTTTTAAAGTTGTGTTTTATTTATATTGTGAAAACGATTCCTTTTGGAACGTCAACGTTGTGGTCACAAAATTGTTTGTATACCTAGAGATAAGTTGAGATCTGTAATTTATTTCTAAGTTTAATATTTTCTGCGTTGTTTTGTTTTTCTATCTCTGAAACTTAGTAAGTTGCTAAAACCACATAGATACACATTTAAATTTTAACAACTGCAGCTCGCGGTTTCGATCCGTGGGAATATCTAATTTAAAAAAATCGATATTCTCGAATCCAAATCCTATGCGTTATTCCTGATTATAAACCATCTGTATGACACATTTTATGCAAATCCGTTCAATAGTTTTTTCGTGAATGAGTAACATACATACATTTATAATCCATACATATGTACATCCTCACTAACTTTCGCATTTATAATATTAGTATGATTTAGTCAATAGGGATGTATCCAAGGTATGAAAATCAAAAAAATAATTAGTCCGTCTTATAGATAATAAAATAAATGTAGACCAGTATTTTTCATTTTATCGAAATTACCAAAAACTACTGAGATATAGCGTATTAAAGTTACGGAGTGGGGGCTAATTATGTCATGCCGTGGTATATTTTGTACCACGGCATGACGTCATGCTACATTTCAAATCAATATATCTTCCTAAGTATTAGAATGAAAGAAAAAATAAAAAATACGTGTTCAATATTTTTTATAAAATTATTAAATTAATTTTAAATTATTTTTTAGGATACAACGCAATTAAATAAATCAAACTTACAAATAAAGGAACTATGTATAGTCATTTATTCCTCAAAACCTTCTACATTTAAAAAGCAACAAAAGTCTTGTGTCTGCACTGGAAAAATACTGGCTACATACATTATATTACATCTTGTATGGGAAGCCATGGGAAAGGAAATTAGCGTTATAGATATGTATATGTATATGTTAATTAAGGCAAAAGCTGTATTATTTTTAAGCACCTAACATCCATTTAGTAAACAAAACCATATTTAAAACAAAATGTCGAACTGTACCTATAAATTTTAAATGTCCTTCTATTGTCACCCATCGTGTTTAAGCGAGTTTCTTAAACAATAGCGAGTTGGGTCGCCTCGCCTTAACGTGCAGATCTTATTGTTTAAAGGAATACGCGGTTTCGGCTCAGTATTGTTGTTATCTACGTGCGCGACCTCCTTTCGCGAAGAAATTAAAATAATAATACGTGTTACATGTTCGTATTATCAACATTTCCTCTTTATCTCAGTTGATTAGGCGTTCTTACTTCTATAAAGATGTCATTGAAACTGGTACCTAGTATAGCAAAAGAAGTGTTCAGATGTTATCAAAATAATTCGAAGCTTTTGCAGATAGGCGCGGTACGATTTCGATAGAACTAATTCCATGAAGAATGTTCTACTAGTGTCGTGTCGCCTTATGTTGATAATAATGATATTTATTTATTTATTTACTAGCTTTCCGACCGCGGCTTCGCCCGCGTGGAGTTCGGTTATATCGCGCTTTTAGATTTCCCTCGGGAACATCGAATTTTTCCGCGATAAAAGTCGCCTATGTTCTTTCTCAGGGTCTAAAGATTGTTTGTGCCAAATTTCATCAAAATCGGTTGAGAGGTTTAAGCGGGAAAGCGTAGCAGACAGACAGACAGACAGAGTTACTTTCCCATTTATAATATTAGTATGGAAGTATGGATTAAAACTTAATGCACAAAGAAAAACATTGCACAATAGCTGACTTAATGCCTTAGGCATTTTCTACCAGTCTACTTTAAGGTGATGCAGAGACAAAACGTGGTAGGTGCAAAGATATAAAAGAGAAGTTGAAAGAGAAATACAACAAAAAATATTATAATAAATACTTAAATACATACATACAAAATATAAACAGTAGAGAGAGATTAAAAATATAGATAGAGAAAAAGAATAAATTATATGTTTAATGAATCTGCCAATTTCTTGCGTAAGCATTCCCGAGCTTTAATTTTAAATGTGTACCGACTGGTCAACGTCCTGATATTCTGAGGAAGATTCCAAAGGAAAACCGCCTGGACAAGAAATGAAAACTTAAGAAAACCCGAACGGTGAGAAGGACATCGTAGAAGACAATTATTGGGAGAACGAAGATTCCTATTATGCGCAGAGAATAAATATTGAAAATGAGAAGTAAGATAAGAAGGAGAACAGGGTTTGTGTAGGAGTGAAAACAAGGTCGTCAAAGCTCTTAGAGCTCTGCGCTGCCTGATGGATAACCATTTCAAGATGGCCCGGTGAGAAGATACATGATCGTACTTACGAAGATTAAATACGAATCGAATGCAGTTATTTGGAACTTATTTTGTTATTTTGAACTTATTTCCCAATTACAATTAAGTACTTTTAGAAATTTTTGTAAAAGGTTTTGGAATCATAAAAATCGTAGATTATCTTTATACTATAACAGAAAACTTTTATAAGCCTCCCGTAAAATGATTTAATACAACGTACGTTGTATCCCGGCCGCTACCAAGTCTAAATGGAGTTTATCTCTATCTGCGCTGATAATAGCCTCCTTAAACACCCCAATAATTGTTACATAGTGATTGCAGAATACATATAAAGTTAATTATTGTCTGCAACATATTTACGACATGGGGTCGATTGTCGCTTAATTTAGCGGTTTCCATGCCACTGAGTAATTAAACGATTGTTTGCCATTTTGCGATAATTGATGTTGCTGTGTTTGATTTGCACTAATTATCTTTCACGCATTAAATTATTAATTCAGTTGTTCTGCGTTTTACGATAGTTAATTTGGTTATGTGTAATTCGTGGCAGCGTTCATTTGGAAATTGGGGGAATATAGGGAGACGTAGTGGCGACGTTGGGTGGTTGATTTTTTGATTGCCAGTTTATATTAGAGAATAACGTTTCAGATCTCAAGAGTCTATTAGCCTCGATAGTTCATTATAAGTTTATTTAATATCTGGGAATTTATTATGGCAGTATACTTATTATTTTCCATCAACGACAACCCCATTTTTATGTCAGCGCAATCATTGTCCATTCCAAGGTTGTCTGGAATAGATCGCAGAAAGCTATAGGGCCGCACATTATTTATATAATAACAGAAAATTTTATTTTTTTGTAATACATTTTCCATAAAGTTTAAGCAAATAAATGAATATCTTAGAATTTTCTCCTTAGCGTATCTATTAGTTCTGGTATTTTTGCTATCTTAATTGTCAAAGAAAGGTTAACCTAGCATTTAACTAATTTTACCAAAAATTTACAAACGAATCACTAGTGAATGGTACTTTATATTGGCAAAGGCGCTCAAAGGCTAAGTAACGAAACTGGCAACCTCGTCGAATTATCGAGTGCTTCAGTATTTTTCCAAACGTCAAAGTAAATTATACAAAGCTACAATACAGACGAGGTACAGTCAACACTTAAAACTTCAGTGGTCTACTAAGGACCGTATTGCTATGAACTGTGCGAGAATACAGTCAGTGCGTGTGTTCTTAACCTTAGGTCATCTCTAGACTCATATCTTAATGTTGAATTAATGAACTACAAACCACTTGTTGCCGACAATGATATTAGTATACTTATTTCCTTGAAACGAGAAGGAAGGAAGTCAAATTAAGCTATTGTTTTGTGAGATTGCCCATGGACTATGTAGATATGCAGGTTGCTTAAGGAAAGTCCTTAATTCAATGTGCACTTAACTACATACATAAATATGTTTGCAGTTTACCTGAATATGTACCAGTTTGGAAATTATTGGGTGTAGGTAAACATTTTGAAATTGTATGTACGTTAAGTCCGACAACTTAAAAAAAAGTGGCTAAATACTTTTTAAAATAAAAAGAAAAAATATCAGACATATTTAATAAATTGTGGTCATTGTAGTCAATATCATAAGGGCTGTAAATTTTCGAGATTTAATAAGAATCAAAAAAAGAGATTTTTTGATTCTTATTTTTCCACGATTTCCACGTGTTAAACGATAATTTTCCAGCATTTTCAAATAAATTTTGATAGTTTTTATATTAATTTATTTCAGTTATTATACTTCTTTTTTAGGAAATCATACGTATCAAGCAGAAGTTTTTTAGTCTCTGTTATGTCCCACTACTGGGCAAACATCTTCCCTTTCTTCTTATAAACATTCCTGTCTTGTACGATCATTGGTCAGGTTAAAATATAATTATTAGAGGTTTTATAAATTTCACGTCTATCAATAACAAGTAAATATAGCTACATATACATTTACTCTCGAAGAACAGTTTCTATCGGCAGTTCCATAGTTCAAATAAAACCTATTTAATAGAATAAAAAATGTATTGCTTTCCTTTTGAATGTAATTTCAAGCTTGGGGGAGCATGCCAGCATTTTTAAACGGGAGGATTGCGATCCTCGCGAATACGTACATATATTAAAATCAACTTGCGTTTTGCTCTCATTCGTCTTATAATTTTATTTGTTGGTAGCAAAAATGCGCTTAGTTGGAATTCTTATTTGATAAACATAACATTTTGCTTTTGTTTACATTTGATGCTGAAGTTACTGAAAGGATTTTTATTGTATTTTATTCTTCTTTTTTATCACGGATTCTCTTCGTTTGTAGATATATTAAGATAATTACTCTAGAATAACAGTAGTCTGCGGAAAGTACTGAAGCCTTACCCGTTCTGGCAGGTGTACTTCCAGTCGATCTTGAAGTACAGCGACGTGCTGCAATGTACTACTCCGCGAGGGGGGAGGCCATGGACACTAACTTTGTTACACAACGCGACCTCAATAGAATTTCTAGATTATTTAAACCTCAGACTGACGTCTGGGAGGACCTCTTAACCGAATGGTAAAGTAGGTGGGATAATTCCATCAAGGGCAACGGCACCTCCATCTGTTCTTTCCATCCGTTTCCGATCGGCTGGCTAAGACATGGCTGGAGGTTGACCACTGCGTTGCCCAATTTCTCACAGGTCATGGCAACTTTAAAAGTAAACTGTATTCTTTTAAACTTTTTCCTTCGCCTGTGTGTCAGTGTTATACATCGAACTGTGAATTTAAATAGTCCGCACATCACATCTTGTGGGAGTGTATTCATTGGCAGAATGAACGCAATATTATGTTGGATAGTGTACAAGTTACATCCGGAGTTGTTTATTATACGGACCTTGTAGAAACTAGAACTAATTTCCGTGCGTTCAGGCGCTTTTGCCATACTTATTATTGGAATCAATTGTAACAGCACATACCTACTTAGGACCCATTAACTTAATCAAATTTTATTCCGTGGTGCTTGGCAATCTGGGCTTCTCCCAGTTGCAATAATGTCCCTTTGTGCCGATTGGCCTAGTTCTGTTCTGTCTCCTGCTTATTATGGAGGGAAGTGGAAAAAATATCCTTTTTCTTACTCCTCCGCTATTCTTTTCTGATTAATTTCGTTGCGGGACCCAAGACAGTTAAATCGTTTCTCCGGGACTCGTCGAGCTTCATTGCTCGGCGTTTTTCTGGCGGTCTCTACTGTTGATTCTGGCTTTCAGGAGTTGCAGTGGGTTGGGAACAGTGTGGCGGGTTTTGTCCCAAAAAAAGGCTGCGGAAAGCTTTTGTATACACATGTTTTTCTTTCAGTAAAAAAGGCGCTGGGCCGGTCGTTGTGGAGATTCTTGAGAGAGGCCAATGTCCAGCAGTGGACGTCTTTCGGCTGAAATGATAATGATAATGATGAAACAAGCTACGCGTGCACCGCACGATCATCAATTCAGTTTTTAAGATTCGGTAAGGGGATAAAAGCTGAGTAGATGAAAACCATAACACCATTGTTATAAAACCTTCTTTATGATTAGTTTTACACATAAATGTTAATCTACAAATTGTCTGCCTGACATAAGTAAAGGAAAACAGCGTGAGGTAGCCTGGACTTATAATTAACTTAAACTTAAGTTAGAAAGCGCCAATTTGCCATGAGGAAGTGTAGTGACTGCTCGCTGCTTCTCTGTATAATGATAATCCCACTACACAACAAAAGTCTCTTCTAGCTTAACAATAAACTTAATCGTAGTGCAAACACATTTGTGAAGATTTCAGTCTATTAACTAATACTGTGCATAATAGTCTAAATGACATAATAGTCTAAATGACATAGTTTTTTTTTATCTAGATAAATAAGAATCCTACATTATTAAATACAAAGCTTAGAAAAAATAAAAATCGGTCTTTGATCTTTGGACGGCACGGTTGGCATAGTGGTTAAATGTTTGACTGCTGCGCTGCGTATCGCGAGTTCGCTCTGGCTGTTTGTGTATGTGAGTTTATGTTTGTAAACGCACCCACGATACAGGCGAAATTCCTAATGTGGTGCAATGTTTATTAAAAAAAAAGAAATAATTTTAAGTTCTTTGTTTTTGTACAGATGCCAGCATAGCAAGCTACTACAACCTGTCAATAGTTTTTCAACTTTATCGCGAATGTATTAACGTTCAAGGTTGATTGGGAACATTTGAGAGTTGAAAGTAGGTTGACCTGCTGGCGTCTGTACAATGCCATGTGTAAATTTATAATTGTGGCTAAGAAATAAAAGAACAGGATAAGCTACACTTACCGCGGTTGGTTTGTGGATGGGCCTACCATCTTTACATACTAAGACCCTTCCGTGGCTAGGAAAGCATATTAAGGCGTATTTTTATGATTTAAAACTAGTGCTTGAACGCAATCCTGCTTGATGGTAAGTAGTGATGCAATCGTTGATGGTAAAGCGCGCTAGTTTATTAAGAGCCTATTCAGTCTAGCCTTGAAGTCATTTAAATTGCAGTCAGATGGAAACACCGTCGTTGGCAAATTGTTGCAATCATTCGATAAAAGACGAGGCGAAACATTTCGCCCGGATCGTAGTGGTGTTAACAACGTAAGTTTCCGGCTATATTCGTGTATCTTTGACAGACTATACTGGTCTTCAGAAGCCCTAAAGCTCGACGTCTTACTCAATAACTGGTATGTGAAGGTCAGATAGTAAGTCATTTAAAACCTGGAGTTCAGCTGATTCCGGTAAAACTGAAAGCTAACCCAAACATACTTGAGAAAAGGCTGAGCAGGTAATAATAATGTATACATTATTAAAGTAGTTTGTTCAGAATCATTTTTGGTATACCTATGGAATTTATTGTCCCTTAAATAAGTTAAAATTTAATAATATATATGTTCAAAATTAAACTACGTAAATTATGGTTACACTTCCGCTGTACTGTCAAAACAAACCAAAATGGATGAAGTATCTACTACGCTAGACCCTTAAACGGGTGCGTGCGTAGATAACTAATATGACCATAATTTTCTATCTCAACTATTAATGCAATTTTTATAAATAAACAGGGTTTTGTATAATAGTAACAATTAAGTATACAATATGTATTATACGTCGGAATGTCGTGGTTGCCTAGTGGTTTAAACAACCATGAGTGTGCATCATTAACAACCTCTTTATCGTCCCACTGCTGGGCACAGGTCTCCCCTCATACACAGGAGGATTGACCACGCTTGCTCAATGCAGGTTGGCGATTTCAGGCTTGAAGTCCAGGTTACCTTAAGATGTTTTCCTTCAGCTTATAATCAGTAATTGGTGTCCAAGATATACTAAGAAAGTACATATAACTTAGAAAAATTACATTGGTACTTGGTATTGCTACTCATACTTATATACAGTATGTTAAATAACAGAGGGCGTTCCCTTAAACTCGTTAATATATATCATTAATAGATTAAAATAAAAATATCAGCATAGAAAAATAAGCATAAAATAATCCGAATAAAAAAAATTGTAATTGAAAATAAATTTGAAACCTCCTGTTTTAAATCAAAATAGTAGTCGTCATGTATAAATAAATTGCGACGTTGCCGTCTTTCATGTTCGCGTGTACAGTGTGTTTCTTTTACATGTCAATTTAAAATTTTCATTGAATATTTTCATATTGGAAAAAATTTTAAAACATTTTGTTTTCGAATGGAAATATTTTTTTTAGCATGTATGTATGCTATACTATTTCGGGTTAACGGGAACGTCCTCTGTTAGTTAACATACTGTATATAGAGGCCGGTGTTTTAACCACTAGGCCACCACGACTATTACGACTTCAGTATTATGAAAAACAAATTGTAGGCAATGAATTAAACTCTTGTCGATCTATGTACCTTTTTGAAGCTGGCTATACACCACAATCTACTGTATTATTATTAGTTATTAGTGTTATTATGTGGTCTCTCTTTCTCTTTTAATCCATACAAAGGTTGTCTTTAAAATATCGCTCCTGGCGAATCCATCACACTATACATTATATAGATTTTCAATATGTCTGTAATTTTTATGGTGGTACCTCCACCATGCACGTAATAAAGAGTATTCTTAGGTGTTTCCGTCGGACTACAATTTAAGTGTATTCAAGGCTAGAGTGAACGGGCTCTTAATAAAGTAGTACGCTTTACCATCAACGATTGCGTCACTGCTTACCATCAGGAGGGATTGCGGTCAAGCAATAGATTATAATAAAAAAAAACTATCTACGACCAACCTAATAGGTTCTATTCTATTAGGTTCGTCGTAAATAGATATTTTTATCGTCTGAAGAATTTGGGCAAAAATATTGGAATTTTAGTTTAACTAACAATCACATTTATTGGTCCTGTGTTTCGAATCTTAGCTTGAATAAAGCGTTATTGATTTTATTTCATTGGGTTTTTTTTACGAATTATAAATTAGCGCTTGACCGCAATCCTGCCTGAAGGTAAGCAGTGACGCAATCGTTGATAGTAAAGCGCACTAGTTTATTAAGAGCCTATTCACTCTAGCCTTGAAGACACAAGTTCACTCACTTCTAAGATTTCTCAATAATAACCAATAGTCTATAAATTTGTGCTTTGGCTTAAGTCAATAGCATACATAACATAATCAGTCCATAATGTTCCCACTGTTGGGACACAGACCTCCTCACGGTGACAGGGAGTGGGCCTTAATCTACCACGCTGGGCTAGTGCGAGTTGGTAAGTCAATAGTGGTCGTCCGGCATTATTACATGGACAACTTGAAACAAAACTATTGAAATGTGGTTTACTAAAAGTACGTCTCAACCAGACCCTACATAGGGGCTACTGGCGTGATGATGGGTCTGTGTATGTTATGTATGTTTTCAGAGTCTTATGACTTATGGGATTCTTCTCTGGGGAACTTGTGCGGACATCAATACCATCTTTGTTTTACAGAAGAGGGCTGATCAAGCCATTTACAACCTTGGTCCTAGAGGTTCTCTTAGAGAAAAGTTCAAAGAGGTGAACATTCTGACTGTAGCTTCACAATATATATTTGAAAATCTTATGTATGTTCAAAAAAATATCTCGAATTTTTAGAAAATAAGCGATATTCATAATATAAATACCAGGAACAAACACAATCTTGCTGTACATCACACTCGTCTCCACAGAGTAGGCAACTCGTTCATGGGTCAATGTATACACTTTTACAACAATCTTCCCATGGACATTCGAAACTTACCCATTGAACGATTTAAGAACCACATAAAGACCAAACTTTGCAAAAAGGGGTATTATAAAATCACAGATTATTTAGAAGACAAAAAAGCTTGGGACTGAGCTGCTCGCTCTGTTAAGCATTGTTATTAAGCAATATGTGTAATTATAAGGTAAATTATTGTAAACATTTTCATTTTTAGGGTTCCGTACCTCAAAAGGAAAAAACGGAACCCTTATAGGATCACTTTGTTGTCCGTCTGTCTGTCTGTCTGTCTGTCAAGACCCTTTATCTCAAGAACGCGTGGAATACTCAGGTCTATTGTCCCTTTAAGCTGTGAAAATATCAAACTTCTAAGCCAAGCCAATCAAAAGATACAGCCGGTTATGTTGATATTTTCAACAATTTTTCGACACTCGCAAAGGAATCAAAACCTAAAGGATACTTCGCGTAAACTTAGAATCTTGAAATTTGGCATGAAGCATTGTCATATAATGCAAATATAGGAAAAAAACCGGCCAAATGCGAGTCGGACTCGTACACCGAGGGTTCCGCCATACAAACGTAGCGGTTTACAATTTATGACGTACTAGCTTTCCGCCAGCGGCTTCGCCCGCGTGGAGTTCGGTTATATCGCGCTGTTTAAATTCCCCTCGGGAACATCAAATTTTTCCGGGTTAAAAGGTAGCCTATGTTCTTTCTCAGGGTCTAAAGATTGGCTGTGCCAATCTTCATCAAAACCGGTTGAGAGGTTTAGGCGGGAAAGCGTAACAGACAGACAGAGTTACTTTCGCATTTATAATACTAGCATTGATTTAGAATTTTTCACAGTTTAGAGGCAATTAGATTTAAGAAGTGTTTGATATGAATTTCAACTTTAATATCTCTACGCGTTCATGTGAAAAAGGGTAGGTAGTAAACTTATAATTATTAAAAAAATATTTTGTCATGTAAGCAAATATAATATTTTAATATTTTATGTAACTTCAAATTCATCATTTTCACAATTTTTCCTTTATCTGTGTGCACTATAATATAACGTTGCTTCGTGCCGAATTTCAAGATTCTGAGTTCACGGGAAGTACCTTGTAGGTTTTGATTCCCTAGCGTGTGACGGAAATTCGTCTAAGGTGTCGGTATAAACCGCTGTATCTTTTGATCGCTTTAACTTAGAAGTTTGATTTTTTCACTGCTTAAAGGGACAATAGACCTAGGTATTTGGTATAAATTTCAATTTGATAACTTTATTCGTTCGTGAGAAATAAGGTAGTAAGTTCCATTTTATTAAAATATGTTTATTATATTATATAACCAAAAAAATGTGATTTTCGCAATTTTTCCTATATTTGCATTATATGACAATGCTTCATGCCAATTTTCAAGATTCTGAGTTTACGGGAAGTATCCTGTAGGTTTTGATTCCTTTTCGAGTGTCGAAAATTTGTTGAAAATATCGACATAATCGGCTGTATCTTTTGATTGGCTTGGCTTAGAAGTTTGATATTTTCACAGCTTAAAGGGACAATAGACCCGAGTATTTCATGTGTATTTCAGCTTGATACGTCCACGCGTTCTTGAGATAAAAGGTCTTGACAGACAGACAGACAGACAGACAGACAGACAGACGGACAACAAAGTGATCCTATAAGGGTTCCGTTTTTTCCTTTTGAGGTACGGAACCCTAAAAATTAGGAAAATCTATTTTTTTTAGGTAAGTAATATTATAAAAATATTTTAATAAAATAAAACTTACTACCTTATTTCTCACGAACGAATAAAGGTATCAAATTGAAATTTATATCAAATACCTAGGACTATTGTCCCTTTAAGCAGTGAAAAAATCAAACTTCTAAGTTAACGCGATCAAAAGATACAGCAGTTTATACCGACACCTTAGACGAATTTCCGTCACACGCTAGGGAATCAAAACCTACAAGGTACTTCCCGTGAACTCAGAATCTTGAAATTCGGCACGAAGCAACGTTATACAGACAAAGGAAAAATTGCGATAATGATAAATTTGAAGTTGCATAAAATATTAAAATATTATTTTTGCTTACGTGACATAAAATACTTTTTCACACGAACGCGTAGAGATATTAAAGTTGAAATTCTGATGACTATAAAATGTTGTAAATAAATAACTTTAATAAAAGAACTTTTACAAAGTACCTACTGGCCTACTATTTTAGTTATATTATAAAATAAAAAATATTAACTATGTTGACTCTCACGAAATTACCATAACTATGATTGTTCTAAACTGAACGATTTGCGCGAGAGTCACTTCCAAAGTATTAAAATTTGTACCCTCTCTGTAAGTTCCAAAATAAGATAATATTAAAACTAAAAAATATATGTGATGTGCATCACGCATTACCATGTAATTGGTTTGAACGATATCTAGTAAGTAATTTGATTTAATCCGTATCCATACTAATATTATAAATGCGAAAGTAACTCTGTCTGTCTGTCTGTCTGTCTGTTTGTCTGTCTGTCTGTTACACTTTCCCGCTCAAACCTCTCACCCGATTTTGATGAAATTTGGCACAGACAATCTTTAAACCCTGAGAAAGAACATAGGCTACCTTTTATCCCGGAAAAATTTGATGTTCCCGAGGGAAATCTAAAAAGCGCGATATAACCGAACTCCATGCGGGCGAAGCCGCGGGCGAAGCCGCGGGCGGAAAGCTAGTATATCATAAATTGTAAACCGCTACGTTTGTACGGCGGAACCCTCGGTGTGCGAGTCCGACTCGCACTTGGCCGGTTTTTTATTGTAAGTTATATGTACTTTCTAAGTATATCTTGGACACCAATGACTGATTATAAGCTGAAGGAAAACATCTTAGGGAAACCTGGACTTTAAACCTGAAATCGCCAACCTGCATTGAGCAAGCGTGGTCAATCCTTCTGTGTATGAGGGGAGACCTGTGCCCAGCAGTGGGATAATAAAGAGGTTGTTAATGATGCACACTCATGGTTGTTTAAACCACTAGGCAACCACGACATTCCGACGTATAATACATATTGTATACTTAATTGTTACTATTATACAAAACCCTGTTTATTTATAAAAATTGCATTAATAATTGAGATAGAAAATTATGGTCATATTAGTTATCTACGCACGCACTACTAATACTTCCCGTAAACTCAGAATCTTGAAATTTGGCACGAAGCATTGTCATATAATGCAAATATAGGAAAAATTGCGAAAATCACATTTTTTTACTGATATAATATAATGAAAATATTTTAATAAAATGAAACTTACTACCTTATTTCTCACGAACGAATAAAGGTATCAAATTGAAATTTATACCAAATACCTAGGTCTATGGTCCCTTTAAGCAGTGAAAAAATCAAACTTCTAAGTTAACGCGATCAAAAGATACAGCAGTTTATACCGACACCTTAGACGAATTTCCGTCATACGCTAGGAAATCAAAACCTACAAGGTACTTCCCGTGAACTCAGAATCTTGAAATTCGGCACGAAGCAACGTTATAACAGACAGATAAAGGAAAAATTGCGAAAATGATAAATTTGAAGTTACATAAAATATTTTTTAACACCCTTGCTCGTAAAGCTGATGTAATCCCACCGGTTTTAAATATGTAAAGCGGGCCATAACAAACGCGTGTGTTATCAAAGCAAATAGTTAAGTTATAGTCCATACAAATTCCATAACAGCATTATTTGTCATTTCAAATAATTATGGAACTGATCGCCGCCGCGTAGCTCTAGCCGTAGCCAGTGAGCAGCGCGCTGTTCCATATTTGAAATGGCAAATAATAATACTAATGGCGGGAAAGGAACAGTGTGCATAACAGATTGAGTTTATTTAAAATAACTGATGTGCTATTTGAAATAAAAAAAATTGTATTTGTTTGTATTTAAATGAGTATTTGTAAAAAAAAAAACAGTTTATTCGGTAATTTAAAAACTTGACTGCATGCTCTAGCATCTTTGCCAACACTTTCACGCAGCTACGGCAGAAAATAAACCTCGCGCCATTTTTCTCAATTTTTTTTTTTTGTACTTGTATTCTGAATATCTTTTTTTCTGTTTCCTCGCAAGTGTGTTAAAAAATGTCGTACGATATACGTGCGTATTGGTTATAACATCATTACGCACTAATATCGTAATGTACTATTTTAACACCCTTGCTCGTAAAGCTGATGTAATTCCACCGGTTTTAAATATGTAAAGCAGGCCACAACAAACGCGTGTTTTATCAAAGCAAATAGTTAAGTTATAGTCCATAACAGCATTATTTTCCATAACAGCATTATTTTCCATTTCAAGTAATTATGGAACTGATCGCCGCCGCACGGCTCGCGCTGCGCGCTGTTCCATATTTGAAATGGCAAATAATAATACTAATGGTGGGAAAGCAACAGTGTACATTTACAGATTGAGTTTATTTAAAATGAACAAAATATAAAATACTTTTTTTCTGTTTCCTCGCAAGTGTGTTAAAAAACGTCGTACGATATACGTGCGTATTGGTTATAACATGCTCGGCTCAATTACACCCTCGCCTTCGGCTCGGGCTGAAATTCCGCCTCGCAAGTTATAACCATCATTACGCACTAATATAGTAATGTACTAAAAATATTGTTTTTCAAATCCAAATTCAAACATTTGATTTCAGCAGGGCCCATATGTTGTTAGTAAAAAACTTATCCTATGTTAGTGAAACAGAAACAGAATAAAAGAAAATCAGTTGGCGACATGAATATGTGCACGTGTCTGTCCGCCCAGAGCCTAATAAAAGGTCCGTCGACCTTGTCCGCCAGTGTAGCTAGGATACTGTTCGGGCTGCCCCGAAATCGCCGCAACATCGAAGCACACCGTTTGCGAATGATAGCATAAAAGTCATCAATTCGCGTTTCCGCGAACATGCCTGATGCACTGCAAAACCGAGGCAGCCCCAACAACATCGTCAGCCCATTGTTATACTAGATGCGCAGAGCGTTGTAAGCCTTCTGCGTATACTTAACCCACAAGCTGCATGAGTAAAACGACTGGCAGTAAGCTCTAAAGAGCGTCAGTTTTACCTGCTCAGTGCTCCCTATCTATATCCTGGTCATCTGTGAGAGAATCCGTCACATGACCGAGGTATTTAAATTGAGAGACCACTTTTAATGGTGTTCCTTGTAACATCACCGGTGGTATATTCGTGGGTGTATTATTACGAACTTTAAATACCATAATATAACTTTTAGTGGCATTATACCTCAAGCCATGGGTCCCCGCATACCTTTCACACACAGCCACTAACTTCCTTAGTACACGGATTGATGGGCTGAGCAGCACCATGTCATCAGCATAGCTTATATTGTTAATCATTTTGCCATTAACAGAACAACCAACCAGAGTGCTACTCAGCTCACCAACCAGCCGATCTATGTACAAGTTAAAAAGGCTGGGCGAGGTCAACACCCCCTGCGTCACCCCACATTCTAGCCCATTATCGAATTACCGGTCTTCTTTTTAACAATAGGAATCACAACAGTTCGTACGAGATCGTCAGGCAGATAAGAGTGACCCATACAAAAATTGAAGAACATAGCGAGTAGCTTAGGCAAATGTACACCAGCGGACCATAAATGCTCAACACTCAAACCATCGTGCCCAGGCGACCTACCTCGCTTCATACATTTCAACGCGTCTTTTACGTCTTTCACGCTGAACCTTAAATGAGAATCGCCCTCACACGGGGCTTGAGTGCCTCGCATCGACGTACTTACAAAATGCGGAACAACTCTAAAGTGGTTCATGAACATGCCGGCTATATCACTGTTCTGTGACAAGCCATCAACGTTTGATGGTAGACTCGGTCTGGGATTCAAAGAATTGGTTTGCTTCCAAAAAGAACTGAATTTCTTATCTTCGTGAAGGGTTGCAATGATGTCCATTTTAATCTGGGTTTCATTGTCCTGTCACCACTTCAACTTTGATTTAAATGTTTGTCTCAAAGTTTTCATTTCCTGCCCCCGATGCAAGTTTTCCGTGCAAGACCCATCTCCGAAAAGCAAGCCGTGTCCGAGCATGAACCTCTTTCACAACTTTATTCCACCCACACACATTTTTTGCTTACATGACATAAAATATTTTTTTAATAATTATAAACTTACTACCTACCCCTTTTTCACATGAACGCGTAGAGATATTAAAGTTGAAATTCATATCAAACACTTCTTAAATCTAATTACCTCTAAAATGTGAAAAATTCTAAATCAACGCAAAAGTTCAAAATGCTGAGGTACCTACCTATAATCATACCGCATATTTTGAAATTCGCCACTACTCGCAACGGAATCAAAACATAGACTACTTCCCGCTGACATTGAATATTGAATTTTGGTATGAAACAATAGCTTAAGGTAACCTAACAGAAAAACTCGAAACCTGTTAAAATTTTTAGGCACAGTAACTAGTTAAACTAAAACAAAGACCAACACAATCGTCATTCAATCTAAATATTTTGGTGAATGTAGTTCTGTTTATAACCTAAATGCGTCCTAACTGCTGTGTTATACTTAGTACTTATAAATATATTCAAAGACATTAATTGTAATTTCCTATTGTTGTCAATGATTATCAGACAGCTGGCTTCCTACTGGCGAAGCGGGACGGGGGGGAGTAAGTAGTAACGAACGAACGCGCAAGAAGTAGCCGCCCGCTGGCGCGAAGGCAGGCGGTTGGTCAAGGGAAGGGGTATCGCGGCACAGCGAGCGGCAGCCGTGCGTCATACGCACGAGCGCTTAGATGCTGTTCGCACGTGTACCGAAATTAGTAAAATTTGCGACAATTTCTCGTTGATTTTGTTTACTTCTACTTTGTTTATCAATAAACCGCTTTTTTATAAGTTATAAACTAGCGCTTGACCGCAATCCCGCCTGATGGTAAGCAGTGATGCGATCATTGATGGTAAAGAGCGCTAGTTTATTAAGAGTTGATGGTAAAGCGCGCTAGTTTATTAAGAGCCTATTCACTCTAGCCTTGAAGACACTCAAATTGTAATGTGACGGAAACACCATCGCTGGCAAATTGTTCCAGTCCCTCGATGTAGGCGGTATAAAAGAGGAAGCGAAACGCTTCGTCCGGATCGCAGTGGTGTCAACAACGTAAGGGTGGAAACTCGCCGTACGACGGGTCGTCCGATGGTGGAACGGAGATGGGGAATTAAATCATGCAATTCCCTTGCACACTCACCAGAATGCATCCTATAGAAGACCGAAAGGCTGGCTACTCTACGCCTGTGCTCCAGGCTTTGGAGACCGCTACGTTTGTACGGCGGAACCCTCGGTGTGCGAGTCCGACTCGCACTTGGCCGGCTTTTTAATGTCTGGACTTGAAAAAAGACGATGATCCCTGAGTTTGTTTCGGCTATTTCTTCTCAGAGGTAGTCAGTTAGGAAATGCCGGCTTCATCTAGTTAAAAAAAATAAAATAAAAAATAAACATGACGTGTAAAAGTGATCTGTGATCCTACTTGCTTAATAAACGATTTCATTTCATTTCATTTGCATTAATATCTAACTTACTCCTACAATTTTAAGAAATTTATTAGTTAGATAAACACGCAACGAAGTTTTTAATCAACATCTAATAGCACGATAGCTGTAATCTCTCAACAATGTATTTAATATTTGCACAGAAGAATGCCTCACGTAGTTGGAAGCAGTTTTAGTTTTTGTTCTAAACCTCCTTCCCCACTCTTTAGTTACACAAGTTGGATTATTAGTTTTCAACTTCACGAGTTTAGCATTTTCGGATGAGTTTAGCTCGCTCAAATTAAATGTATAGTTCAATATTGGTGCTTTTTATTTAAACTTCATTTAGGAGCTAATCTAAAGTTTTAATCACGCTTCTGAAGTAAGCAATCCTTTCTTGTTCATTGGTCCGGATGTTAAATACTTTTTCAATTAATTTAAACTTGTTATGTCTAGTCTCTGAGATTTTATTTTGTTTGATTTTCGTTTAATTCAAGCTTTTTTGAACTCGCGCTATGCGTATGTATATGTTTGGTAGTAATCTGTCAAAATCTGTAAACCATTTTTCGACGAGGTTGGCGTTTATTATCTGACCAAAGATTGAACTGATTGCTGCGCTGCGTGTCTCGGGTTCGATTTCCGGACGGAACAAATATATTGTATGATCTACAAATAGTTGTTTCTGTTCTAGCTGTCTGTGTTTGTGAGAATACATGTTTGTAATCACTCCCGCGATGCTGGTGTAAATTCTAGTGTGGGGCAGATTTTAACAAAAAAGGACTAGTTAATTAAGCTAAGAAGAGAGGCTGATACAAACTCAGAGATCACTGTTTTTTATAAAGTTCAGAAATGATCTTCTTGAAATATTAAGAAGCCCACGTGGTTCGATAGGTATCTGAGATGGACTTTTGAGGAAAAACCCAAACAGAATCAGAGGATCTCCAAATTCAGGTCTCCAGATCAATATCCCAACAACTCGACCAACGATGCTACGCCAGAGCGTAGAATCTTCGGTCGTGTTGTTGGGTTTAACATTGCATCACCTCGCTCAACTGCCGTCTTCCTTTCTATTCAATATGATTTTTGAGTAAATAGGCTCTTAGTAAACTAGCGCGCTATACCATCAACGATAGCATCACTGCTTACCATTAGGCGGGATTACGGTCAAGCACTAGTTTATAATTTTAATGATAAAAAGGTACAGTTCAACTTGAAAACGTACAGAGCTCAAGATTCGACGAAGAATATCAAGAAAGAACATTTGAGTAGGCCTCATTATATACTCAAACTCCAAATCACAAAACCAATAGAATAAAAAAAAAATGCAAGATTATGGAGTGTGTATTGAACTCTCGCCACTAGACTTACCTGGAAGGTAACGATCTCCTCAGTGACCGACATTACGGGTTTCGCCGCAATTGGTCAACTGGGGTCCTACTAGTGTATGCCACTCACCTGTGCGGCGAGGTCCTCGAGAAGTAGGTAAGGCGCACTAGTTTGTTAATAATTATTATTAACAATTTTAAGGGTGTACAAGTGAATTGTTGCAATGTTGCTTTTCGTTGAACAAGTATACTTCACTATATATTTGCCTATAAATGCCTCAAGCGTTTAAATTTATATTTAATTAACATTTTGAAAATATCTCTTTAAACCTATGTCAAATGTAATTAACATATTTTTCTTTTTTATTTACAAAATTTCAGTGTTTTTTTTTTTAATTTAAATGCGCATTCTTTTTCATGTTATATTCCTATTATTTATACGCCGTTTTCGAAATTTCCTTTTGTTGTGGTGTTTGTTGAGGTGTTCCCATCAAAATTTACTAAAATTGCTTCTCTAAAGTGTTTTTTGAAAGCTTTTTTGTAAAAACTTTTTTAATAATTAGAAATTTTCATTGTTAATTTAAATGAAGAATGTCCCAACTTAGTGCAAGTGTATTTACAATAACACGACGGAAAATGACATTTTTAGTCATTTTCAGTGTTTAAATTAAATTCTAGTGATTTAAGTAATCTATGAACCTTGAAGAAACTTGGAATTGTATGAATTTATGAAGTTCTCCAAAGAACGTAAATTTAAAAATTCCAACGTCCTCAAATGAAATTTATGTACTGTGAAATAGTAGCTTTTTATTTCTTTTCAAAACTAAAGTTGTATTACTTTTGCATCAGCTTATATTTATGTAAGTATTTAGAATAACGTATTTTTCCAACATGTATTATCACACTGCTGGGCAAAGAAGTGGTCTTTTACCCAGCTGTGGGAAAATATAGCTCATTAGACCTGCCTATATGTTTATTCATGCCAATTTAATAATATAATAATAACATAATTTTTTTAATTTTTAATATTAATTTTTTTTTAATTTTTTTTTTTTGTATATAATTTGCATAAGATCATCATCAATCTTTTTATTATCCCACTGCTGGCCACAGGTCTCCACTCATACAGAGAAGGATTGAGCGTAATCGCCACCCTTGCTCAAAGAGGTTTGGCGATTTCAGACTTAAAGCCCAGGTTTCGTCAAGATGTTTTCCTTCACCTTGTAACCAGTCATTGGTGTCCAAGATATACTTAGAAAGTACATGTAACTTAGAAAAGTTACAGTGGTACTTGCCTGACCTGGAGTGGAACCCGAATACTCATATTCGAGAGGATGGTGTTTTAACCACTATGCCACCACGACTTCACACTTCACACATAATCGACTCTAAGTCATCGAACCACCGTTTCCTGGGTCTGTTTAGGACCAGTAAGCGTTTTAGCGTCTAAGCCTCCCACAAATAGTTATGGGAAACACAATAATTAATCATGTAGATTTTGTTACTTTAACTTACTAACTTATTGTTGTTCATGACCATATTACCATGACCTGTTTCATAAAGAACCATCACTAACTATGTCTTGTACTGAAATATTTTATATCCCTTCTTTACAAACCATAAATTGACGGTAAGGCTTCTAAAATAGAGAGGTGCCGGATGCAAGCAATATAACTATCTATCGAAACTGCACTTGAGGCCTTGTGCTTCATACAAGGAGGTGCTCCAACGCAATTAACTTGATTTATTCCCAGCGTTTACTTATTCAGTGCTACGGTTAGTACGCCCAAGGAACACGCAACTACATTTTAAAAATACTTATTCTAACTTTCGCAATACGCTTCGCGAATTTAGACTCTATATCTGTACATTTTGAGGCGTTATAGCAGTTTTGAAGACAAATATTTAAGATGCAAAGTTTCATGCAAACTGTCTTGCATTCAGAGCATCTTTTGCATGTAACGGTTAATATTTTTTAGACGCTTTTAATTTAGATATAGTGGCTAACATTATTGTTGAAGGTTGGTATGTATATGATAACAGTGTTTGTTAACTGAGTTCTGAATTGAACAGCTGTAAAATTTTGCCCAAATTTTAAATATAAACTGAGCATTTTTGAATCATCTTTAAACGCGTGAATCATGTATCATAACTAATGCAATACATATTATGAACGCAACACTATCCTTAAACCAAATGCTACTCTATAAAAGTTGGAAAACTGAAAAACATAACAAAACAACAAGCAATAAGCAAGAAGAAATAAGCAGATTACAATAACGAGATAATAAGAGAGCCTTAACAACTCAGCGAAGTAAACTTAACTACCATACTACAACTATTATGAACTAATTCTCTAGAAAGAAAGCCGTTGGCGGATCTAGGGGTGGGTCTGGAGGGCCATTAAAAAGGTGTGAGAGTGCGCGCTACGCCTCGAGTGAATTTGTCAGACGACGTCGTGAAATTAACACTAGGCGAACATAAGTCACCGAGAGATAGTGCTGCGCCTTGCCCCAGGCGGTTATCGATATCTCGGATATAGTAAATTTTGTCCGCCAAATTCGTTGCGAAAGTGGCTGCAGCGAAGTGATTTGCAGTGTTATAACTGCGTTTGTGTTCAGTTTCATTGGATTAACGCTCGAGTAATGAGTAAACTTGTTAGTGGACACAATGAACAAGATTCTGTTTCTATTTTGGTAATAGTATTTAGATCGAATAGATTTGCGTCGACTAAATTATGCAACAAATGCTTTTAGCATTAATATGAAGGTTTTAGTATATTGTGTATGTGTGATACTTTTATGTCCAAAAATAGTCACAAAAATTGGTTAATTTAAAACTATAATGAGCACTATATCATTATAATGTCTTAACAATGAGTAGGAGTAAAATTCCTCGATATTTAGAAAGCAGTGTTAGCACGTCTCTAAAGGAGTTTGGGATGTAGCAATAATTGCTGCGACGTTCACTACCTAGATGATATTAAGTTGAACATTACAACAGCTATGCAGCTCATTCCGATGCAGTACCCCAAGTTTCTATGGAGCTTAGGTAGTCGAAGAAGTGAAAAAGTATTATGAGATGAAATTATTAAGCTACTTCGTTTGAGGCGCACCCTGGATTTATTAGGGTTGGGAAATTGTTGGCGTTTATATTTTTCTTCAGTTACATTCAAAGGAATAAACGTAATTATTTTCTATTGGACTTGAGGTTTATAAAAGAAACTGTCTAGACTTTGGACAGTTCCAAGGAGTTTTGTTGGTATAGCGTACATAAAGATTGAACGTATTCAAAAACGGCTGAACCGATGTGGCTGAAAATTGGTAGGGAGATAGTTAAGAACGATATAGAGGGTGAGGGTGAGGGCGATATGGAGGAGATGGGAGAAGGATATAGGGTAGCTTTTTAATTCGTTCCCGTCATTCCCGTATAATTGAATGAGCTTTATTGTATCCACTTCTCCTCTACACTTTTGTGCTACCCTGGTACCTTTCACCTCCACAAAGTAGGCAAAATAAAACTTAAGTTGCACGTGAAGTACGCCACTTTCGTATGGCTTGACTTCGTGGTTCTCACTCACAAGAGCAAAGGGAGGCAGCCCGTGAAACGGCTTGATTAGCAATGCCAAATCGTCGAGCAAACCTCAGAGATCAACAGCTAGATAATTTACGAAGCACATGACGTAATTCATCTTTTCTTTCACAAGGTGCTACAATAAATGGCAAATAAAGAATCATGGAATAATATATTTGCTTTTTATTTACAAAATTAGTTTTTAATTTAAAAAGTGAAAATAAGATTGTGTGATATTGCCTTTAAGGCGGAACAAAATTCGCCGGGTCAGCTAGTACGTAGTATATAAAAGTTGAATTTATGTTCAATTTAAAAATTCAGCATAATGGCGTTATGGGAAATGTGTAGTGGCAGGCTTTTGAAGGAAGACAACCGTCAAACACTGCATGGGATATGAAAGAGAAATTAAGTAACATTACTTTTTTTTATATATATATTATAAACTAGCGCTTGACCGCAATCCTGCCTGATGGTAAACAGTGACGCAATCGTTGATGGTAAAGCGCACTAGTTTATTAAGAGCCTATTCACTCTAGCCTTGAAGACACTCAAATGTCCGGCGGAAACACCGCCGCTAGCAAATTGTTCCAGTCCCTCGATGCACGCGTTATAAAGGAGGAGGCGAAACGCTTCGTCCGGATCGTAGTGGTGTTAACAACGTAAGAGTGGAAACCAGCCTTATGACGGGTCGTCCGATGGTGGAACGGAGATGGGGGAATTAAATCATGCAATTCCCTCTCACACTCTCCAAAATGCATCCTATAGAACACCGAAAGGCTGGCTACTCTACGCCTGTGCTCTAGGCTTTGGAGACCAACTCGAGTTAGATCTTAATTTAAGAACATCTATTAGAATTTCGCCTCAAGCTAGTAGGGATTGAAATTATCAACACTTCACTCACAACCTTTTTCAAGCTCTGACGGAGCTGGTTTGAAAGAGAGATTTTTGCAAAATACATAGATACGATACAAAATGATGATGAGTTGGTCTATCCTGCAAAAATCTCATTGTGGGTTTGAATAAGCTCCACTTGCCGACGGATTCAAAAAATTTTGTTGCGTGGATTGAGCCATTTGCACTCAGACTACTGATTCTATGAAGAAAGCAAATATTTAAAACTAGCTGTGCCCTGCGGTTTCACCCGCATAAGCTTCTAACCGAGCGAGCTGAGTTGATATAAAATAAGCGCCTGTTAAAATAATGGGAGCAATATGTACGTCCGTGTTTGCTCCCGTTGTCGCAACATTTTTGTGTTCCTGCTCTGCTCCTATTGGTCATAGCGGGATGTTTTATAGCCTATGTGAAGGACATAGGCTATAAAACATCCCGCTATGACCCAGGCTCTAGACTATCTGTGTACCAAATTTCATAACAATCGGTTCAGTATTTTTGGCGTGAAATCCGGACAGACAGACAGAGATACTTTCGCATTTATAATATTAGTATGGATAGTATGGATTATAATCGAGATTTGATGTGATGCTAGTGATTGATACATCACTCATTTTTTACGCAGAGATTTTTAATCAATAGATCGGCTGTTGAAGGTTAGTTCAATGAAACTCTGAAAAATATAGCAAGCAAAGCAAACAAACAAAGGACTGCAAAAATTGTGCAACCACCTACTTACAGTTTACAGTAATAACATTATAATTAAATTAGTTCTTCGCAGTGCGCTTTGAAGAAATACAGTAAAAATAAAACAGAAACCTAATCACTAGGAAGTTCAATAGGTGCTCTTGTTTTCCATCGTGAGCCATGACAGCAGCTCAATGGAGTAGTATTCATTGTTATATTTTTATTTTATTTTGTTAAAATTTTTATGCCCAATGAGGATCTTTGTTTTTCTCTTATTTTTATTGATAAAATGTGTAAAGGCACAGCCTAATCCCCTAGTCCCCTGGCAACATTTAACACGCGCACACTACGGACCGATGAGCGGCTGCGCTGGTACATTGCGGGGTTATCTGAAGTCCGAAGACAGGGAGAGGACTCAATAATCCTGAAGTTCGGCAACTTGCTCTATTTCCGGGAAGGCGACCAGCTGTCCCGGGGTGGCGTCGGGTTTATTGTCCACAAGTCGCTCGTGAACAACGTTGTTAAAGTCCGGAGCTTTTCGACTCGGGTTGCGTACCTTGTACTCAGAATAATCAAACGATATTCGTTAAAGGTTATACAGATCTACTCTCCGACGTCTAAACACTCCGACGATGAGGTGGAGGCTATGTATGAGGACGTCAATAGCATTCGCTTTATTTTAACGCAAGACTAGGCATACGAGAGGTGGACGAGACGAAAGTGGGGCAATTTGAAGTTGGAAATCGAAATCCCCGAGGTCAGATGCTAATGGATTTCATGGAAAAGAAAGGACCCTTTATGATGAATGCTTTTTTCAAGAAACCATTGCACCGCAAGTGGACCTGGATTAGCCCCGATGGTCACTTGTGAACTTGACTGTCATTGTACCGATTGTCGTAACGGCCAATGGTTTGATAGCCAAGAGCCTCGACCAACCTCTATTGAGGCTCTAGTTAGGCAGTTGGATCAAAGACCTCATTCAAAAGGCAGTACTTCTTGATACGTCCCACATCGTGAGGAATCTCCTAACGGTGCGGGCCTGTCTCTGGAGCCCTAACCACCGGTAGCTTGGACCCTGCTCTCGTCATCGGTGGAACACATTTTTTTTTTATATTTTTGAACGTTTTTGTATGTTTTTATATAAATACTAGCTGACCCGGCGAACTTCGTTCCGCCTTAAAGGCAATATCACATGACTACTTTTAAATTAGGATAATTTTAAATAAATGAATATTATTATTCAATGATTCTTTATTTGGGAGCACAATCCTGGCGATTCTCCGGAAATCTTTAATGTGCTACAATACTCGCAAACAACATTCATTGGCCCAATGCGAACGCCATTGCGCTATATTATATGCGTATTGAAACGCTGCCCGATTCAAATCAGTATTTGATGAATTTCTTCTTGTGTTTCGTAAATTATCTAGCGCTTGATCTCTGAGGTTTGCTCGACGATTTCGCATTGCCAACCCAGCCATTTCACGGGCTGCCTCCCTTTGCTCTGGTGAGTGAGAAGCACGAAGTCGAGCCATACTAAGGCTGCGCCTTCAAGTGCAATTTCTTGCTCTTCTTCAGTTTTTTTTTTTTTTGTTGTGGATGGGAAATCATCAAGTGACCTCTCTCGCTCTGGGCGGAGCGGAAGGGCTTGTCAGACTTTTATTGACTAAAACCCACCCGTGTTCCTTTACTTGCCTGTGCAACGGCCAGTGCCATGGATTCTTTTTTAATCAACCCGTAACCCTGTGGACCAGTCCTCGTGGACACCGTCAAGGTGTGCTGACATCTCTTTGAGGCACGTGTGAAACACAATGGGCCGTCAACCCGGGCCAACGGCCAACGGACAAGGAGGCGAGCTGCCTATCCCTCGTCGCCCGCAAGCCCGCGCCTACGGCGATTGGGAGTCCGATGTTGCCTCCCGACCAGGGCGCTTCCTGCGGCGGTTTGAGCCGTGAGTGTAGTGGGATTTCCGCTCCCTCACCCGCTCCGCCAGCATCACTGCTTCACAGAAGGAGGTGAAAGCTTGCCATGCACTCTTGCTCCGGACTATGGCCCGGACCAGGGTCGGACGCGAGAGATCGCCGCCGATCGCCGCCACGAGAACACGGCTGTGCTTTATCCAAGCCGGGCAGACCTCCACCTTATGCTCCACCGTGTCCTCAGGGCGATGCACACAGTGGTCACCCTGGCGTTTCCTCCCGCCTTATACGGAACAGGAACACCAGCCATCGCGAGTAGACCATACCAATATCGACTACGCTATAGCCGCTATGTCAAGCCGCGCGAAATTAGCGCCCATATTATGCGTGAAATATTGCGAAAGAGAAAACTCGAAAATATGCGCTTCCCCAGACATAAGACTGAGTTAGATCGATTTTTCGTCCCCGAAAACCACCACATATTAATTTTCAGTGAAATCGTTATGGCCGTTTCCGAGATCACATGCTTCTTCAAGCGATTAGCGCCATCTGCCGGGTTGATTTGTGAATCTAAACGATCCAGGTCGCCACTCAAACGCATACAGAAAAATTCATTAAAATCGGTCAAGCCGTTTAGGAGGAGTTCAATGACATACACACGTACAGCAGAATTATATATATAAAGATTTAAAAGTATAAAACAATATGTATATATAGAAAAATAAAGGAAATAATAATATAATAAATAAACACATCGCTTACATATTTGCAAGTAACGTTGAAAATTGTTGACTTAACGTAGTACCGGGACACGTTAATTATGTTTTGTATTTTAGAAAGTTAAACCGTGTATTAACTTGTTTGAGTAAATGTTATACAAATTAAATTATGAGTATTAATAGTAGGTATAATGATAAAAAAGGAAGTTAAAGTTATTAAAAATGTATTTTAAAGTTTAAACTTGTATTTTAAATGTCGACTCCATGTATTTTGTATTCAAACATCTGTAAAAACTTGGTTCATTTGGTCGAATGCATTGAGAATTTTAATACTTTCCTTTATCTTGAACTCTACTTGTTAGGACCTTATCGGGTGCCTACTAAGTTCCTTTATTTTATTACCATTTCAATTCTTTGCATTACTTACACATTTCTATAATTATTTTCACGAACGCAATTGAAATTAGAACTGATTTGATTATTCTTACAACGTTTTCTAAGACGGCTGAATAATTATTTGATTTTCGTGGTCCTAGACGCGTACCGTAAAGGTTGGATGGAGTTGGCTATAGAAAATGGTGTCTGGAAGTGATTGGCCTTACTCAGTACTGGGGCAGAATAGGCTAATATAAACAAATTGTCTTTCTAAAGCGGGTTGGTTAAAAATACTAGAGAAAAAGGTTATATTTAATAGATTAAAAAATGTACATAGGTATTGAAACCCAGTAAGGCTTGTATTATTTTTGCAAACTTTTTAAATGGCATAATACCTACACAGACATTAGCATACTATTAATCAATCTGCCTGAGTCTTCCTCCAGTTATCTGACCTCCGCAGCTCAGGGTAACACAATATCCTTCTTCTTCTTTTTTAAAGGTGAGATTCAACCTCAACTCTTGATCAATGGCCTCTGTGGAATAGATATCACAATTTTGCCAATAACACGTGTTACAAATTAAAGAAATTCTTTGAAAATTTTATTTCACTGTAATGGCGGACTATCGCCAATGACAGTTGAAAATGACGGCCGCTTGAACCTTCTATGGGGGAGGTTTGAGGCAAAGTCATGATGTGGCCACTATGCTGCGATATTTCAATGTTATTGTTGAATTATTTACTGAATGCCCTTTTACTACATAAATCAGGCGCTTTTATATAATAAACGACACTATAAATAATTTTAAAAGTAGAATGAAAAATGCACGTAACACTCATCTTAGCTTTCCCGTCAAAACTCCAACACACAATATCCTTTCCCTTGGTAAGACCGATTGACGGGCATTTGACGACCCGTAACACCTGTCAAAGATTCAAGTGGTAATGACCAGTCATGGATTTGGAGTCTTCGTTGTAAAAATGGTCATCCATCCACGGAGCGAAGAGGTAGCCGTAACTTTACCTTATCGATCGTCCCGTATGGCTGTGATTACATAGAACTTGACATACATACAATTATAAAGTTATAAAGAAATAGCAGAAAAGTAGAGAGGATAGAGAGGCAAGAGGCAGATCTGGCTTAGGTTAAGCTACATAGGAACCCTGGAACGCTCCTTTTTATATAGTATCTCTCCTTTTCTATGCTTTTAGACATTATTTTACGTTGTATTTAAAAAAAAAATCAGATTCAGAGAGTACATTAGACTGTCAGATTATTTCTGCACCGTAATTATTATTCCAGTACCTAATAGCGTATTGCCGTAATATATTGTGTAGATCCTCTTTTTATTTTTACTTAAAAGCATACTTACTACTTTCTGTGCAAATAAAAAGCTATTCTAGATATTTTTGCGATTTTTTTTATTTGCGTGCCAATAAATTAACTTCTTTCGGTTATCATAAAATCCTTTAATATATTACTAGCTGACCCGGCGAACTTCGTTCCGCCTTAAAGGCAATATCACATGACTACTTTTAAATTAGGATAATTTTAAATAAATGAATATTATTATTCAATGATTCTTTATTTGGGAGCACAATCCTGGCGATTCTCCGGAAATCTTTAATGTGCTACAATACTCGCAAACAACATTCATTGGCCCAATGCGAACGCCATTGCGCTATATTATATGCGTATTGAAACGCTGCCCGATTCAAATCAGTATTTGATGAATTTCTTCTTGTGTTTCGTAAATTATCTAGCGCTTGATCTCTGAGGTTTGCTCGACGATTTCGCATTGCCAACCCAGCCATTTGCTGCCTCCCTTTGCTCTGGTGAGTGAGAAGCACGAAGTCGAGCCATACTAAGGCTGCGCCTTCAAGTGCAATTTCTTGCTCTTCTTCAGTTTTTTTTTTTTTTGTTGTGGATGGGAAATCATCAAGTGACCTCTCTCGCTCTGGGCGGAGCGGAAGGGCTTGTCAGACTTTTATTGACTAAAACCCACCCGTGTTCCTTTACTTGCCTGTGCAACGGCCAGTGCCATGGATTCTTTTTTAATCAACCCGTAACCCTGTGGACCAGTCCTCGTGGACACCGTCAAGGTGTGCTGACATCTCTTTGAGGCACGTGTGAAACACAATGGGCCGTCAACCCGGGCCAACGGCCAACGGACAAGGAGGCGAGCTGCCTATCCCTCGTCGCCCGCAAGCCCGCGCCTACGGCGATTGGGAGTCCGATGTTGCCTCCCGACCAGGGCGCTTCCTGCGGCGGTTTGAGCCGTGAGTGTAGTGGGATTTCCGCTCCCTCACGCGCTCCGCCTCCTCCTTTGCCAGCATCACTGCTTCACAGAAGGAGGTGAAAGCTTGCCATGCACTCTTGCTCCGGACTATGGCCCGGACCAGGGTCGGACGCGAGAGACCGCCGCCGATCGCCGCCACGAGAACACGGCTGTGCTCTATCCAAGCCGGGCAGACCTCCACCTTATGCTCCACCGTGTCCTCAGGGCGATGCACACAGTGGTCACCCTGGCGTTTCCTCCCGCCTTATACGGAACAGGAACACCAGCCATCGCGAGTAGACCATACCAATATCGACTACGCTATAGCCGCTATGTCAAGCCGCGCGAAATTAGCGCCCATATTATGCGTGAAATATTGCGAAAGAGAAAACTCGAAAATATGCGCTTCCCCAGACATAAGACTGAGCTAGATCGATTTTTCGTCCCCGAAAACCACCACATATTAATTTTCAGCGAAATCGTTAGGGCCGTTTCCGAGATCACATGCTTCTTCAAGCGATTAGCGCCATCTGCCGGGTTGATTTGTGAATCTAAACGATCCAGGTCGCCACTCAAACGCATACAGAAAAATTCATTAAAATCGGTCAAGCCGTTTAGGAGGAGTTCAATGAAATACACACGTACAGCAGAATTATATATATAAAGATAGAAAATTAGACAGATAACTGATGTAGATACGGCCAGAATTGTATATTTTAGTTATTTTCATAATCTTATGACTTATGGGATTCTTCTCTGGGGAACTTGACTTGTGCGGACATCAATACCATTTTTCTTTTACAGAAAAGGGCTGTTTAAACCATTTACAACCTTGGTCCTAGAGATTCTCTTAGAGAAAAATTGAAAGAGGTGAACATTCTGACTGTAGCTTCACATATATATTTGAAAATCTTATGAACATAAAAATATATCGAATTTTAAGAAAATACGCGATATGCACCACCACACTCGTCTCCACAGAGAAGGCAACTCGTTCTTGGGTCAATGTATACACTTTTACAATAAGCTTCCCATGGACATTCCAAACTTACCCATTAAAGGATATAAAGGCCAAACTTTGCAAAAAGGGGTATTATAAAACCAGATTATTAAATTTAGAAGACAATAAAGCTTGGGACTGAGCTGCTCGCTCTGCTAAGCATTGTTATTAAGCAGTATGCGTAATTATGCTACAATTATGACATTTTAAACACTGTTTTTTTTAAGTCACATACATTATTGTAAACATTTTCAGTTTTAATGTCTGGACTTAAAAAAAGACGGTGGTCCCTAAGTTTGTTTCGGCAAGTGATCAGTGATCCTACTTGCTTAAGAAACAATTTCATTTCCCGTCATAGTAGTAACATTGCTTCTGATAAGTTAAAAATATTTTATATTCTGTTGGATATTACTATCCTATTCAATCCTAAAAGCTCCATCTAGTGCAAATTTGCAGCGATTCAGACAGCTCGAGTTGTTCTGATTTTCAGGGAAACCAAATCAGACAGCCATCACGATTTCTGTGCATACACATCGCCATCAGCAACATACAAAAATTGAGGTTAAACCTAGTTCCTTGAACAACTAATTTTATTTATGTAACGTAGATGGCGCTACGCTTTCGTAGCGTACTACGAAGCTACGCGTTCGTCGCGTAGCACTGACATAGCACTGACGAAGCAAATCTTCCTCTGGATGTATTTGTCTAGCAACAGATGGCGTTATGGAGCAATTGCAAGTTATTTCCTATAGAGCTCTCTCAGCTTATGGTGTATTACTTTTAAGAGAGATGTCGCTGTTTCTTCATAGGAACTTTATTAGGGTAGAGATAAAAATATAATTATCAACATTGCAATAATTTGTGGTCATAACGTTGAGATATTTTCCTGATATTTCTTGTATTTCATAATAGAGGGTATTATAAAATAAAGGAAATGCGATGAATGTTCACTTTAGTAAATATTAACCTTATCTAGCAGAGTTAACGAGCATTACCGTTCGAAATGAAATCACTGTATGCTATAAATTGAGTTGATAAGTTTACTGAATGTACTGTCTTAGTTTATGCGCTGGCATGCAGTTTCAGAAGATATATTAATTTCTAAGTGGATTATTTATAATTATGTCGGATTATTTTTTACAGTGTGACAGTATAGTTACTTATGTAAATAGGTTTTATCTATCTTTTTATCTTTATAGGACTTCGTTCGCGTACAGTTAGTTATGATCCGCTCCTATTGGTCGCAGCGTGATGTTATATAGCCCTAAACCTTCCTGAATTAATAGGATATCCAGCGCAATATTTTTTTTTCAAATCGGAGCAGTAGTTCCTGAGATTAGCGCGTTCAAACAAACAATCAAACAAACAAACTCTTCAGCTTTATATAGTAGTATAGATAGAGGTGTTTACACGAAGATATAGAACAGTTTTTTTTTTAATTCTCCACAAATATTATTAGTATATCGGATATACGACAATAGTATCGAGCGTGCATTACTTCGAGCAAGTGATTCATGTCTGTAGAGAATAGAAATACTCCTAGCTGAACAGAAACACCTACTTGCACTCCATTTAGCGTACATCACGTTTAAACAATTTCAAGCCTTACACCATCGGAATAAGACTGTAATGAATGGTACAGATAAGTTTGTATGTATCTACACACGCTCTCGTTTCGCGTATACGTGCCGAGTTCTGCAAAGTTCTGGCGTCTTGTTACCACCACGCGTTTGGCAGATTGGATTTGTTTCTCCGCATGCTAATAACATAGGTACGTGTGGACTCATCTGGATTAGCGCTAGAGAAAAATATGTCTATTGTAGGGACATTAATACCAATATACTTACGTTTATTTGAGACTGACTCTTCTTCAAAACACATTTTCATTGTCTCACCGAGTTTATATATTAACACTAGCTGCGCCTCGCGGTTTCACCCGCGTAGGTTTCGATATGTTTTTTTATATGCTCCGCTCCTATTGGTCGTAGCGTGATGTTATAAACAACACATAGAAATTTTCAAATCGGACCTGTAGTTCCTGAGATTAACGCGTTCAAACAAACAAACTCTTCAACTTTATATATTAGTACTAGCGGCCGCCAGCGACTTCGTTCACGTGGAGTTAGTTAAGCTCCGCTTCTATTGATAGCAGCGTAATGTTATATAGCCTAAAGACTTCCTGGAATAATGTGCTATCAAACGCAAAAATCATTTTTCAAATCGGACCAGTAGTTCCTGAGATTAGCGCGTTCAAACAAACAAAGTCTTCAGCTTTATATATTAACTAGATGTTGCCCGCGTCTCCGTCCACGTGGACTTTAGTTTACAGCGCGTGGTGGTTCCCGTTTCCGTGGGAATGTTCATTCAGAAAAAAATTAATAAAAGCTGAATTGATATAAAATGAGCGCCTGTTAAAATATTGGGAGCAATATGTACGTCCGCGTTTGATACCGTTTTCGCAACATTTTTTGTTACTGCTCTTCTCCCATTGGTCATCGCGGGATGTTATATAGCCTATGTCCTTTCTCAGGCTTTAGACTATCTATGTACCAAATTTCATTACAATCGGTTTAATAGTTTTGGCGTGAACGTCGGACAGACAGACAGAGATATTTTCGCATTTATAATATTAGTAAGGATATAGAAGTATAGATTTAAATAAATGTGCCATGTTGAGTCTGATAAAACCCAGGGTGGGTATGGTAGTTTATAGTTTTTTTTTTTTTATATTCTGTAATACAATGGCTTTGTTTCAATTCACTAGTTCCGCCGAACCACGTAAGAGTATAAATAAAATTTCCGAGAAATCCTGTTCAATTTCATTGTTTCGTAATCGGCGTTCTAGTGACTAATAGTGCTAACTCATTTTACCTAACAATTGATTTTAGTATCACACATCCTAAAATCAATTGTTATATTTAGCTGTTTAGTTATTACTAGCTTTCCGCCCGCAGCTTCGCTCGTGTGGAGTTCGGTTATATCGCGCTTTTTATATTTCCCTCGGGAATATCAAATTTTTCGGGATAAAAAGTACCCTATTATTTAATCCGGACTTCTAACTTTACGTCTGCAAAATTTCAAAGCAATCGGTTCAGTAGTTACGGCGTGAAAGCGGAACATACAAACTCACTTTCCCATTTATATTATTAGTAAGGATTAAGTCAGCGTAATAATACTGTATTTAAATTAATTAGTTTCAAATAATTATTACTTTTTTTTTACATATTATAAACCAGCGCTTGACCGCAATCCCGCCTGATGGTAAGCAGTGACGCAATCGTTGATGGTAAAGCGCACTAGTTTATTAAGAGCCTATTCACTCTAGCCTTGTAGACACTCAAATTGTAGTCCGACGGAAACACCGCCGCTAGCAAAT
The DNA here is from genome assembly GCA_017933935.1 of Sesamia nonagrioides. Lineage (NCBI taxonomy): Eukaryota > Metazoa > Arthropoda > Insecta > Lepidoptera > Noctuidae > Sesamia > Sesamia nonagrioides. The sequence goes on along the minus strand of JADWQK010000642.1, from coordinate 178,575 downwards.
TGTTCCAGTCCCTCGATGTACGCGGTATAAAGGAGGAGGGAAACGCTTCGTTCGTATCGTAGTGGTGTTAACAACAACTTTTATATTAACTATCCTTAATTAATGATTTACAAGTTTATTTTTACTCAGAATTCTCATAGAATACTTGAACAAGATGGGGAATTAACATATAGATTCTACGCCATATAGAACCCATATGTTAATTCCAAAATAGAGAGTTAATTTAATCAAGTGATCGCTACCCTTATATTCATCTACCACAATTACCACTGATTTCAAGGTGAGGGCATCCTACATACGATCCCTGAAACCTCAGAACTATCGCTACCTCAAAACCTCGTATTTTCAATTCCAATAAACGTATACTCACAGGAAAACATATTTTCTGTCGTACACGTTAGTGAATATCTCATTTGCCATCGTTTCTGGGCCACTGGTTCGATACCCGATTTGATAAGCCTGTATGCTAACTTGGGGCTCATATATTTATAACTTTGACAAGTTTAATTGGATTCTTCGTATTTTTGGTTCGAAACTTAAAGTGCGATTGGATGTTTAAAATTATGTGTTTAAATAAAATCTTCCTTCTGGTTTCATCCATAAGCTACCTTATTTTTTTTCATAATGCTAGATACTTCCACTGGGCCCGAGTGGTGGATTATGATACTCCCATTCACCAGGAGGAGGGTTTTAGCAGTAGGTGATTTTAAAACTCTTTAAGCCATTCATCATTTCAGCCGAAAGACGTCCACTGCTGGATATAGGCCTCTCCCAAGGTTCTTCACGACGACCGGTCCTGCGCCTCCCGCATCCAACGGTTTCCCGCTACCTTCACCAGGTCGTTGGTCCACCTTGTCGGGGGCCTACCCACGCTACGTCTTCTGGTGCGCGGTCGCCACCTGAGAACCCTTCGGCCCCATCGGGCAGCGGTCCTACGGGCAATGTGTCCAGCCCACTGCCATTTTAGTGTTGCTATTCTTCGGGATATGTCGGTTACTTTAAGCCATTACTTAGTGTTTTTTTTTATTTTATTATTATAAACTAGTGCTTGATTGCAGTCCCGCTGCTAGTTTATAAAGCCTATTCACTTAAAAATCTTAGTGAATATGAAGGAAGACGGCAGTTGAGCGAGGTGATTTAATGTTAAACCCAACAACACAACCAACGATGCTGCGCCAGAGGGAGATTGATCTGGAGACTCTCCACGGTCAAACTCCCGACACAACAACGTTTGGTGCATCGTACCCGGCACACATCGCAACACAACTTCTCAGACCCGTCCTTCGTACGGCTTCACCAGACATCATGCCGGAACACGACGAATCGCTTGGCGGCAAGACTTTGTCTGGTGGGTGGTAACTTGTGCCGGCAGTGGATATTATTGCCTACCAATTTATTTCATCACCACTGCTTTGCACTGACGCTGACACACAATATGTGCACCTACCTTCCGTTATTATGCCAATGAAGTGGATTACAGCTCCTTATAGATAAGAGACATATGACTCAACAGAGGAAATATTATCGGCTGATTTTGATTATGCTAAGCAACCTTATAATATCACGTAAGTCAAATGTGTCTGCTGAATGTTTATTTAAGGATAATTTACAGAATAACTTTCTGAAGAAGGTGTAAAGAAAAAATATATCTTAGTGATTCTTAATAATTTTATTCTTCTTTCATCATCATCATCTCAGCGTTAATCCCAGTCGCATTCGAAGCCTTTTCAGCTTTGGAGTCTGGGGTCCGCTTTACCAGTCCAACTGCTGATATGGCTAAACTTCGACATTTTCCGTGAAGCGACTGCCGTCTGACCTCCACAACCCGAAGGCGACATCGAAGCATTGCAGTTAGACCAATTGTTTTACTTTTGAGGGCTCCAATAACCCGTAACGACTGCCACTAGATGTTTGTATGGCAACCGGGACCAACGGCTTAACGTGCTTTCCGAGGCACGACCAGTGCAGACCAGTGCAAGTGTTCATATTCATGCATACAAATACTTGCACTGTGCGGGGATCGAACCCGCGCCACCTTGCGCAGCGGCCGCGTCTGCTACCGTTACGCCACGGAGGCTGTCAATTTTATTCTTCTTTATTGTAATTAATTGGCTCGAATTCTTCTTAAACAGAGGACAGCCTGTTACTATGGATTCAGTCTGAACCCGTTGATGTTTTTCGTTGGTAAATATTAAAAGTATTTATTTGCAGTTCCATTCATTCTGACCGCGTTGGTATTTCAATAACAAAGGTGATTTTTCATTGATTTCAGCTTACGTATTGATGTTTCAGCTATTATTATGTTTTATTTCCCAATTAAAAACGAAGAGCAAAGCGATAAATTAATTTTACTTAATCATCCTATATTGTTCTCACTGTTGTAACACAGGCCTGCTCTCGATGAGAGGAAGTGGGCCGAAATCCACCACGCGGTAGTTGGTAGATATCACATGTCTTCGAAGTTTTTGACTCTAGGGCATGCCAATTTCCTCACGATGTATTGTGGTGGTGAAATAATTTACACAACGTAAAGCGTCTGACGGGGTTCGAACCTACGACCCACAACTTGTAAGTCGCAGCCGATACCACTAGGCTACCACTGCTCTTCATCATCAACCGTTTTTTATCGTCCGACTGCTGGATACAAGTCTCCTCCCATACAGAGAAGGATTGAGTGTAATCACCACGCTTGCTCAATGCGGATTGGCGATTACAGACTTAAAGTCCAGGTTTCCTCAAGATGTTTTCCTTCACCCTTAGTCATTGATGTCCAAGATATACTTAGAAAGTACATATAACTTTAGAAAAGTTACATTGGCACTTGCCTGACCTGGAATCGAACCCGCGCACTCATACTGGAGAGGCTGGTGTTTCAACCACTAGGCCACCACGACCACTGCTCTTAATTAAATTTAAATTTCACAAATTCCGAGGACGTCAAAAAGAAGTTGTAAGTACTTTATTATTCCATTTCTTCATTTTCTGGTGTAGGAAAACAATTGAGTTGTTTGAGTTGTTGTCAAAACAGGTGATACTCGTATATTAACATTTTCACACTGAAAATATTTAAGTAATCTCATCACGTATGGCGCTACGTGACTGACGAAGGGATAGACTGCCTTTAGGGGGTACTTTTATTCCATTGCGGAAAATCCGCATGGTTAACATGGTACCAAATTATATAAATAATATTTCATCCTTCACCCCTGGGGAAGTACCTGTTCGTGCAAGCCTTTTTTACATTATTGTTTTTCATGGACTTAAGAGTAATACGCAGTTGTTACTTGGTATTCTGTGGTTTTGACGCGAGTTGTAAGCGCAAATATCGTGTGTGATATGCTATGTACCTATATTTTTTTCTATGCGTTTAGCTGAGTTATGTAAATTTGTTGCTTTTTCCCTTTCTATGGAAAAAATATAAGCCAGTCTATGTGACTGACTGTCAGGGAATGAACAAACGAACAGTTCTAAACGTTGGAGAAAAACTACGTAAGGAAACCGGCATAACCAAGAACCGCAAATTCCAAAATCAAAAGCCATTCAAATCATGCTGAGAATCAGCACTTTTAGAACATCAATATTACATAACACAGTCCTCCAACGCCCGCTCTTCGCTACTTCCTAGTGCTTTCGCTGGGAAGAAGAAGTGGCGGAATAAACACCCTAGCAGCACCGCTGGGCGCTGTCTGTTCATTTAAAAAACGCATGACTTTATACAAGACAAGTATCATCCACTAATCTGTACTTAGCAGCATGGGCCACGACGTAAACCTTCCCACACAGAAGAGGTACAAAAAAGGTTAATTATGCATGAATTTGCACCAATAATTCAATTATTTATAAATCTTAAAATTAACATTATCAACAAACCGAATATGCAAGATATTTATTAATTTGATTTAAAAACATACATACATGGTACATTTAAATGCCTTTGTTCCACTATTTCTCAAGTATAACGCAGTTAATCTAAGAGGTTGTTTGTGACTATTATGATTGCTGTGGAAAAGTCATAGTCTTTATTGCTAGGGAATAATGCCTAGAATGAAAGAAGCGTGGGTGAGGAACGGTATAAGGGTATGTTTTGATAGTACACTTGGAACGACACGACGTGTTTATTGCAGCGGTGTTTGTAGTGTAACGATAAGTGATTCGGGTCACTAGTGCATACGAGCCTTCTCTGTTAGAACAGTTGATAGATAGTTACTAATGACAATTACAAGGTGTTGTGTTGTGGTTTGATCACGTCCATCTGTAAGCATACACGGTAACTATGACCAAACTGCGCACTTGAGAGCAGATCGACGTGTGAGCTTACCATTGACATTTGATCAAAGGTGTTCATTGATTTGCTCTTTGTGGTACTTACTAAGCTCACCAATACCTATTACAGAAATTTCGTAAGTGCTACAACAGAATTATGTATTACCATCTTGTAAGTGTTGGTATTATGTTGCAATCTTTGGTATTACTACTGAAGTTGTCAAATTCAAAAATGGTTATATAGTCGGATGATGAAGTGTATTTGAAGAAGATAGGGAATGTAAGAAATATAGGAGTGGAAGAAAAAAATATATGTATGAAAAAAGAAAAGTAATAACATATAAAATAATAAAAAGGAACTGCTTTGAAACACGACCTCGAAAGTGCAAAATGATATTTTATTTCACTGTACATTACACCTTTTCTTAATTTTAAGTCGGCGTACAAAAATACAGTCACGAGTATAAATATTACTATTATATATTTGCACTTGACTTTATTCAAAAGTGATTTACTTCTTTATTTTGAAATATGTTTTATGTTGCCATGAACACAGTATTGTCGAATCAGTATTTGCAATGTGTCGTTTCATTTGTTTTTTTATCTAACAAAAAATAAAAAATATTGGTGATAGTGACGGCGTACATACATACATTACGGGTTGAATAAAGAACCACCTTTTTTGAAGTCGCTTAAAAAGACAGATGCGATGACCTTATACTCGTATAAATGAAATAGACGACTACCTCATTTCATAGTGGATGAAGATAGTATTTCAGAGTTAGATGCTAACCTTTCGACAATGATCAGGTACTTGTTGACAGGTCTACATTATCCGCTCGGACTATTAACGATGTAATTTAAAACCATTGTAACAGACGCCAGCACATCGACTACTGTCTGTCTTGTGTATATTTGTCAAATTTAATTAATAGATTTTGAATGTTACGACCAAAGCATTAGGGTTTAAGGTTGATTGAGAATTTGACAGTTTGGGTTGCGTGTGTACAACCCAAGTTCGACATTCAAAAACCGAATTTAAATTCAGATAAAATTTAAATTCAGAATCGTGCTCATGTAGGTTTATGTGGAATAAGAAAAAAGACGATTTAAGGCTAAGGCCGCACTACGGTTAAATCGCGGCGGTTTTTAATCGCGTGAATTTGTGCCCCTAGAAGACTAATGCAAGCGGCCGCACCTGCGTTTTTTTTCCCGCGAGCATTTTGTAGCGGGAAAAAACCGCAGTGGTTTAACCGTAGTGCGGCCTAGGCCTTACATCAGTAGCCTTTTTGTCACCTTGCTTGAATTTAAGATTTTCTTTAAACTGAAAACGCGCCACCCAATTGAGACGCACATCGACAATATGCTGCAGCCCTAACGTAGCAATATGCAAGCGACGACGGCACCGAGCGTGTAAATTGTTAAAGTTTGAAGGCGGTTGCAATTTTCGCAGCTGTATAAAATATTGTCAGCAGCAATAGCGGACATGGGGGCGAAACGATGGATGCGTTCTCTTTGGCTTTTTGGCACGTTTTAGCCGATCGACTCTTACATATACAGCTCTTAACAGATATTGCTTTTGATTTGACTTGCACTTTGACTTTGTTTGAATGCTACAGTGCGGCTAACGAGCGATTGCGATCTTGACATCTATCAGGTTTCCACAAATAAATACATGGTGTACGAATACGATCTTTATTTAGCCACTTGAAGGCACAATGACAGGTCCCACAGGACAAGAACGCATTTTTTTGATGGACGGCCGTATTGTAAATTTATAACACCTTTTTGTGTTTTAGGGTAAAACGCGATGTTATTACCCAAACTCTACTGTCTGTCTATATATTTGTCTGTGTCTGTCTGTACCCGTGTCTGCCTGCCTATATATTTCTATCTGTGCCTATGTCTGTCTGTCTGTGTATGTTTGTCTGTGTCTGTCTGTCTGTATGTGTTTGGCTGTCTGTGTATGTTTGTCTGTGTCTGTCTGTATGTGTATGTCTGTTCCTGTGTCTGTCTGTCTGTGTATGTTTGGCAGTATCAGTCTGTCTGTGTATGTTTGTCTGTGTATGTTTGTCTGTGTCTGTCTGTATGTAGGTGTATGTCTGTTCCGGTGTCTGTCTGTCTGTCTATGTTTGGCTGTGTCTGTCTTTCTGTATATGTTTTTCTGTGTTTTGGGGGGACTGTCTGATGTAATATTGACTTTAAAAGCGCTGATTCTCAACCTAATTTTAATAATTGGCTTTTGATATTGATGATATTGGTTTTGTATCTGTCTGTCTCTCTGTGTCTATCTGTCTGTGTCTGTGTTTACCTATCTCTGTCTGTCTTTCTGTCTATGTCTGTCTGTAGTCAATCTCATGAACGGATGATGATGTAGCTAGAGAGTTAAGGTTTACATAGATGATGTATTTCTGTTGCCGCTATACATCTCAAATACCAAAAATGGAAATTATTTCAATAATCTATGAAGACTGTATAGGTAATGACTCCTTTGGCCGCCTTCAAATGTTTGGGTAATGGTAGTTACGGAGTCGGTGTAATTACTGCATGGTAAGAATGTAAGCGTATGGTCTGTTTCAAAGGTAAATTCTTACGCAATAAGTTTTTATTTTTGAAATTATAAACTAGTGCTTGACCGCAATCCCGCCTGATTGTAAGCAATGATGCAATCGTTGATGGTAAAGCACGTTAGTTTATAAACTAACTACCACCAACTATCTAGAGTGAATAGGCTCTTTATAAAGAGTCTATTCACTCTATCTAGCCTTGAAGACACTTAAATTGTAGTCCGACCGAAAAACCGCCGCAGGCAAATTGTTCCAGTCCTCGATGTACGCGGTATAAAGGAGGAGGCGAAACGCTTCGTCCGGATCGTAGTGGTGTTAACAATGTAAGGGTGAAAACTCGCCGTACGACGGCTCGTCCGATGGTGGGATGGAGATGGGGGAATTAAATCATGCAATTCCCTCGTGCACTCCCTAAAATGCATCCTTTAGAACACCGAAAGGCTGGCTACTCTACGCCTGTGCTTTAAGGCTTTGGAGACGGTTTCGAGTTAAATCAGGGTCACCCATCAGCCTCTTCGCACGCCTCTCCACTGAATCCAAAGTGGCCAGGTACCAATGCAATACAATAGTGTACCAGGTTTAAGGGACGTCTTTAACGATGAAAGCCTTCTTCAAACTATTCCAGGCAGGGCTATTGTTTGCCCGTCTAGGCCATAATTTCGGGTATTTGTACAAAGCCGTCACTCGATCTTTGAAAAGATCTAACCTTCTTTTATATATTGGGTACCAATTTGAAATTATTTGTGACCATATTTCATCCATAGCTTTCTGAATATAACCTGACCGTTTCCTTTCATTCCTCGCCTTTGTTCTGTCTTTTGCTTTTGACACTATCTTTCAATTTGGTGTTCGTGTAGCTGTATTCTATTCTTCTTTGACAATTCCTAAATAAAGTAAAAGATACAAAAAAAAAATTATTGTCAAAAAGGTTTTCATTTATTATGATTTTACAGCTTTGTGTTTTTTCCTTTATTTAAAGGAACCACTTAATAAATAATTAACTACAATCTGGCCTAGAAGGCTAATAAGCAATTTTATTATGAATGTTTAAAACTTCAAGTCTTTGACCAGTGTGTGTTGCCAGTGATGACTTACGGAACTGAAACGTGGTCGCTCACAATGGGCCTCATACGAAGGCTCAGAGTCACACAAAGGGCAATGGAAAGAGCTATGCTAGGAGTTTCTCTGCGTGATCGAATCAGAAATGAGGAGATCCGCAGAAGAACCAAAGTCACCGACATAGTTCTGCGAGTCGCTAAACTCAAGTGGCAGTGGGCAGGGCACATTGCTCGTAGAACCGATGGCCGATGGGGCAGCAAGGTTCTGGAGTGGCGGCCACGTACTGGAAGACGCAGCGTAGGGAGACCCCCGACAAGGTGGACCGATGACCTGGTGAAGGTCGCGGGAAGCCGATGGATGCGGGCAGCACAAGACCGGTCATCGTGGAAAGCCTTGGGGGAGGCCTTTGTCCAGCAGTGGACATCTATAGGCTGAGGAAGAAAACTTACAATAGTGTTGATTATAATCTACATAAGTCCATTCCTCGTCCTTTAACGCAGATGTGATGATATAAACACTTTCTTCATGTGTGCTCTCTCTCAAGAACTTTTACTGTTCTTAATAATTGTTAACACAATTTTTCTTTGAACAATACCTTTCTACATAATCTATACTAATATATAAAGCTGAAGAGTTTGTTTGTATGTTTGTTTGTTTGTTCGATCTAATCTCGGGAACTACTGGTCCGATTTGAAAAATTCTTTTTGCGTTGGATAGCCCATTAATCCAGGAAGGCTTTAGGCTATATAACACCATGCTGCGACCAATAGGAGCGGAGCATAACTAAACCACACGAACGAAGTCGCTGGCGGCCGCTAGTATAATAGAATACCATGTATTCCTTATGCTTAAACTTTAAATATCTTATTATATCTATTGAAACGATGCTGCATTCAAAGTGCCTGGAGGCATGTTCGTAACACAAACAAATGTACATCCGAGTACATAAACACTACAAGTCTAATATTATAACTACATTTCTATAGGACACTGTTTGAGCACAAACATTTGTCTGTACTTACACGTTTAAGTATCTCCTTATATTAAAATTTATCACAAACAGACAGGAAAATTTCCTTAAAATGTAATTTATTTTTCATATCATTAGTGTATTAAGGATTTTTTATGTAGAGAATCCTTAGACGCCTGAATGATCCTCATTATTCCACATGTTTTTCAATTAATTCATGGAATTCAGTCACATAGTAAAATATCAATGTTTTTTTTTTTATAATTTCTAAAATCCGCGTATTGGCCACCGTTAGAAAAGAAGTTAAAATAAAGTGAGTTCCTCCTTCCATCATTTTTAATACAATTCCATGCAACGCGTGCCGTTAATATCCTTTAACTCGATTAATTTTTACAGCACTTAACTTTCTTTCAAAATTAATTATCCTTTACGTCGTAATTGAACGCCGCACCATTACATTCATCGTTAAGTAAAATGTAAATTTTTGTATTATCAAATTTTTGCGACATTTTTCCGTAGTAGGTTTTTCATGGGGCACTTTTTTGGACTAGAATGTTATGAATTAATGAGTCGGCAAACAAAGATAGTAATGTGATGTCGTACAAACTACATAGATGAGATAGGATTAATTTAATACATACCTAATAGCCATACCTACACCTTCATACACGCAATATACATAGGTAGGTAGGTATACAGGTAGGTTACAACATAGATTTAATTACACACGCTAATGTTAGTTAGTCCAGAAGTGACATGTAAGCATCTGTTGAGATCACTAAAATAAAACGTGAAAATTAACGCTTTTATAGTTGCAAGTCCCAGTTACAATAAATTTGTGTATGGAATTAGCAATTACTCAAAAGTTATGGACTATCTCTTAGAGACGTTTACTAGAAGAAAAATTAAGGAATCCTTGCTGTTCCATCTCAAAAATCAAGCCTATTAACAAAATATACGGAAGTATTAGCTAAAACTCATTTTCATTTAATCTAATTTTTATACTTTTTATTAACACAGACAAACTGTATACTTATCGCTACAATTACTAACTTGCCCACCTATTCACTTATCTCATACATCAATTAAATTAATTACCTGCACAAGACGCTGCAGATATTCCTGTACAAAGCTTCACATCAAACTGTTGAGTTTAGTATAAGTGTCGGTAGTACAAATTGTACTTCGTACTCTAATACGATAGTTCCAAGCTTAAAATAGTTGAAACTACTTACCAGCTGGATATTAGGTACAGCTGTCAGATTTAGGCAAACAATTGCGTCGCTCGTTTGCTCGGAGACCTAAATCCGCTCTGTTCCTCACATTAGTTCAATCTCGATGAATCGGTGCACTTGCTCCGCTACAACTGAATTTCGTTAGAGCTTGCACTGTGTAACGCCTACCTAAACTTGTACACTTCGGACCGGATTCGTAAACCTTCAGTCGGGATATTGCATGGCATTTGATCAAGGCGATGTAGGCTTTTTGTAGAGTTTGTGGTTGAAAATTTTAAACAAAAGGGTCTGTAATTAGTCTTACTTGTGTTGTTTATAGTAGAAACTTTTGACCTAAAATGGCTCAGACATCGACAAGCAGCCTGTTACCATGGATTTATCAGGTAAAATCCCTGAATAATAAATTTTCGACGGTTAAAAAAATGCTAGCTGTTCTTTTCTACGAAACAGCTCATTTGAACATTTCTACGCTAGGAGGTCTAGAATCATTTATTGAATTCATGTTTAAGTTCTACGCGTCAATATCCTGCCTGTAGAACTAAAATAATGCACAGAATGTTTATAATTCCCGAAAGTAACTATCTCTAAAAACTCTCGGTGGTAGGTCACAACATCAACCGCCGGCATAAGTTACCACCCACCAGACAAAGACATGCCGCCAAGCGATTCGTCGTGTTCCGGCATGATGTCTGGTGAAGCCGTTCGGAGGTCGGGTCTGAGCAGTTGTGTTGCGATGTGTGCCGGGTGCGGCCAGTTGGTGGCCCCATCGTGCCGGTTGGCGACCGGACGAGAGGACCCGATGGCGATCCCTGGGGGGGTTCGGGCGTCCCCGCAGTCTCCAGAACAATCTCCCTCTGGCCCAGCATCGTTGGTCGCATTGTTGGGTTTATCATTGCATCACCTCACTCAACTGCCGTCTTCCTTCCTATTCACTCATTTTTTTTTTATGAAAAGGTTAATAAAGAAAAGTAGATGTGTACAGCGGGCGCACGTCCTCTCATTCCAAGTGCACCTCTCAAATGTTCGAGGTCTGCACTCCAATCTCATTGCAGTACATCACCACCTTGAGACTGAAAAGCCACACCTACTTTTCTTGACGGAGACCCAGATCAGATGTCCGACTGACGCGGCGTACCTCGGCTACCCGGGATACTCTTTGGAGCATCATTTCCTGCAGCGTGCCGGGGTCTGTGTGTATGTCCGCAATGACATCTGTTGCCGGCGCCTCCGTCACCTCGAAGACCCTCACTTCTCGTCCCTATGGCTGTTGGTTGACACTGGTGTGGACAAAATTGTTTACACCTGTGTCTACCGATCGCACAGCGGTGATCAGGAGACAACTCGTTTATTTGACCACCTCAGTGAGGCTGCTGACAATGCGCTGCATCGGCACCCTGACGCTCAGTTCGTCGCTCTGGGGGACTTCAACGCCTGCCACCAGGACTGGCTCTTCCCATACCAGAGGACCGACCACGCTGGGAGAGAAGCGCGAAACTTCGCGCTTTCTATGGGCCTTTCCCAGCTGGTAGAGCAAGCGACTAGGGTGCCTGATGTAGTTGGGCATACTGCCAACTGTTTGGACCTTCTGCTGACCACTGATCCGGACAGATGTGTTGTAACGGTTTCCTCACCGTTGGGAACTTCAGACCACTGTCTGGTGAAGTCTGTAACGTCCTTCTCCCCACCAGATCACGACTCTCGTGGTGAACGGCGAATGTGGCGATACAGGTCAGCGGATTGGGATGAGATGCGCCACTTCTTTGCGTCTTATCCTTGGCAGCAGGTCTGCTTATCTTCTGACAATCCTTCGAGCTGTGCGGACGCTATAACCGATGTGGTGCGTCAAGCTATGGAGTATTTTATCCCATTCAATGACGTGCCCGTCGGTGGCTCGGCTCGCCCATGGTTCAATGCCGATTGTGTCCAAGCTGAACAGCGAAAGCACACGGCATTTCTCGCCTGGGTTGACGCTCGTGACCGCGGAGCTCCGGATCTAAGCTCAAAGAAGAGAGCCTTTAACCGTGCTGCCAAGTCCTACAAGAAGGCGCTCAAGAAGGCTCGCTTCGACCGCATTACCCATATTGGCAACAAGTTATCTGCGCAGCTATCCGGTAGCAGATCTTTTTGGTCCCTTGCCAAATCGGTTGAGGCGAACTTTTGTCGGCCCTCACTGCCTCCGCTGGTTAGGCCTGATGGAGCACTGGCTCATACGGCGAGAGAGAAAGCAGGTCTCTTTGCATCTCTCTTTGCCCATAATTCGCGTCTAGATACTGGCAGTGCTACTCCACCTAATTTACCTCATTGCGGAGCTTCAATGCCTGAGGTTCGCATTAGAAACAAGGAGGTTCTGAGAGTACTGTGTCGTCTGGACGTGAATAAGGCTAGTGGTCCGGATGGTATACCAGCGATTGTTCTTAAAGCATGTGCGCCCGAGTTGTCTCCTGTATTGACGCGCTTGTATCGCCTCTCATTTAGGACTGGTATAGTGCCCAAGTCCTGGAAGCTTGCTAACGTGCAGCCTGTGCCCAAGAAGGGTAGTCGTGCCGATCCTGCCAACTATCGGCCGATTTCGATCACCTCCATACTTTGCAAAATTATGGAGCGTGTATTGAACTCGCGCCTCTTGGCATACCTGGAAGGTAACGATCTCCTCAGTGACCGACAGTACGGGTTTCGCCGCAATCGGTCAACTGGGGACCTACTAGTGTATGCCACTCACTTGTGGGGCGAGGCCCTCGAGAAGAATGGGGAAGCGATTGCTGTCTCCCTTGATGTCTCGAAGGCCTTCGACCGGGTTTGGCACGCTGGCCTTTTGAGTAAGCTTCCAGCGTACGGCATTTCCCCTAGCCTGACTGGCTGGGTAAAAGACTTCCTGACTGAACGGTCCCTCCGAGTTGTTGTCGACGGATGTTCTTCTGAGCCCATGTCAACTAATGCCGGTGTTCCTCAGGGGTCTGTTCTCTCTGCAACTCTGTTTCTGCTGCATATTAACGATCTGCTGATGCCCGGTATCTATGGGTATGCAGATGACAGCACAGTTGTAGAGAGATACCTGCCGGATGCTCGGGCTAGTAGGGAATCAATCCGGTCCGAAAGAGAGGCCATGGTTGAGCGAACGAGTGTTGCACTGCAGGCAGTCTCCGAATGGGGCAATGCCAATCTTGTAGCATTCAATGCCGCCAAAACACAGGCGTGTCTTTTCACCGCCAAAAGGAGCCCGTTCACCTTGGCCCCTACTTTTCGGAATGTGTCCTTGGAGTGTTCCGACCGCCTTCAGCTCTTGGGAGTTGAGATTTCCTCGAACCTTAACTTTGGGCGGTTCATTGAGTCCAAGGCCAGGGTGGCTGCCAGGAAACTTGGCGTTATCGCAAAGGTCCGGCAGTACTTCACACCTGGGCAGCTTCTAATGTTATACAAAGCACAGGTCCGTTCGTGTGTGGAGTACTGCAGCCACATTTGTGCTGGTGCTGCCAAGTGTCACCTGGCCACTTTGGATTCAGTGGAGAGACGTGCAAAGAGGCTGATTGGTGACCCTGATCTAACTCGAGTTGGTCTCCAAAGCCTAGAGCACAGGCGTAGAGTAGCCAGCCTTTCGGTGTTCTATAGGATGCATTTCGGGGAGTGTGCGAGGGAATTGCATGATTTAATTCCCCCATCTCCGTTCCACCAGCGGACGACCCGTCGTACGGCTGGTTTCCACCCTTACGTTGTTAACACCATTACGATCCGGACGAAGCGCTTCGCCTCCTCCTTTATACCGCGTACATCGAGGGACTGGAACAATTTGCCCGCGGCGGTGTTTCCGTCGGACTACAATTTGAGTGTCTTCAAGGCTAGAGTGAATAGGCTCTTAATAAACTAGTGCGCTTTACCATCAACGATTGCGTCACTGCTTACCATCAGGCAGGATTGCGGTCAAGCGCTGGTTTATAATTTATAAAAAAAAAAAAAAATCTTTTGGTTTCTAGAAAAAAAAAATGGTCCACAGTTATTATTTCTCCGATGAGCCTAGCAATACGTCATTGCCAATATTGATTAACCTGACTAATAAATTACTATACGTAATTACCTCTTCTATGAACTAATACTATTCCTAATTATCCGTTGAATGTGCACTAACAATTCTTTTATTATTCTTAACGCAAAATATAATAACTTCTCGAATCCTATCGAGATTATCAGTAAATCAAATCACTACCTCAGTAAATATTCCACAACAAAGACTCTCATAAAAAGAAACAAGAAACAAATTACCTAATTTCTCTTTATGTATACAAAATGAGCTCGAACTTGCTCAAATTGGCCGTTAAACACACTAAAACAATTTGGTATGAAGGCGAGAACCTTATTAGAAGGTTTAATCTAGAAGGCGACTGAAAGCGAAATAAATTTCTTATTTAAATGAATCTAGCAACGTCTATATTTCGCAAAGACAAATTAGTGTCTTAAATGATAAAATTAATACCATCTATGTATTAATTTTAAACAGCCTATACCTAGAAATAGGTACACTGGATGGGAACGATACCTATCCATACTATTACTAATATTTTTAAATGGGAAAGTGTGTGTTTATGTTTGTCTGTCCGTTTTTTTTAAGTGGTGATAGTTGAAGGGATGGAGAGGGGCAGATAGACTACTTTTAGTCTCTCTCGAAACCCGAACTTCCTTAGGGCGGTGGAAGTACGTATAGAGCATTCTGCAATTTTAAAGATAGAAAACTAAAAGTTGGTATGTGGATTACTCGTATTTGTAAAAACATGCGAATTTTTCTTTATTACTAAATTTCTATTCATTATCTGCCTCCATTTCCTTAAAAGAGGTGGTGAAATTTTATATGAGACTTTTTGCAGTTTTCATGGTAGGAAGGGAACTTAAACTCGGTTGTTGTTACCAAGGAAAAATACAGGCGCTACGGAGTCACCTGTCACCTAAAGCAGGTCCACACTGGAAGAGGTTTTAGTCAGTAAGTCGTCGTCCAGCTCTGCCCAGACCGGGGTAAGTCATTTCCTAAAAGCTTCCCTCTTTTTACTTATAAATTATAATATCATGTTTTTTGATGATTATAACTGTTGTATTATTCCGGCAGAGATATTTAAGTCAAAAGTCAGTCTAAAAGCAAAGATATGTAAATCCAGAATCAAACCGAACCCAAATTCTTAGAAACAAATCTTCAAAGACGAACCAGTTACCTTGAAAAGCAGTGCTTTACACCACAATATGCAAACTAATTATATTTAGTATAAGTACACGGAAAGGTATGAGCGAGGTGAGCGGCGTGAGAGGTGTTCAATAGGTGTATGTCTTTGAGAGCGCCGCCCGAGGCACTCGACGAGTCTTTTAACACATAATTGCGTTAATATGTCCCGACGTACGATACCTACAAAATTAGATGAACCTGTTCTGTACTTCGATTATGTTTCTTTGGGTAATTGTGTCTTGTTGAGTCTAGGACACAGTGTAAGGTTTGATAAATATTGATGCAGTTGATGAAGAAATATTTTGATAAATCAGTGTTGATGAAAGCTGAAAGAATAATTGAAAAGTAATTAAAGCTACTCTTTATTTTTTATTATAACAACGTGCAAGATGTAAGTTTGCAATTACCAGAAGTGCCTTAAGTACCTTCTAATAAGACTCCCTCGTTACTGTGCTAAAGACCCTCATATTTTTTAAAATTTTACATGCATTTTATATGTTTTGGGAAGTGGCAATTTCCGTTATAGGTAATATGTATTTTTAGTACTATGTCAGAAACTAAGAGAATACCTATGTGAAGTCAGTATAAATAGTTACTAGGTACATGCTCAGAGTTTTAATACTCTTTTGCTTTTTTTTTTTAATATTGGCCCAATAATGAACATCGAAATATATAATTAAAAAATTACTCAACTCAACATTTTAATAAGAGGCTTACGTATATATTAACTCAATAATGTTATTATTCTGTAATAGACTTTATTAATAAAGCTGACAAAACATGAATGGTAGATACAATTCAAGATCATTTAATTAATTGACATAACTAATTCAATTGTTTTTATAACAATTATAAGTATAAATACTACTCTAGTATGTAGAATTTAAATTTATATAAGATTGTTTCCAACCGTATGCCCTTATTTGATACAATTCTCAATTCAGTTAACAACCCCATTAATGCACGCTTAATATAAGGTAGATTGTTCAAGGATCGCTCAATTATTGTAACATCTTATTTCATGTAGTACCTACAATCAACTCAAACAACTTTTACTTACTTACTAGAATAAACTAAACTAAATTTAAGATCAGTGCATCTGATTCTTAACATTTCATTAACAAAAGCACAGAAGATGAATATTAGTGTTATCCTGTCAAATTATTCCGTACGTAAATTGACATGTTTTGGTCGCCATGTTTAAAATTACGTCTAAACTGTCTTTATTATCTTTATTTGACAGGACTAAACTTATCTTAATTTATTTTCTTCCTTTTTCATGAAATAGAAAGAAAAAGATGCAGTAGCCTTCAATTTAGTTTAGTTTATATTGAAGTTGTTTATCATTATCTTACAGGTAAATTTATGTTTATGTTTTTTTATCTTACAGGTAAATTTATGTTTATGTTTTTTTATCTTACAGGTAAAATATTACTGAAAACACTGAACACCAGGCAAACCAATGTAAAATCAATAGGTACAGAAATGTTGAGGTCACTATAACAAGATGTTATTTTTAACTTATTGTTATAGTGAAGTAAAGTGGACCTTTTAAAAATACATAGAACAGAATACTCTTTATTATGTACACCATCAATATTACAGATATAAATGTCATCATCATCATCACAGCGTTAATCCCAGTCGCATCCGAAGCCTTTTTAAGCTTTGGAGTCTGGGGTCCGCTTTACCTGTCCAACTGCTGATATGGCAAAACTTCGACATTTTCCGAGAAGCGACTGCCGTCTGACCTCCAATTACAGATATTACAGATATAAATGTATTTCATAGGTATTACAAGGGATGAAACAAAGGGCGGTCTTCTTTGTGACTTTTGGATGGATTAAGAAACCATATTTTTCACGGAAAACAAATTCAGGTACAGAAATAAAATCATTCATTAGTATTTATTAAAATATCAGTTGCGTTTGTAGAAAATTACAACAACATGCTTACGTAGAATCCGCTGGATGCGGACTGCGAAGAATTGTATGTTGTTACTCGCTAAGTTTTTATTGTGAGTGTTCAAAATACACTGAGATTTTCGCGTGCTTGTTGATAGATATCAGCATCTATATCATTGAAGCGAATTTCCAACTGTCCTCCGGTTTATATAAGTTGCACTTTAACTGCTGTTACGTTTTTTTTTATAATGTTTTATACACCATCATCATCATTAACCTTTTTATCGTTCGGCTGGGCACAGGTCTCCCCTCATACACAGAAGGATTGAGCGTAATCACCATGCTTGCTCAATGCAGGTTTCCGATTTCAGTCCAGGTTTCCTCAAGATGTTTTTCGTCACTTTGTAATTAGTCATTAGTGTCCTAGATGTACTTAGAAATTTTTCGTTTTATACATTACCAAGAAAACGTAAATACTTTATGAAGAAAACTAAGTGGCCTTACCGAGAATTCCTTATTGAAACACCGGCACAGAGGAGAGAAAGGGTAGTTCTTCAGATTATGAAGTAATAACAATCCTATCATTCTACTAAATCCAATTCAATATCTCGGGGTATAGATTTGGCCGACATTGCCGCTGTTGTTGACATACCCCATCGTTCAGTGCAATGTCGTAGGCCTGCAGCGAGCAGCTAGTATTTTCGTTTTCGATTTACTGCCTTTAAGAGATAGCACATTGGTTAGTAATTGAACCACGGACGTCTTTGATATATCGGCCCTTTTATCGGATTGGACGGACGCAATAACAGACCGTTGATTGCTTCCAAGTGGACTCGGAAGATTGATTATTTTCTCGTTACTACGTCCGTGTCTCCGTTGTTTTATATAAATTGTGGCATATAGTTTTAATTTTACCTATAATTAGAAATGTCTGGAAGATAGAGTGTAAGCAGCAACAATAACTTTGAACTTTATTTTGTTATTTGCGTAGTCGGAAATTAATATCTCTTTGATAACTTGAACAAGTCGCAAAATTTAGTAAAATAATTTTACTTTTGGTTCAAAATGTACTGTTTTTTGTATGCAAGGACGACAAAGTTTGTATATTTTAACTTTTGTGAAACGAAACGCAAATAGATATGGTTCATTTTCACATATATCACATGAATGGCATTTTGATATTTAAGTAATTAAAATAAAGATGTGTTTAGCTTAACTTAAATTATCCCTCACTTCCCAGCTCTGCCTGAAACATCACGACAACTCCTATTCTCAGGACATTTGAATATTCAAAACGTTAAAGTATATTTTTTTAAAGACGCCCTAAACAAAGGCTTCAGAACGTATGTTGTTCTGTCCCTAAATCGGTATAGCAAAAAGAGCAAACATTAATGTGAATATATTGTCAGCGAAGCATTTCGTCCGTTCGTACTGGCCAAAGCTCATAAATAAACAAAACTGGATGCTCTGTCGAAAAGTTTTGTAAAAAAAAACTCAAAAACGCAAAATTTACAACCGGGAATCCAGTGGAGTTTTAATTAACCGTACAATGGATCGGAGCGATAACAAACTGAACCGTACGTGTTAGGTGCCATCTACTAGAAAGTTTGTCGAAATCGACAGCTTGCAGTATTGTGACGAGGGGGCAATTTATTTGAACACAGTTCGTGAAATACAAAATTAACGAAATACTGCAACGACATCATCAACCTTTTTATCGTCCCACTGTTGGGCACAGTTCTCCTCTCATAAAGAGAAGGATTGGGTGTAATCACCACGCTTGCTCAATGCGGGTTGGCTGTATATAATACTTGTGTAAGTAATACTGCAATGCCCATCAAAATTTACAATAAATGAGATTATTTACTGTAAATTTTGATGGGCATTGCAGTATAATCAGAGTATAATGATCCCACTGCGGGGCTACTCCTCTCTGTAGGCAGAAGTGGGCCTTGATCCACCAGACGAGCCTACGTATTGGTAGATCACGCGTTAAAACAGACGAGGTCAATACTTAAGTTCTCCCCAGATGAAGGATAAGCATGGGAATTTCCTTAAGAGGACCTGGTCTTCGTCTTCATAAAAATATCTCGAATTTTAAAAAAATAAGCGATATTCATAATATAAATACCAGGAACAAACACAATCTTGCTGTACATCACACTCGGCTCCACAAAGTAGGCAACTCGTTCATGGGTCAATGTATACACTTTTACAACAAGCTTCCCATGGACATTCGAAACTTACCCATTAAACGATTTAAAAACTATATAAAGGCCAAACTTTGCAAAAGGGGGTATATATTATAAAATCACAGATTATTTAGAAGACGAAAAAGCTTGCGACTGAGCTCCTCGTTCTGTTAAGCATTGTTATTAAGCAATATGCGTAATTATAACGTAAATTATTGTAAACATTTTCATTTTTAACGTCTGGACTTGAAAAAAGACGATGATCCCTGAGTTTGTTTCGGCTATTTCTTCTCAGAGGTAGTCAGTTAAGAAATGCCGGCTTCATCTAGTTAAAAAAAAAAACATGACAAAGTGATCAGTGATCCTACTTGCTTAATAAACGATTTCATTTCATTTCAAAGGATTAGGACTTTTTGTTTTTTTTTTTCTAGTACGCACTACCGTACTAGAAAAAGAACAAAAAAAGTACATACCTTACAGACCTCGTAATTTCATAATATTGTCCGTATCATTTTACTAGACACCCCTATCAATATTAGAGAAGTTAGCAATATAGTACAGTCCTTTATACACATGTACATATAATATTATTGATGTGGGTTTCACTCGCTTTGTTCGTGTCAGAATTTGGGCTTAATGTAGGTTAATAATCCCTTTTACATGTCTAGAATATAAAAGATTAATACACAGAACATATTCTTAATGTTTATAGAGCATGTAGGTAATATTAAAATTCTCTCATCATCCATCGTGCCCAGGCTTTTCGTCTTTTATCTTATAAATGAAATAAAAATAAAGTCGAACACTTCCAGCAAAACCGGGTACAATTTAATACCAGTATTTTTCATCTAACGACTGCGGAACTGACCGCTGCAACTCAGTCACAGGATAATACGACACTCCTTGTTAGTAAGGCTGGTTATCAAAGCTTCTAGCTACCCGTAACGACGCAAAGAGACTGTCAAAGGTCTATGAATACTAACCGAGGCGGACGGCTTAACTTGCGACCCTTAAGGCTGTTAGTAATTAGCTCCTAAATCCCGCTCCATAAAAGGACACAATCATTTCCGTACCATTTCCCCTTCAAAAAACTCTAACAAAATACTTTTTTCAACAAAATTAGACAAGGCAGCCACAGTGTATTAACCTAACGTATCTATACAACCAAAAAGTTTATTTGTTTGTGAACTTAGCGCCTGATTTGCATACATAGCAACAAAACACGGCCGTCTCGTGTGGGAGTAGGCGGGAGTGTGAAAATGGGAAAGTTCTCTCTGTATAATGAAGATGAGGGAAGACGGGTAATCCGCCACATCGGGAGAAACTTGCTACAAACCGCAAGTCGAGGTTCCCCGAATTTGACTGGTGAGAGTTGGCAGTTATTTTTCAGGCGTGTGGATACGTGATATGTATTCTTATCTTACGTAGGGTGTGTGGTTTGTTTCAAAAGTGACTGTAGAACATATAAACAACTGGATCAGAAAACTAACCAGAGAATGAAAATAAATGGTGTATGTACATGCGTTTTCAAATATTTTTATTGCAAAAAGTTAGCCAGTAGGCTTGAGAATTTGCCTTTTGGACTTAACCTACATTTGCCACAGCATTGACACTGATTCATTGCATTATTCCATGCATTTTATGTATATTATATTTAGTATTCAATTAGACGTGGTTTGAGTTAATAGACTTGAAAATGGTAGGAAAAAATTATATTTAGATTCATTCGGTTGAGCAATGGTTCACTGACATCTAATGCATTCAAATTTAATTTGACACTGTTACATTAAAAATAAAAAAAATATTTATTTCATTCAAACATTGTGTCATACATAAATTACACTTACATTACAATTATACTTATATTAGATATGCCACCGACAGCTAATTTGTAGTGATATTTACAAATTAGTAATTAGTAAGTACTGGATCGACTCCTGAAATACATAAACCGGTATTTACACCAAAATTTTAGTTAGCAATATCGGCGTAAAGCGTTATCTATTTCATTGCGGTGATTCTACCTATTTTGCATCTTTGGCAGTGAAGCTGCACCCTACTGACCGGATAACGAGAAGAACATCCTTACCAGACCCAGGCTGCTACCTCGTATAACAAAACCCTCAGCAGTATGAAGACGAGAGTGTACTGATGAATGTCGCCATGTTGCCATCATACAAAATGCTCTGATATAAATCATCATCAACCTTTTTATCGTCCCACTGCTGGGCACTGATCTCCTCTCATACGGAGAAGCAATGTAACTTTTCTAAGTTATATGTACTTTTAAGTAAGATATAAATGGCCATAGAAATGTAAAGATCTTTTATATTGTGTTCAAATAGTTCAAATTAACTTATCAAAGAGCACATGTGTCACAACTCATTGCATTTCAAATAACTATTTTGTTTATGTGTGTCCGTTGAACTGGTAAAATGGAGTCAGCCATTTAATCAGAATGCAACATTTGTTTTGTAACCACATTGTAAAACATAGGACGATTGTGTTGATTCAAACAACATGTTTAGAATAATAATTTATTTGTTTATTTTGTTTATTTATAATGTCATGTTCTATCTAGTAATTTAGGTCCGAAGATCACAAAAGGTTTGGTTACATTTTTCTTAGTTGTTAAATAATATTGAGTTATAATAATTATTTAAACTATTTTAATTGTGTTTTCCAGGGTTTATTGGCAATTACCAATTTTTAGTCTTCTTTGTACTAGCAAATTCTAAAGCTATGTCAAAAATTTAGTACGAGTGCGGCCGACGAGAGGATGTATTCTTGACACATGTCAGTTTCATATAAACAAATGAGAAAACGTATTATAATAATTTATTTTTGATTAACTACTAGAATTGTTGTCCTGATAAATGTCAAGAATACATTGTCACGACGAATGTATTTTTTTATTATTTTCTTGACAGCCAGTCAAGAAAATAATTGAGCCAACAGTTGAGGGACTACGGAATGTCTTATTTTTAGTAACAGTTTCGTTTCAAAATGCTAATTTAACATTGATAATGTACGAGTGTAAATATTACACAATGGACACAAACAAATGGAAATGAGGTTATGATTTTTTTCAGGCTTCATTGTACATAAGTACATGTGGACACTTACTTAGAGTAATATATAACAACAACTTATTAGATATCTCTTATTTAATAATATATATTTTTATATAAGGAAGATACGGAGAAATATTTGGTATAATACTCTTATAAGATAATAATTCACGGGCATATTGGAACGGGATGTGAATACACATTTTCTTGTCTTGTGAATTGTATTTTTTGCACACAATGAGCAACTTTATAATTTACATAATCAACCTATAATGTTTCCACTCCTGGGACCTAGGCCTCCTCTCGGTAAGAAAGAGTGAGTCGTAATCTACCACGCGGGCCCAGTGCGGGTTGCTAGATGTCACATGTCTTCGATGTTTGGTCTCTAGAACATGCCGGTTTCCTCGCGATGTTTTCCTTCACCGTTTTGTGTGCAGTGGTAATGGAATAATTTACACAAAGTAGAATGCGTGACGGGGTTAGAACCTACGATCTATAACTTGTAAGTAGGGTCATAACGGAGCTTCGCCTCCGCTTCCGTTACTGCGGAAGTTCTGCAAGAAATCGTATCTTCGCTTCCGCCTCCGCCACCGCACAATTTTTGCGGAGTTATAACGGAGGTTTATTTACGTATTTATAAAATAAATAACGCGCAAGCGACGCTCGACAACCGTCCGGCCGCGTTTGAGCGCGAAATGGTCAAGAATCAACTGTGCGAGACGGGAATGGCGCAAATGCAATTTGTTTCTCCTTAATTTTCATTACTAGAAGGTAATATATTTTTACTAAGTCTACTACTATTAAAGTACGTATTTAAAATAAATTAAAATTGTTTTAATTAACCATAACTTTAAATTTTTTCTATATCTACTTTCACCTCCGCCTTCGCCTCCGTTAACCTCCGCATCCGCCTCCGCCTCCGCTAACGAGGCCTCCGTTACAACCCTACTTGTAAGTCGCGGCCGATACCACTGCCAACGCTACTCCCTCTTTATAGTTTACCTCGCAATATATTATCAAAAATTTGTGAATCGCAATTAACCATTTAGGTACTGTTTAACGTATTTTTTTAAATAGTTTATAACTTATCCACGGAAAAACGGCATAATTTACGCTAATACTAAGTAGCTGCGACCATCATGGAAGTAGCACTCAATCGGCTAGCGTGCGGTTAGTGCACAGTTCTAACCTTACCTACCCCATTTGGTCAGTGTTAGTTACTGTGTCGAATTCAGTTATCACCAAGATCGACAAATCCGGGACCATAGACATATACTAATGGACATGCCGTACGCTTATAATCTGCAGTATTTCTTTTGGTTTGAAAAGAGTGACAGAGATGGCCTATTATTTCGGTCTAGCACTATCTCTTTCCTCATAGATGATTGATCATTTTGAGAGAGATTAAGATAGAAGTTTCGTCTCTTTCTTTCGGAGTGCCAAAATTCTCATCTCTAAGGCATGTTCATTAGTAAATATGTCGATGTTCGGGACGGTTCCAAATTTTACGGGTTACACAATCGGAGAGCTTGTGTGTACATAAACTATCGAAAATTAAAACATAATATTGTAAGTGTTATGGTACAGTACTCAATTTATGGACTGTTTTCAATCTCTCAAGATATATTGACACACAACCGCTGTT
Organism: Sesamia nonagrioides; assembly: GCA_017933935.1. Classification (NCBI taxonomy): domain Eukaryota; kingdom Metazoa; phylum Arthropoda; class Insecta; order Lepidoptera; family Noctuidae; genus Sesamia; species Sesamia nonagrioides. The sequence continues at coordinate 154,469 of JADWQK010000642.1, read as the reverse complement.
AAAAATCGTACGGTGACAGTTTTGAATAGGCAAGTAAACTAGGCCCTCAATCAGAGGAGTTCAGAGGAGGAGGTGCTCTTTGTTTTCAGGGGGAAACCTTCAAAAGGCACCCGATCTCTGGTGAACGAGGTCGGGGAGAATGGGATTTTACCCCATTAAAACCGCCTCGGTTATTTCCATCAGTACATAGGGGTGAATCTGGTTTCTCATAAGAGACCAATTCATGGAATTCGAGAACATTATCGGTTGATTAAGAAGTAAAGTCTTAAAAATTATTTTAAGACATAAATTAAATAGGTAACTGTAATTATCCTTAAAATTATTTAAGGATAATTACAGTTACCTATTTATGAAATATGATGTCAGAAAATAGAAAAATCTGAATGCAGTAGATTGTCCGAATTATTTGCCTAACGCAAATAATTTCACAAATTCAGAGAACACACACTTGTTAATTAACTAAATTGTTAATAAAGTAGTGCTTGACTGCAATCCCGCCTGATGGTAAGCAGTGATGCAATCGTTGATGGTAAAGCGCACTAGTTTATTAAGCCTATTCACTTAAAAACACTTAGGAATAGGAAGAATGACGGCAGTTGAGCGAGGTGATGCAATGTTAAACCCAAGACCAACACGACCAAACGATACTGCGCTAGAGGGAAATTGATCTGGAGACTCTCCACGACCAAACTCCCGACACAACAACATTTGGCGCATCGTACCCGCCACACATCGCATCACAACTGCTCAGACCCGTTCTCCGTACGGCTTCCCCAGACATCATGCCGGAACACGACGAATCGCTTGGCGGCAAGACTTTGTCTGGTGGGTGGTAACTTCCGCCGGCAGCCGATGTTATGGCCTACCACCGACAATTACTTGTTAAATTTTATTCTTTGATAGTATTATGAACTGTTTATATAACCAGTTAAATTGACATTCGGAATACTAAAACCGACAAAGGTTTTAGTATTCCGAATGTCAATTTAACTGGTTTATTTCTCTAAAAAAATATACAGTCACTTCACAATTTCATGCTATACAAGTTATAAAAAGTTCTGTGTGTGTTTGTAGGTAATACACACAGAACTTTTTATAACTTGTAACTACCTATCTGAGCTTCATAAATTGGTTTTCCTAAATCTGACTCTGATCAAAAATGAACTGCCCTATATTATTTCAGTAGATAACATGCCTTGCCATAATGCATCACGTATTTAATTAACTAAAAGTAATAATGTATTCTGCAGAGAACGGTGACGCGTGGCGCCATCTGTCACAGGAGTTATTAACTACCGTTGCACTGTGATATATCGGTCTAACATCCCCCAACATAAGTGAATTTTCTGTTCCAATATAATTGTTTAATGGCCATTAGGATATGCCTACAAGAGGGGTAAGAAATACCAATTAACTGAGAGGTTTTACTAACGAAATTGTATGAAATAACTAACTAACAACTCTCAAAATCAAATGTAAAGAGTTAACTAAGGTTTGGGTCAGAGCAGGAGAGAAGTTATAGAAAAAAAAAACGTGAGGCGCTTTGTGCCATAATTTTTGTATACTAAGCGCCTCACGCTTTTTCTCATTTAAAGTATTGTTTATATACTCTTTTCATAAATTAAATTTTAAAATTATTTTCAACGTTTTAGTTCGATATTCTTTTGTTAAATAATATACGGATAACGATATTGGAGATCAAGAATAGTTTGGTAAAAACAAATGAGCACCACTTAAGCGTTTGTGTTATCCGTATATTATTTAAAAAAAGAATCATCATTATCATCCCAGCGTTAATCCCAGTCGCATCCGAAGCCTTTTCAGCTTTGGAGTCTGAGGTTAAAAAGTTGAAAATAAATTAATGTAGTGTAATATTTATTTTCAACTTTCAACTTTTTACTTCGATATTCTTTTTTTAAATAATATACGGATAACACGAACGCTTAAGAGGTGCTCATTTGTTTTTACCAAACTTTTCTTGATCTCCAACAGACAGAATAGCAAGTGCTAAAATTCGTAATGATGCGTTACCCAAGTAACTAAATCTAAAACTAAATCTTAACTAAATATTTTGCCTGCACAAATTAATTTATGGTAAGGTCGCTTTCAAGTAATCAATTGCGTTCTAGTTGTTGATACTGATATTTCAACATATCAAAATCTAAGGCTCTGTCTGTCTCAAACATGCACGACTCAGAAATTAACATTCCTACTTATAATAGGGAAACGAGTTACCGACGCTATCTGTTACCATCTGTGATAATTATTTGGAGTTGCAGCGTCAAGTTTTTCAGAATCACTTACAGTTAGATGTACGAATAAAATCTTAGCATTTGCTGGATTTTTTTTTTTGCGTGGCCCACGACCTCGGAATCCCAACGCTGACGTCACTGAAGATACGCACCTTAGACCGCTTGGCCAACGAACGTATTGAAAACGGTGGGATATTTTACAGTAATGAGCCGCTCACTCGTAGTCCAAAGAGTTAGAGACGGACAAGCAAACAAACAAGCAAGCAAGCAAACATACACGTGAAGCTAATAAAAAGCATATAAAATCTGTTTGAATTAATTCTCATCGTAAACAAAGAATAAAAGTTTAAAACAACGGCGAAAATTTAAAAGCAAACTGTAAGAGACGAAATAAAACTCAACACATGGTACGGGATGATAATTTTAAATATTCAGTAAAGTATTGTCACCGACATTCATTCAGAGTTGTATCCGCCATGGATTCGCATTTAAAGCCGCATTTACATTGATAAAAAATTCTGTCTGTCGGTGTGTGACAAGCCTTTCATATGTGCACTTTAAAAAAAAATCTAGTGAAAATATACATAAAATTACGGTTTGTGGTACCAGGTAACGCTTATACAATCAGCTGGTGTGGGAAAAGACTAATTTGAATTTTATTCGACGACATCCATTGGTTTTTCAATAAACCTGACTTACATCCGTTGATCTTAGTTACTTATCTTCTTTAATGACTGAAAATTAAATGTTCAATTAAATTAAATGTTAAATTTAAAGTTAACATTTATTTTAAAGTAACAGGGTCGTTTGACGAAAAGACCAATGAATGCCTTCAATGATACACAATTAGATTAACTTTTATAAAATGTATGACTTTGAATATTATTTTCATAAATCAACTCAGTAGAGCGCGGTTATTTGAACTAATGAAAATGTGAACTGTATAAAATAAATTTTAACATTTTGCAATAGTGTAAAGTTTGAATATCTGAATAGTAATCACATGCCTATTTCACACATTGGCTTTTTCATTTTATTCATCACATTCTGACATCATATTACACACGTATCCGGAAAAAGGGCAAAGCTTTTATAAATATTCGATTATAACGGGTAATAATGTAATGTACAGATATCGCGTCAACAGAATATTAATTTCCATAGCTACGGAACTCTCTCATCAATATCAATTTTGTATCCACTTCAAAATGTTCAATTAATTATTTTTGAAGGCGCTAAAATCTTGCATCTCATAACTTACAATATACTGGAATGAATACCGAAGTATTGTTTGGTTAACATTGTAAACATTCATGCATAGTAACAACAGCTAACACAAATATTTTTCTACGTATAATCTAGTACTACAATAATCCCCAACAAAAAAATACCGTTTATTACATGATGGGAATGCACACAGCACCTGCTGTTGCCAAATTCTTCTATTTCGAATTTATTAATAATTTTGCGAACTTTATTGCTAAGCTTTTGTTCTGGTGTGGAGGGATAATGGATTGTTCTGTTCCTAGTTACGTTTTCGTGTTTGTATGTATTTGAATGTCTGTCTGTTGTGTATGTGGCGGTGTCTCGTTCATCTTCGTCATCCGACCTGTCAGCGGAACCGAATTGATTGTCAGGCCCCTCTATTGGTGTTGAGTACTTGAACTCTTCTCTTTTGGAAGCAGGACTCGTGTTCTTCATGGCGGGCCCCGGAATTTCTGTGAACGAATTCATGAATGTAGTTGATGTCAATATTGTCTTAATGTACTACACAATTCCTTGTATAGATACTTGGTATATTAGGAATTTAATATAAGTCGGACCAGTTGTTTTAATTACGCAAGCTGTATCGACGTACATTACACAACATACACAACAGAACGTTTGTTGTTTCAGTCCGCAATTACTTGTTCGCTTTCTACATGAGTGCAGAGATAGAATGAAAACAAATGCTATCTTTTAGTTTTACTTTGTTTATCTTCAACAGAGTATATCAGAAAGGTGTACCTTATGTTTAAGGGTGTACAGACTATCAAATTGAACAGCTTGGTATCTAGGACGAACATCGAAAAGAAAAAAAAAAGATTGACCACACCTCTCTGATAAATCCTAAAAGAAAACCTGATGTGCCTTTTTTCTTTGTTTTAAACTGAACTAAGTATCACTGCGAATGTTACAGTTCACTGGCATTATCCTCTCACTTTGTTGTGGTTTTTAATTAATACAACTTTTGAAATTTTCTGGCAGTAGGTTTGAACTACCTAGGAAAGAAGAATATAATGCCTTTTTGGGGAATTTCAAGGGTTCAGAGGATGTTAATTGTCGTTTTAAAATAAAGGGAAAATAACTTGTTTCAAATTAATTATTGGCACAATTACCAAGAGACTTTTAGGTAGGGCTGTAGGATACTTTGTTGATATTATCTATTAAATCATGAAAATAATTTTTATTTATTTATTTATATTTATATATTTTATTGTACACCAAAAACATACATTGATTAAAAATACATTCAACACATGAAAATATACAATGGGCGGCCTTATCGCTAATGCAATCTCTTCCAGGTAACAAAGAATGGACATTGATTCTCCAGAACCATAAATGGGACTGTCGTTGGTACAAATATTATAAATACAATACACTAAAACATATTATACATAGATACATACTTATCCAAAATCATACATACAGTAGCAAAGTAATCAGGCGAAAACAAGTTTATTGAACAAGTCCATAACGACAAGAAGTGTTCCTTTACAAGTTTAGTCTCTTGAATTCCTGCAATGACTGCGCGCTTTTATTTTAATTGGCAATGCGTTCCACAAACGAGGGGCCTGAACAGTAAAATATTTATCAATGATCTTTGTAGAATGCAAAGGAAATTTGAGCTTCAAGTTGTCTGATGACCTTAAAGATTTAGTATGTGAGTTGCAAAGAAATTGAAAGCAATTCTTGAGATAGAATGAAAGAATGTGAGCATTCCGGTGAAGGCGAATTGGTAACCACTTAAGCTTCACACAAAATTCGGACACATGGTCATATTTGTCGAGACTGAATATGAACCTTATACAAACATTTTGAAGCCACTCAAGCTTATCTAGTTGGCCTTGGGTAAGATTAAGATAGCTGACATCAGCACAATCATGAATGGGTAGAAGAAAAGATTGTGCAAGCCCAATCTTGGTTGCAGTCGGTAGGAAATTACGCAATCTCTTCAAAGATGCAGCGGATGTAAATGCTTGCTTTCAGTAGCTGGGTAGTCCAAGAGAAGGTTTTGCCAATAATTATTTCCAAGCTCTTAACTTTATCACTAAAGGGAACTGCTCTTCTTCTCAGGCTATAAGGTCCACTGCTGGACAAAGGCTCCTCCAAGGCTTTCCACAATGAGCGGTCTTGTACTGCCCGCATCCACCTGCTTCCCGCATTCTACACGTTGTTATCGGTCCACCTTGTTGGGGCCTCCTTACGCTGCGTATTCCGGTACGAGGCCGCCACTCCAGAACCTTACTGCCCTATCTGCCATCTGTTCTACGAGCAACATGCCCCGCCCACTGGCACTTAATTTTAGCTGAGTTTATGTTTATTAACAAATTGACGACCTACCAACTTAAATTGACCATATATTCAAATTACATGAACTGTTTATCATTTGACAGCTATACGAAATGGCTATAATACCAGGGAAATTTGACATACGGTCAGGGTATCAATTTTACAAATAACTGATTTTGCCAACTGAGCATACATGTATTGGCTTCTTTAGGGCAATCTATTTAATCTTAGTTTATTGTATCCAGTACTAGACGTCTTAAGCCTCATGAAACTCTCGAATGAGCTGTATTCACCACCTAAACAATATTCCTATAAAAGCAAATAAAGTAAGATCAAGTGCTTACCATATAGTCTGATGACGCTATCAACTTCCCCCAGTGAATTCTTGGCAACGCACCTGTACCCGCCAACGTCAGCAGGCGTAAGGTGTCGCACCGTTAGCGCCATGCGGCTCTCGAAAGAGCTGACGACGGTATTCACCACTTCATACTTACTTGATGATATCACCATCTCATCTGTAGGTGAAATAATTGATGTAATTATCACATGATGATATTAACAAATTTTAAACTTGAATTTCGAAGCTGCACTAGAGGGACATTGATCTGGAGACCCTCCATGACCAAACACCCGACACAACAACTTTTTCGACGCATCGTACCCGGCACACATCGCAACACAACTGCTCAGACCCGACCTCCGTACGGCTTCACCAGATATCATGCCGGAATACAACGAATCCATATATCGGCCATATGCCATAATATCGGCTACCACCGCGTCTGTCGTTGGATAAGCGCCCATGTTGGTTTATGTTAAATCAATTATTTTGACTTTGATTTTATGTGCGTGAGTATCCGTCAACTTTTAGTGCGTGCTGCATTAAGGAATTTTATCAAAAAGTTCTTTCCTCAACAGAAATCAAATATTTTTCTGTGTTAACTGCCATAGGTACTACAATATATCTTTTAGAAACATGAAACTGTGTGTCTCTATTTGCAGATGCTCCCGAATTCAACAGTTATGACGGTAGTCTAAAAAAATATGATTCGCAACTAATTTAAAACTTTAAAGAGAAGCCGTAAAGCAAATGTTATAATTCACAACAACGTCTAAGAAACTTAGAGCAATAAACGGTTGAATGCAAAAAGAAAACAGATTTAAATAAAACAATTTTACTATCTCAGAGCAAAGTATAATAGTTTACTGTAAACTTTTTCTTTCAGTTTTACGTGAAGAACTCATAAAAAGAATTATTACGTCTTCAGCTTTCTCATACTTGACACTCCATTTCATGAATATTTTATCGCTAGTATATATAAGAAAATCACAATTTTCATAGAATAATCTATTACACCGTATTACACGCAACCGTAGTTTTGATGATATATGATACTCGAACAGTGCCGAGAACCTATGTAGTTATTATTCCGAAACACATTTGAATTGCATGAAAAAATACGTGTGTTATTTCATGAAAAATACGGAATCCCCTTAGTTCGCGTACATTTGTATTGAATCCAGCTGTGGCAAACTAAAATGTTTACCAGATAAGGTAAACAAAGCCCCAGTTGTCCCTCACAAAATTCTGTTCCAGGGGAAACGATATTTTTCAAGAATCTCCAAATCGCCGACATTTCCTGGTAGACCCCTTTAAAGAGGTGGCCCAAACAATCCCTACATTGCGGTACGTAAGTATGTCGTTCGCCGCCTCGAAGCTGCGGTAAGCCTCTACCGCCTGTTGTCCGCGAATGATAAAGCGACTAGCTTTCTTTCGAAAACACTGCACCGCCGCCGGTCCTGTTAAACACTCCTTTCAACTACCCAGTTTTATTAGAACCAATAAAATATCCCTGCACTATTTACACCGTCGAAAATATTTTCACAATATTTAACATCACAATTTAGAAAGGCATTAATTTAAGCTTCCTCGCCCGCTATGAACTTTATAAGGAAACGATAACACCAGTTACGCCTTTCTTAATCTCTATTACGATCGAAACTTCGGTTTGTTTACTCTCCAATGTGCTTCGACTTTACGACGTGCGGCAAAGATGGCCTTCAGAGGAAATTACTCGACAATCTCGAAGTCTACTCGTTTCATTATAACAAGAAATTTCATCTCAATTAATGTCTAAAATAACACTGTAACACTCTTAATTACGCTCGAGTGAGGCCTGCTTAATTAACACTTACATGTCAGCCACCCTAACATAGATTGATGACAAACGAAAATGACGATCCTGTAGTGTTACCCTTTGGGGCTGGTTCTGGAGGCGGGCCGGAGCAAAAGCGCCAGTCATTGGGCGCAAGTTGGCGGCCTAACAAAGGGCTGTGTACGCCGGTCCACAATACCCCATGGATCATAACGCAGACGTAAAACAACTTGTGACCTTAATGCGTTTTAATAATTAGCCCTTGACGTTGTATAAATTGTAGACTCTCTCTGCAGAATAAATATACTGAGTTTATTTTGGCAATCAAGGTTGTATTTTCATTGGCGGACTTATTATCAAACCGCAATTTTGTGAATAATTCTATGAAACTAATGTACTTATTTTGTAAAGAGTACGTGAACTGTTCTTTACTTGTGTACTCCTCAAAAGACGCAAATTAACTGAACAACTTCTTGAAACACGTTAAAGCCATGAAAGTTAGCATCATGCTGTTCACTGGTTTCTATGTGTCAGTCACTCAGCGTTTTCGTACATAAAACTCGAGATTACTACCTACTACCTCACTTCACAACATTATAAAACAAATGCATTCCCAGTGTATGTTTTACAGAAGTTATAAAATATGCATTATGTTCTCCAACTTCACCTTTACATAATATTAAATTTTGTCTATGGGAAGAGTAGTAGTATCGAGCATTCGATAACTTATTATGACTGTTACTGGTCTCCCCTGAGGTTCTCAGAGAGCTGTACGAAGCCACGTAATGGACTAAGCGAACAAAGCACTTGTGTTCTGAAGGCAACCACAAACCATGCTTCGTAATGAAATTATGAGTAACATAGGGGCTACTTATTACTGAAGTACGGCTAGCGGGTAAATGGGTGAACTCAGATCTATTGCCGAACTAAATGTAGCTTCTGCTGCGTGTTTGTGTTTATGCCCGATGTACATATGTTAATAAAGACTTCAAGATGTGTTTTCTAGTACATACGACTAAACCCTAAGAAGAATCAGTGACTTTATCAATTTTATTTGTAATAACTTTGCATACGTAGTAGGCTAGCAGACGATGTTCGTTAAAAGTCAAAGAAGTACAAAGCAAAAGTTCGATAACTAAAACCGAAGCAGTGGCACAGCCTGCGGAACGATAAGGAAGAGTAAAAACAATATTAATCCACACTTTAGATTCTGAATGTCATCAAGAGGTTACACAATCCATACTAATATTATAAATGCGAAAGTAACTCTGTCTGTCTGTCTGTTACGCTTTCCCGCTTAAACCTCTCAACCGATTTTGATGAAATTTGGCACAGACAATCTTTAGACCCTGAGAAAGAACATAGGCTACCTTTTATCCCGGAAAAAAATGATGTTCCCGAGGGAAATCTAAAAAGCCCGATATAACCGACCTCCACGCGGGCGAAGCCGCGGGCGGAAAGCTAGTATGTATTATAAAGTGTAATATATGTGTCATAATTATCTTTTTGTTTTATGTTTTAGGTGTGGTTATTCCTTCAATGTAATAGGATGTCCTTTTTTTGAAAATAAATAAATTATTATTACTTTTATCATATTTAACATTCAGTCCATCAAACCAAACAACAACTTTCGTGGGCCCAACAACCTAAATGTCAAAAAAATAAAACAGTCCCATACAAAACGTCAATGCCTCTCGACCCAAATGTATCGGGCGGTTGATTATTTTTCCGCACTTTCTGATGGTGTATTGTCTCAATAGTATAATTTGTGTTCATATAATGTAACATTCATAAAAGCTACCTAATCATAAGACAGAAGATTTATCACTTTCACGTTTGCTTGTGAGTGAAACAGAAGGTCTAATATTAGTAGTTTAACTTAATTAATGTAGTTATGTACTCGCTAATGTACTTGTTGTACTTCTAAATTATTATAGGATTATGTAACTCTTTGTATATGTTTGTGAGACGACGGCGATGGAATGAATGTGCCTTTATGAAACAACAACTAATATTAATTTTCGAGCTTTTGAATTAGTCTGGTAGAAAGTTGAGGTTATCCAGTGCAAGATTAGTTGCAAGTCAGCATTGGTTGTGAAAATTGCCCGTTGTTTAGTGTTTGATTTTCATATAACCTCGTTTATGCGAATGAGAGGAGTATTAGAAGTTGCAAAGGGCCAAATAATTTAACCTAATAAAACTAAACTGGCTCCATAAAAGCAGAGAATTTAAAACACTCCCGCGCTAGTAAGAAATCATTTCCAAGATTAATCAATATTTCATAAACAGAAAATTCCGCGAACATAAAAAAGAAACTTCTCCCTTTATTACGTCATACATTCCCACTGCGGATGAGAGCCAAGCATAATGTGGAACTTAAAATTTCCAGAAGCTCAAAACCCAGTCCCATTGAAAATTAACCCGTAAATTTCGCGCGACAAGTGCCGAATGGGGAACTTTGCGAAACCGCCGACGGCTCTGAGCAGGGGCGGGAACGAATGAACGAACGGAACGAAGTAACAGCCACGAGCTCCATCCAGCTCATTACTTCACTGTGTGAATGGAAACTGATTTTGATACGTCATATTTGTGGGCAATCTGTGTGAGGAGTTAACTATGGTGTTGCGCTGCCAAGTTTAGAGGGTTAGGAGTTTGATCGTTATCGGTAGGCCTTTAATTAGTTTGAATGGTTATGAATGTTTAATGTCATGTTTTTTGTTTTTGCCATATGGCGACGGTCCATTGTTCAACTCTCCAACAGAGCTAGCCCGAAGAAATCAACCGCAAAAGGACATTGCTAAAATTCCATATATTGAATGCCCCAGAATTGACAGCAATAAGAAAATGCTAGTTGTGTTTGGAATGATTCATGTAATCATATCAGGTATTTGTTGATACACGGACAAGCTTAGGAACCGAGTATCAAACTAAAATGTGTTTGATTTTGAGGTTATATAATTGTAAAGAAAACGGAATAGATTTATTATTTCTTTTACGTTTAGTAAGAAAATGAATGTAATCATCAAATGTGTAAATAATACAAGTAATTTATAGTCTAGCCTTTTACCAATTATTTTGGGGTCAGCGTCCAGTCTAACCGGACGCCGCTGAATATCAATGTTTTACATGGAGCGACTGCCATCTGACCTTCACAACTGTTACTCGTGTAATCCAGTAACAAAAGTGAACACTCACTACTCTGCACAAAGGCAAGGAAGCGAGTAACAATTTTTTTTTTGTTTAATTCTTTCCGTTCTTCTGAACGGAAAAGGCAAAGGCATAGTACGCCATACAGTCTAGTCTTCAGTAATTGTTTTCTTGAGTAAATTTCTATCCTAACTTATCCTTTTTTTTTTTTTGTTGACGCTGTGGGAATGCATTTACGCACCTTACCCCGAAGGGCGTGTGTGGGACTCGCCCAGCCGAAGCCGGGAATACCCACTAAACCCACAGCGGCACTCCGGCATCGCCAAAGTGGCGGGGGAGTGGGAAACTAGCGCAGCCTGAGCTACCTCTCCCCCGCCGGCGAAACCCGCCTAGTAAGGCGGGCCCTCAATTGCCCCTCCTAGGGAGGGGCCGTGGCTCCCGCATGGTGAGCGATGTAAGGCGGGCGTCGGCCTCACGCCCGCCGCTCACCTCAGGGAGGGAGAAAGCGGGCGAAATCCCGCCTTCTCCTCCCCCTACGCCGCCTGCGGAGTGCCGGAGCGAAGGGATCCTCCTCCCGCTCGCGCTCCGCTGCCTCCTTCTGCGACATCACGACCTCGCAGAAGGAGGCCATCGCCACCCAAGCTTCCTCGCTCCCCACCATCTCTCTGACGATGGCGGGCAGCGAGAGGTCCCCTCCAACCGCCGTGACAAGATCGCGGCGCGGCACGGCCCACGACGGGCACACCGCGAGGGTGTGTTCCGCCGTGTCCTCCGCCGCGCCACAACCGTGGCACGACGGTGTCTCCTCTCGTCCTATCCGGTGCAGGTACCTGCCGAAGCAGCCGTGACCGGAGAGTACCTGCACCAGACGGAAGGAGAGGAACCCGTGACGCCTGTCGAGCCAGTCCTCCAGGACCGGCCCGATGGCGTCGAGGGTACGGCGGCCGAAGACGGCGGAGGCGAGGTCCTGCGTCCACTGCTGGACAAGAGCGACCCTCGCCTCCCGCCGGACGGCCTCCCTCAATTCTGGGGCCGGACGCTCGCCCAACGCCCTGCGCCCCGCCGTCCACTCGTACACTCTGGCGAGCACCCACGCCTCGAGCTCCCAAGGCGGGGTGCCCGCCAGAGCGCACGCCGCTGCGAAGCCCACCGTGCGGTAGGCCCGCGATGCCCGCTGGGCGATGGCCCTTTGGGGCGACCGAAGGGCGGTGAGGTTCACCCTCCTATGGAGGGAGTCCGCCCAAATCTGGGCCCCATAAAGGGCCATACTTCGCAGTATGCCGGCGTATAGACGCCGGCACCGCATGCTGGGCCCTCCCAAGTTTGGCATCAGCCATGAGAGGGCTCCCGCAGCCTTCAGCAGGCGCGACGACAGCCCGCTAAAGTGCGGGCCGAAGCGCCACCTGCTGTCTAAGATGAGGCCCAGATATTTCATCTGGGCCTCAACCCCGACCCTCACCCCCTCCACATAAATGTGGGCGTCAGGCGGGGGGCGCTGCCGGGGGCCGTGAAAGAACACGGCCTCTGTTTTGTGCAGCGCCACCCATCCTAACTTATCCTAGTTTATCCTAACTTATCCTAGCTTAACTTAACTAATCTATCTCCTTTCTTTTCCTGCGTGAGGCCGACAAGAAAGAATTTGGAGTAAGGACATGATGTGGCCACTGTGCTACATTATTTCACTGTTCTCTATAAATTATTCACTGAATGCACTTTTTACTACATAAATCACGCGATTTTATTTAGTAATCAACACTATAAATAATTTTAAAAGTCCAATGAAAAATGAGCGTGACACTCATCCCGCGAAAAAAAAAAATAATCGCGAGTAACAAACATAACAAAACAATTGGAGATGTCACTCATTTCCGCATCTGTAGAATCGATACCGCTATTTGAACAAACGATTTGAGAATCGATTTTGTTTAATATCGATAAAAACACTATTATTACGCTATTTTACAGATTGCGTTTAATGTATTTTGATAACAAATGTAGTCATAATAACAAAAAAATGCATACATTAATTAAAACTTCATGTTTTTTAATTCATAAATACAATTATTAAACTATCGATTTCGTAAAAACAAGAAGCAACATCTCTAAAGCTCTTGACATTGCAGCAATTTATATGACAGACAAATTGTTTAGTAGTTACAAGGCTTTTAATTATTCGTTTTAAACCCACGCTTGTTCGTTAACTATGGATATTTGCATATAATACACACATCAAAAGTGTCTAGGGATCAAGCATTTTTATGCGGATTTCTTGAGATTGAGATGTGGCTTTGTAATAAATTTATGATTTTATAAATTTATATGGATCCTTTTTGGTGCATTTCATAATTTGAATCAGGAACTGTGAATCAAATTCGAGTAAAAGATGAAAATCAGCTGTCAATATTTTCCCTATAAAAACATACAACGCATTGAAGACATTATTAGTGCTACTGTTTCCCTACTACTGATTAAAACCAACGTTATTATGGAGCGGCGACGTCATTTAAGCAGGGAAGAAATGCTCAGAGCCGTGGGAATGATAGAAGCTGGTTCCCGGCAACGTACTGTGGCTTTAGCTCTGAATACAAGTCAGAGTGTTATCAGTCGACTTTGGACACGTTACCGAAGCACTGGTACCGTGGCTGAGCGCCATGGAGGACGGTATCGCTGCACCACACGGAGACAAGACCGATACATTCAAATCTTAACTCGAAGAGCTCCAACAATAACCGCCATGATGTTAGCCGTGAGGCTTCATCACTCTTCAGGGAACTTAATTAGCGACCAAACAGTCAGAAACCGCTTGCATGAAGTGAACCTTCATTCCCGAAGACCGCTACGGGTACCACCTATAGCAATGCACAATCGTAGGATTCGATATCAATGGGCTCTTGAACACAGAAATTGGGCAGAAGAACAATGGCGTTTCGTGTGCTTTTCTGATGAGTCTCGTTTTGGTATGAGACCGGATACAAGACGTATACGACACTGGAGAACCCCTGGACGCCAACAGCGATTAAAATCCTGCCAGGAAGTCCATCCTTATAGTGGTGGAACCATCATGGTATGGGCGGGTATTTGGATCGGCGGAAGAACTGAGTTGATTTGGATCAGAGGCAACCTCAACGCTCAAATTTATGCTGAAACGATTGTATCAGACGTCATCGTTCCTCTACAAGTGCAAATCGGTCCCTTATTTCAGTTAATGCATGATAATGCACGACCGCACACCGCAAGAGTTGTAAGACAGACTCTCGCCGCAGCTAACATCAATGTCCTGCCCTGGCCTGCTCAGTCGCCAGACTTGAACCCGATTGAGCATGCATGGGATATGCTACAGAGAAGAGCTCTGCCGAATATGGAGGGTATCCAGTCGCAAGAAGACCTTTTTTTGTTGTTGCAACGAACATGGGCGGCCATTCCACAGCGTGATTTGGATGAACTCATTTTGAGTATGCCAAACCGATGTTCTTGTGTTGTTAGTGTTCGCGGTAGAAACACGGATTATTAATTGTTTAAGTTACCCAATAAAATTTTAGAGAAAACTGTTATTTCAGTCTTTTTTTCGAACTTTTGTGTTAGTGGTTCAAATGTCAAATATCCCTTTATTAGGAAAATGGCAAATTTCTTTATTAATGCAAAGGTGACTTGGTTTATCGTTACTGTGACAAACGAAAACACTTTATTTGATGAATCCTTAAAGAAAATTTTAATTAATATCAATCAGGAGAAAAGTTATTGCAAAAATATATGTTGATCCCTAGACACTTTTGATGTGTGTATAAAAAAATGAAAGAAAAATTATAATGCAGGACATTTATTTGTCCATGCTGGGGCGAATTTCGGCGATCTCCTTTCTACTTCGATTAGAATCATCATCATCAACCTTTTTATCGTCCCACTGCTGGGCACAGGTCTCCTCTCATACAGAAAAGGATTGAGCGTAATCACCACGCTTGCTCAATGCGGGTTAACGATTTTAGACTGAAGATGTTTCAAGATGTTTTCCTTCACCTTTTAATCAGTCATTGGTGTCCAGAATATACTTAGAAAGAACATATAACTTAGAAAATTTACATTGGCCTGACCTGGAATTGAACCCGCACACTCATACTTGAGAGGCTGATGTTTTAACCGTTAGGCCACCACGACTTTTTACGACAAGAATACCAGATATATATATATATCAAATGCTAGGGAAATTTTGGCCCATGGCAAGGATTTGCCGTGTCCAAAATACGTTGCACAATCTTTTGCAAAGTCAGGATCACAGTTCACAAGTCAGTGATTCAATGTGAATTATACAAAACGATTCCAATTTCTTTCCAAGCTAGATACGGCGCAACACTTTTATGCCTGACGCGCAATCATTCTTTTCGAATATAATAATAATATGATTCTGCATTTTCACATTACACCTTTCCTTATTATCAAACGGAATTGCGGAGAAGAATTTATTGTTTTATTACGTACCTAACTTAACTTTGGTTTATTTTATGCCCGGATAAGTGTTAATGGATTTTTCGCACTGGATAACATGTGCGCTTTTATTATGATACCAGCAGTAATGTTTTCTACTTTTCAATGTGAACACATTTGGGTTATACGACTGTGTTACGAGCTCTCAGTTGCGTGACGGAGTCGATTATTGAACCAGGACCTATGTCATTTTAGTATGGGAAACGCGATTCAAATTATGCTATCGACTCGTTTATAAAGCGATATGTCATAGTATCTCATAGGGGAGTTGTGGGACTACCAGATGACGTCACGTAATCTCCACATTTCTTACATCATCATCTGTGCGTTGCGTGTGTTATCGTGCCGACTTGTAGGTTGCATAACAGGGATCAAAGCCAGATGGTTTTAGCAGAGACGACTGACATCGATGTCGATTTGTACTAGTGTAGGTGTTGTTGTTAGCATTACGTAAACTGGAACTTTACCATTTGATTTTCATCAAAAAAAAAAAAAAATACTTGTTCTTTGGAGATAATCAGGTATGATAAAAATAGAAATTACCTACAAGGTGCTACGTTGTCGTAAAATAGGTAACAACGTAGAGGGAGTGATATTTGCTACATTGTTAAGGTTAGCTCAGTGCAGGGATGTTACTGAGCTTCGACTCCGACTCCGTTAAGTCGGAACTTCCTATTACTATCATACTTTCGGTTCCGACTTCGGTTCCGATACTTTTAAATCGGAGGTTTTAATCGGAGGTTATCAAAGCATAACATAGCGGCGGCGGCCTGCCGACTGTTATGAACAGCACGGTAATTGCGTTTGCACAATTTTGAAGCATATTGCTAGTCCATTGCTCCATGTTACTCATCACTATACATAGTATTGTATAAAATCATGTGTTTTTTTAAATGAACAGACAGCTGTGCTGCTGGGGAGTTTCTTCCGCCACTTCTTCTTCCCAGCGAAAGCACTAGGAAGTGTCGATGGGTGGGTTTTGGGGGACTGTCTTATGTAATATTGACGTTCAAAAAGTGCCGACTCTCAGCCTAATTTGAATAATTGACTTTGGATTTTGATTTGATATGTTTCATTAATGTGTGTACTCAATAACGTAAATAACGCAATGAATGTCTTTCAACTGTCAAAATGAAATCCATTGCTACTGATAGTATGTTACGTAATTACCCTACTGGTTCATACATATCACGCGGGGAATTCCCTGACTCCTGCTACGTGCACTCTATCGTCCATTATTTTTTCACTTGTTAAGTATTTGTTTTGATTTTTCGCTAGTTTTGGAGTCGACACATTTAATTTGTTTCAAAGCTTTTGTTCATTTAATTTAATATAATACGCTACTTAGGGTTTTAATTAACTTCATTTAATTTCTTGTTCATTTGGAAATATGACAATTTTCTTTTCAGTGTTTGTGTTTAATCTTACAATAAAAAATTGAAATGAAAAAACTGACTGAATAATGTTTTTTTGTCTTTAATAAAAAATCTCTCTCCTACCACCACTTCTGACCCTGCCTCCGCCTCCGGTTCTGACTCCGATAAATCAAATTTAAAAACTCTGACTCCGGTTCCGACTCCGATAAATTAAATTAAAAAAACTCCGACTCCGGTTCCAGTTCCAATATAACTACCTCCGTTACATCCCTAGCTCAGTGACACAAAAGTAAAAGCTAGTTTGTTTTTCCTTTAGAATTTAAACTTCATTAGAAAGTAGAAATACATTCCTACACTTCAGAAAATCTTATACCTATTAGTTAATATATGAATTTAGAGATATCTCGTAAATAAAACTCCCCGCCACCGTTACTACTAACTGATAAAGACCATTCGAATGACAACTCCTAATATCAGTAGCACATAAAAAGATTTATGGGAAAACTCGGCGTCTGTTAAGAATTTTATATGAAATTCAGGAAAATCCTGCAGAGACGGAGTCCTTCCACACCTCATACATGGCAGTATGAATAATATATGGATTCATCAGTTGAATAAACGAACATTTTGTGCTCGAATAACGTTGTTCGCACGGAGTGTGTAATGATCACTTGAGTTCCGTCAAATATCCCATGTTTGAGGCACATCTTTGAAATATTGTCAATCTGGGTAAGATTTTCAAGGTGATTGCTTCTTTTTTCGTGTTTTGATGGCGTTTTTTATGAGATTTTGATTATATCAACGCACATTAGGGGTTTGTGAAGCTAATGAGATTTGTGTCGCGGCAAACCTCGACACACATCCCATTAAGCTGACGCTGTTGACGACTTAAGGTATGAACAAATTCAAGATAATTTGTTACTGAATATGAAGCTTATAAGACATTGCTGTCGTCATACCTACACAAATTATTACTGTACTAGTTCTCGCGAAACTAACGATACTCCTACTTTGTTGTTTTACCTATAAAAAAAATCATTTTGGAAGGAATTAACAGAAATCACTTTGTCAGAATGAGCCATGTTCTGATAAAGAGACTTTTGCTGTCATTTTGTTTAGTGTTATTGTCCCACTGCTGGGCAAAGGCTCCTATTATTTCCAGTTGATACTTTTTTTTTGTTTTTATTAATAACTAGTTGCGTCTCACGGTTTCACCCGCGTAGGTTTTGATATGTTTTTTTTATATGCTCCACTCCTATTGGTCGCAGCGTGATGTTATATAGCCTAAAGCCTTCCTGGATTAATGGGTTATCCAACGCAAAAATATTTTTTCAAAACAGACCAGTAGTTCCTGAGATTAGAACGTTCAAACAAACAACCAAACTTAACAGCTTTATATATTAGTATAGATATAGATTTGCAATATATTATTAACTAGCGGTCGCCAGCGACTTCATTCGCGTGGAGTTAGTCTGCTCCGCTCCTATTGGTCGCAGCGTGATGTTATATAGCCTAAAGCCTTCCTGGATTAATGGGCTATCCGACGCAAAAATAATTTTTCAAATCGGACCGGTAGTTCCCGAGATTAGCGCGAACAAACAAACTTTTCGGCTTTTATATATTAGTATAGATTACAATCGGCTGCATTGGAGTTGTTGTTTAAGACCAATAGAGATTGTGCAATTTTTCTACTTAAGTTATAACGACATAATAATATACAAATAATTCATGAATTAAAAATCTAGTAGTTAATGGGAATGATGTATGATGTACACCAGTTTTCTTATCTGTCTCTAAATCTCCTACACTTTCCAATGCATTACTATATAGTAATGCAAGATATATTGGAAAGCAAATCCTTGCCTTCCAATATACCTATACCCGCATACAATTATTAGTTATAGCAATTTACTTAGTTGTGCTAGTAAATCGTCGGTCGGCTTGGCCGCTTAAGCAGAAACTTACCGAATCAAAAGCTTGACTGGAGTTGGTGGAATGTTTGCGCTGCCAGTTAACTTGGTGTGTTGCCTTCAGACTTATGTTAAGATAACTAGACTGTTGCAAGTTGTGTGAAGTACTAGTGCAGCTTAACAATGTGTAGGCATATTGCATCTATGTATGTTACACGTGGCGTTATTCACAAATGCTTCATCATCATCATCATCAGCCCATCAGCCCATCAGCGAATAGAGACTCGTCCACTGCTGGACATAGGCCTCCCTCATGGCATGCCAATAGGCTCGATCCTGAGCAGTTCTCCGCCAGCCACTACCAGCCACCTTTTTTATGTCGTCGCTCCATCTCGCCCAAGGGCGTCCTACGCTACGTTTGCCACAAATGCTTACATAGCTATAATTATTAATTTCATGAATCTCGTTTACTTATAATACAATTTTTTACAAAATCGATCGGATGTTTATGTTCCAATTAAAATGTTACATAGATCTAGATGGAATGAGACATTTAAGCTTCTAGCTTATATAACTCATGAAGTGAAATAATTTTCCATTTCGTCACGAAACCTGGACTTTAAGTCTAAAATCGCCAACCCGCATTGAGCAAGCGTGGTGATTACGCTCAATCCTTCTCTATAAGAAGAGACCTGTGCCCAGCAGTGTGACGATAAAAGGTTGATGATGATGATTTCATCACGAAAAGTTAGACATCAAGGTTTGGTTACAATTCGTTTATTTATTTAAATTAAATTGCCTTACCTAAGATTAACACTGTAAATACAGCCAATATGCTTAAGTAAACCAGTAGGTACTATGCTGGTCTACTTAAACGTATTGATTCTCTATATCAACATGTCAACACTGTAGGTATTATACAACTGCTATGTTCTTGCATAGTATATAATAACTACGTCCTTCTCATAAATCCTATTATGATGAACACCACATAGAACATTCTACAAGAGACTCTCATAACCTCCACCCAGTTTTTAACGACATATTTCAAATAGTTATTTTTAAAACACTGAACTACATAAAAGTTAATGGCCACGTTGGCAATATCGTACATCCTTAGGTGATAAATTATAAAGCCATTGTTGGACGTTCTCGCAGAGAATCGTAAATGGTCGTGTCCAGTCGTTCGGAACTAATGAGCATTGTCTTATTTCACCACAATAGGTCACTTTTCTTAAGACTTAAACCCAACGCACTCGTAAATTAAAAGTTAATATCTCATTACTTGCAAGCGTTACCCCGCCCCGGTTTACTCGAGCCAAAAAACTTCAATTACAAGCAGACTTTCTTCATTTCGTGTCGGATTTTTTGGCGGTCGCGTACCTAGTGTATCAATGTCACTGCATTTTTTCGTTTAATTGTCATCCTCATTTACCAGTTTTATTGTTTTTCCTTTCTGCGTGTCCGTTTAATGAACCGGTAATTTTTATACGTACTTTGATGTTCTTTCTTTCATTATTATTTTGGTGAAGAAAAAAACCATCAGCTAAAATAATAACACAACTCTGCCGTGCCAATCCAATACACTGTATTTCCTAAAAAGCTTATGTGAGATTTTTGATGATTCATGTTTTTGACAATTAATTGCGTTTTCTAGTGATAATTGATGAAAATTGTATTATATTAAATATATTATAGGTAGGTTAGATTATCTACTATATAGCCAAGTAGTTTTTTTTAGATGAACATTGAAAGAAAAACATATATTACAACAAACTTGTGTTCCTAAGACAGAGTTGTCAAGTTTTCGTACTACCAGAACCAGGCCACACACTGTAAAGCAACTTACATTGTTTTGTCTCGTTTGAATATAAGTATTTGATTATGTTAAAAAAAAAATGTATCCAATGGATACAGGATAAAACTTTATGCACTAGTAAGTAACACTGTACCAGATTCCTCAAGGTGTCCGTAAAAATCGCTATGATGCAGGCCTGGATTTCGTAAGCAATTCATTTTTTTAAACTTCATTCACACCTCTTGGTTTAGATTCTCTTTCTATCATATTTATAAGATTATTTTCTTTCTTCAATCAGTTTCAACATTTTTCTTCAAGAAATGAATTTCTCTAAACTCCCGATTATAATAATTTTTAGCAAATAGAGAGAGCTTTCCTCTTCGAAACTCAATTAGTTTTAAATTTTGAATGTTCCAGTCTTTTGTAAATATTATTTTGCAGTCATTTGCAAAAAGAACCATTGCACACAAAATCTTCAAGATCATAAACCTTATCCGCTGCTTTTAGTTTTTTTGGATATAGCGGCGTGTACTGCGTCTGCAGCCATATATGTATGTCCTGGTTCAAAATATTCTAGTTTTAATGTTTGGATATCTATTTTGGTGCTGTTTACAACCATTACTAATGCAAAAATGTAGTGCTTTATTTTTATTTTTGGCATTACAGTTGTCCAAAAAGAAATTTAATTGGTGTAAATCCCCGCATTATTTTCATATGACATAAACAGAGGATATATTATAGGCTTTTCGACCGATTTCGCCTTCATGCCACAGAATACATATATGGCATTTTTATTCTCGTTAAAAAGCATTAGTTTTCTAGAAAAATAATAGTCTGAAAAATGCATATGGCGCTTTGCATGTCGACTGTAAAGACCGCTTCTTTTCCTTCAGACATTTCGCTTCGTTCTTCTACCTCATTAAAATGTCTTCGAGCACTACGTTTATTCGCTAAGTGCTGACCTAAAGGTTTGCGTTCTTCGCAGTTGCATGGAAGTGGTAGTTTTTCATACGATATATCATAACCCACGCGACATCTTCCGGTGCGTGGTCGTCACTCGAGAACCCGTCGGCCCCATCGGGCATCGATCCTACAGGCAATGTGCCCGGTCCACTGCTACATAAGTGTTTCAATTCTTCGGGCTATATCAATTAATCTCGTTCTTCTGCCGATCTCCTCTTTTCTGATTTAATCACGCAGTGAAACCCCAAACATAGCCCTCTCCATTGCCCTTAGATTGATCTTGACTTTCTTACAAGGCCCATTGTTAGCGACCACGTGTCGGATTTTTAATACCTTCGAGATAATTGTTGACTTTGGTTCTTCTGCGGATCTCCTCATTTCTGATTCGATCACGCAGAGAAACTCCGAACATAACTCTTTCCATTTCCCTTTGTGTGACTCAGAGCCTTCGTATGAGGCCCATTGTGAGCGACCACGTTTCAGTTCCGTAAGTCATCATAGCTCTGCGAGTGGCTAAACTTAACTGGCATTGGGCAGGGCACATTGCTCGTAGAGCCGATGGCCAATGGAGCAGTAAGGTTCTGGAGTGGCGGCCACTTACTGGAAGACGCAGCGTAGGGAGGCCCCCAACAAGGTGAACCGATGACCTGGTAAAGGTCGCGGGAAGCCGATGGATGCAGGCAGCACAAGACCAGTCGGCGTGGAAAGCCTTGGGGGAGGCCTTTGTCCAGCAGTGGACATCTATAGGCTGAAGAAGAAGAAGGTAATTGTTTAACCAACCCAACTTTTTCAGGAGAAAACCTTTGCAAGCTTGGGTATCATTTAAATCAAATCAAATCATTTATTTCAAATAAACCAGTTACAGGCACTTTTGAATTGTCAGAAGGTCGGTCAGTCAATAAGATGAAGCTAGTCGCCCATTCCAAAGAGTAGCATCCATTATGGGTGTTATGTCTTCGAGACTGGCCTTTTGTTTTCGTGCAACTTGTAGATAACTTATCAAAACTCCTTGACAAATATCACGATGCTGTTGCCGATCCAAATTTCAAAATTGTGACCAACACACAACTAAATTATCCTGAGCTCTCTCCAAAGTTTGTCGAAAGGGTGAGAGTTCTACAATGATTAAAGAAAAAGCGAGATAACGATAGTGTTTCATTGAGCAAAGCACGATGGTTGGTGCTCTATGGCGCGAGTATTTTCGAGACGATTAAAACACTGTATTTATCTCCGAATTGAAAAAAGTGCGTATCTTGTTATGCGTAAACACTGTAACCTTTATTGCAGTTTTTTGGTGTGTTAAAACCTTAATTAAAACGTCATACAGGGTTTTTTAGGTTGGCTTATCTTGTGAAATACACCTCGGAATGACAAAATTGGTAATAAGGTATACTAAACAAGCTTAAAGAAATTGATTGAGCGTTGTTAAGCTAAAACACTGTAAGTCGACTTACATTGTATTGGTTTGGCACGGCAGAACTAGATATTAAGGAATGTATACTACCTTCAATGTCACTCTAGGTGAAATCTAGTCCTGGGTAATTAGTATTTAGGAAAAAAACTAAACTCAAATGAATAGCGTGATTAGCTTAGCCACCTAATGAACCATACAAAAGACCCTTATTACCTGTAACTAAGTACCCATTATTTCACAAAAAGTAGAACGAAAGCAGACCACTCAGCGGAGTTACTATCAAAATAAATCTCGGTTGTAATTAGCAACATTTCCTAAGTGATGTCGTGCTAAATTACTTGTGCAATTGCGATTAAACTCAGCGTTTTAGAGGTCACTTGCGTGCCGTTGCCATAGTTACAGAGGATCGTGGTCCCAGGGGAACACTAAACTGAGCTGGACACGACAGCAGCGTCTTAGTAACACAACACAATCTGTGTTATTTAACGGCTTTAGATAAGTTCAGTTTGTAAATAAATATATTTTTTTTTGTATTTTTGGTCGTTGTTTTCCCTTGGGATATAATCTTTAAACGTAACGAGGTATACTTAGATAATTTAGGAATAATATTCCATGATTATGGTAATCACTCTATTTGATTTGCAGGCCGTAATAATCAAGTATGTAAAACTCAGTAGTGACTATAGATATGAGGTATTTTATATAACGCTTCTATTACAAAATACATATCGATGGCAAAGTAACCTCTAAATAAAATAATAACACACATAAAGTAAAAACAGCGTTTCATTTCTTGACAAATTAAATTAATTAACCGAAGTGCCAAAAACATGTAAATGTCGAAGTCAATACCTACTTCTAAACTTTATACCTTACCTTACTATATACCTTATTTCTAAACTTTAATTATAGCAGTATAAATTAGCATTACTTTAAATGAAATAAATATCTGCATTCTATTCTTAAGACTAAGATCTGTGAAAAATATAATCTCCCCACAATTCGCTGAGTGGAGAATGCGAGTTGAATTTGTGCGTTTTGGATTTTATTATACACTAGCTTTCCGCCCGCGGCTTCGCCCGCGTGGAATTCGGTTATATCGCGCTTTTTAGATTTCCCTCGGGAACATAATTTTTTTTTCAATAAAAGGTAGCCTATGTCCTTTCTCAGGGTCTAAGGATTGTCTGTGCCAAATTTCATCAAAAACGGTTGAGAGGTTTAAGCGGGAAAGCGTAACAGACGGACAGACAGACAGAGTTACTTTCGCATTTATAATATTAGTATGGATAGTATGGATGCTAATACATGATAATTTGATCCTTAAAGTCAAAACCGCAAAAAGTTAATTTCTCGAAGAATATCAGAGAGATCACTTCGCCGTCGATAAGGTTTGTTATCCACGACTACTGTAGATAAATGGAAAATCGTAGGCCAATTATTCAAAGCGTAGTAGATCCATGCTACATTCTACAGAGGATTCACAAAAACCAACCATAGGCACTTTAGAATTGTGAAAGGGTCGGTTAATTAAAATGATAAAGCTAGTTGTCTATTCCAAAGCGTAGTTGGTAGCTAAACAACTATGTTGGCGCTACATATATTATATCAAAAAATAGTAATGTATATCCTAATGAAATTATTGTTTCGACTCAAAATTAATTATGCCCAGAAGCTGCAGCCATGCACTAACGGACATGTGTGCATTTGCAAAATCTAGCTTTGCATTTGTGTATTTATTACGTAACAAATGTTTAGTAGAAAACTGTAGAGTTGAGCTGTTGTAATAAATAAACCCACAAAAAGCACGATGCATTTTTTGAAACAAAATTAATGCTTCATTTAGATAAGGTAGTATAAAACATTTTAAAAATAAAAAAGTCGCTGTGGGGCTGACCGACAGAAGTGAAAATAAATTATCATACAATACAGAAAAGTAAAAAAACAAAAAACAATCGTGATGTCGGGTCAGTCACGCTTACGCGAATCCAATGCTTTACCTCCATCCAACAATAATGCTCAATGTCGCTAAAGAAGTTTTTACATAAAAAAAAACTGGTTAAGCAGTGAAAGTCAAAGTAAATTTTCGTTGTCATGATTTTGAAGCTTTAATCGCAAAAAATATTAACAGGCGCGCGAGTTAGTTAAATGAACTATAAAGATAAAATATTTTTCTGGATAAAATTCTTCTAAAAGATATCAAGGTATACTTACTCGAATCCCTGACCCAGTAGTTGATCGACTTGGGCGAAGACTCGACGTAACACTCTATAGTGACGTCAGTGCCCAGCGGAGCACCCACCAGCTGATTGGGGACTTGAATCACCGGGTGAACTAGACAAAAATACCAACAAAAAACATCTTAAATACTAATTATCATTTAAAATTCACAAAATTTAACACGTTGCACAATGTAGAGAGAAAATTTCGTGAGTCTGTGTTCAAGAAAAGTAGAATAATAATATTAAAGTTAAATCTTGCATAAAAGCGAAATGTCCGCTCGAGTTGACGCGAAGACACAAACAGTCCCTTACAGCCAGAAAATAATTAAAAGCCACTACTCGCTGACATTAAATAACATCATTAATAACAAGAAACTTGGGAATTTAGACCTATTTCGTCCTTAGAGTGAGACTGGTCCTTTTTTTTGTGGAAAAAATATTCGACTCCTAGCAAACCTCATTACTACTTTGGTCTTGTATTATTTTTTTTCAAGAATATATGGATTTACTGAAGCCTCTTATAGGCCATTATTATTATTTGTGGGATGTAGTTAAGGCTGACACATAAAATTTGTGATATTATAGGTGTGATATCATATTTCAAGATCTAGTTGATATAGTCGTTTCTTATCAGATTAATCTGAAAACTGAGAATAACGCAATAACGTGTAAAATAAAATGTAAAATACCTTATTTGACAGGCATTTTACATTTTTGATTAGTTAGAAAATATAAATCCTCACACAAGACTGTTTTAAGGATTTGGCAAAACAGTCAAAGAATCGTACACTCATACATACATAAAATAACGCTTGCTTCTCTGTGAGTAGGCCGACACTACAGAACGCCGCCTTACATACTCATTTTGCCTCGTTAACTTTTATACATACATATATCTAGTCACATACACCTGTCGCGAATACCTTCGCGTCTGGCCTGTGTGAAGAAATTCATCGATATGGACACTAATGTCCTCATTGGGCGGAGATTCCACTTACGTCTCTCTTGAAAATATCTCTAAAGACTCATAATAGCGCCGATTCTCTTGTTCAAAAACTAAACTAATTTTAAGTTAAATGCACCTTTTTCTTTTTACTTCATTGAGAAACAGACAGAAGATGATGTTGAATCCTGTCATATTAAGATATTCCATACGAAGTTTTGACGGGAAAGCTAAAATGAGTGTCACGAACGCGCATTTTTCATTGGACTTTAAAAAATATTTATAGTGTCATTTACTAAATAAAAGCGCGTAATTTATGTAGTAAAAAGTGCATTCTGTATATAATTCATTAAGAACATTGAAATATCGCAGCATAGTGGCCACATCATCACTTTTCTTCAAACCTCCCTCATAGTCAGTGCACGCGACCGTCTTTTTCAAAACTATCATTGGCGATATCCGCCATTATTGTGAAATAAAATTTACAAAAAAAAAATATAATTTGTTACATGTGTTATTGGCAAAATTGTGGTATCTATTCCACAGAGACCATTGATCGAGAGTTGAGGTTGAATCTCACCTTGAAAAAAGAATAAAAAGATATTCCATAGACAGTTTAGACGCGATTATAAACATGGCGACCAAAATTACATCAATTTACGCCAGGGGCAAATTAATTTGACAGGTCTAAACTAACATATTACCTTCTGTCCTTTTCTTATTGAAATATATAGAAAAAGATGAAGGGAATATTGAATAGCGGACCCCGGGCTACAACGCGAAAGCCGCGATTGCACCCGGGACTAAACGCGGAGAAGATGATGGAATGTGGACAGGGGAATCGGGGCCTATATTTAAATAAAATCCTATACAGTAACATATAAGACTTTTATAAACCCAACTTACAATGTACTTTAATAGTGATCCTCTTGCTCACTGAGGGCGGCACTCCATTGCTTGCGATGCATAGATATGCACCCATATCAGAACGTGATATTTTTGTCAGTGTCAGCACCTCCTTCTCGTACATGGCAACTATATGGAAAATGTAATCTAAATAAATAACCGAACTCTCTAAGATTTTGGGATTGGAATAAAGGTTATATTCATGTTATATTACTTGGTTATACGTGGGTTGCCTTTTATATTTCGGGATTAGAGAAGAAAAACAAATATTAATCATCGAAAATCACTTTACTGTTTTTCAAAATATTCCCCAAGAAGATCTATACACTTTTGCATGCGTTTGAACCAATTGTCGAAGCACTTTTGCCACTCTGATTGAGGTATCTCCAAAACATGCATTCTGAATGCAGCGACCGCTTCTTCAGGTGTCGAAAAACTTTGACCTCTCAGTTTGTTTTTTACGTACGGGAATAAAAAGAAGCCATTCGGTGCCAAGTCAGGACTATACGGCGGATGACTCATCAAATCGATGTTTTGGGTGCTCAAAAATGCAGTTGTTTGAGCTGATGTGTGAGAGCTCGCATTGTCGTGGTGAAGAGTGATGCGTCTTCGGCGGTTGGTTTTCCTGATTTCTTGGAAGACAACTGGCAAACAAATGGTTGTGTACCACTCAGAATTGACTGTTCTGCGTTGTTCTAGTGGTACGGTTGCGACATGTCCAGTTTTTCCGAAAAAACAGGCGACCATTTGCTTGGAAGTGCTTCGTGCGCGAACAACTTTTGTTGTATTTGGCTCATCTTGAAACACCTATACAGTCGACTGCTGTTTACTTTCGGGCTCATACGCGTAAATCCACGATTCATCACCTGTCACGATATCATAGACGTGTTTCGAAGCACCGCGATCGTATTTTTTGAGCATTTCTTTCGACCAATCGACACGAGCCTTTTTTTTGAGAGATTGACAAATTGTGTGGGATCCAACGCGAACAAATTTTTTTCACAGTCAAATGTTCATGCAATATTGAATGTATGCTGGTCCCACTAATGCCTAAGGTTGTCTCAATCTCACGATAGGTCACATGACGATCTTGCAATATCAGTTCGCGCACAGCATCAATGGTTTTCGGAACAACTGATTTTGGACGACCTTCACGAAATTCGTCTTGAAGTGAACTACGACCACGATTGAATTCACCATACCATCGATAAACACTGGTCCTTGATGGAGCTTCATCGCCAAAAATTGAATTAAGTTCATCCATGCACTGTTGCTGAGTTAATCCACATCGAAAGTTGTAAAAAATAATCGCACGAAAATGTTCACGATTTAATTCCATTTTTGGGCCGAGATGAATCTTTTAACTTACTGTAAACAACACAAATGGCGCTCGTATGTCAAAACGTTCTGAGTACGTATAACCTCAAAAATGTCCAACTTTACGATAGAGCTGTCAGTTACCAGATTCCACCACCAGGGTCGCCAAATCCCGAAACATAAAAGGCAACCTATCGTATCAGTCCTTTACACGGAAATGTCAAGTGACAGTACATTTGATGAATATGTCACGTGTTTGTAACAAGCTCGCTGT
Organism: Sesamia nonagrioides; assembly: GCA_017933935.1. Taxonomy (NCBI): domain Eukaryota; kingdom Metazoa; phylum Arthropoda; class Insecta; order Lepidoptera; family Noctuidae; genus Sesamia; species Sesamia nonagrioides. The sequence continues at coordinate 125,760 of JADWQK010000642.1, read as the reverse complement.
AAGAAGATACGTATGAGCCAATTTTTTTCTCTTGTTCTAGTGCAGAGCGCCATAAAGATAAAATATTTTTTGTTTAGTTTATTTTGAAAGTAAAATAGATATAAAAAATTTACTCTACGAATTTCAGGTCCAAGACGCATTTCTTGAAGTTTATTCGCCGTAAGTAGGTACGGTCGTCAAAGTTGTATGGTTTAATACGGAAGCTTTTTAACGGCCGATTTTTCTACGGAGACTTGGCTTCTTAATGGTACAGCGTATACGCTGTACCATTAAGAAGCCGAGCCGCGTGCAAAGAACCTTAGACTCCAAGTATACTTTACACACCTTTAGTTTTACCACCATTAGCATCCCTGATAACTATATCAGCACTGTCTTCTCTCCTCCAAAGAACACGAGGCTCTGGCATACCTCTCGCACGGCAAGCAACTCTGGCAGTACCACCTTCAGGCACCATTATATCTCCTGAAGTTTCTTCTGGTATAAAGTCTGGTGGTATCACCACTTCCAGGTAACCCATCTGATAAAAAGTATAGGCACATGTTAAAAATATAACCATTTCTAGAAAAATATTTCGATGGCGTCAATAATGTTGGTCAAAGTAATCATTGGTTAATAGCCTTTTGTTGTTAACCAAAACACCAACGGAATACAGTTTTAATCCTTACAAACATCATAATAATATCAATCAACTATTGTGAAATAATAGTATTTGTAATTAATTAACACCCAACAAGCCTACAAAACAATATAAAACAATTATCGAAAGTCTACATTGCATCAAGTGACGTCATGCCGCGTCAACGTCGGAGTCGAAACCTCGAGCGCTGTCGCCGCTGGCGATTTATGTCGTTATCAGCTCCGGGTATAAATTACAGCGCAGCGCAATAATTTAGGTGCACCATGCACGAATCATTACCCGCTGCGTCCCTCGCCTCGCTCCCGTCTGCGTAGCTTAATTCACTTTATCTCCCCAATGTTTATTTTAACTGCAATTTAATTTTCTCTGATATGCTGCACCAGTTTACTCCTCACAGGATGCCATTTCACTTTTATATAAGTGACCCGATAAGATATCAACTAGAATAGTTTTAATCTATATGGTCACGATTCGTTTGAGTCAGTTACGGTGGCATTTGAAAATTGATGTTGTGTTGAAAAAAATGGGAGTAAAAATCGAAATTGATGGAACTTATTGCCCTAAAGTGAACAGTCGCTGGAATACTTACGGTAATTACAAACTTATATTATGGGCGTGGATGATGAACGAAATGACGGTAATGTTCTCTCCTGCAGAAATATCACATAATGGAATTTTTACGTATGCAGCTCTGGAAACATTGGCAGTAGTCTTAGTCGGGATGCCACTGGCGTATTCAGAGATATGTTTGGCTCAGTATACGAACTGCAATATATTCACCATGTGGCATTTCTTCCCGCTGTTTCGGAATGTTGGATATGGCACATTATATTTGATTTTCTTGAAAACATTATATGTGTTGGTGTTAACTTCTTGGTATTTGGTATACACATTTTATGCGGCTCTTGAGGTCCCGCCCTGGAATAGTTGTGATGACTATGATGATGCCAAATGTATGGTGAAAAGGGTGAATGTTACAATTTTTCAACATTGTATAGAAGCTCATTTTTTATTTGGAGAGGATTGCGGCATGAAAACTGCGAGCAACTGTTTTTTCGAACGAGAAATAGGCGGAAACTGTACTGCAAAAATCGGATTAAGATGTCTTATTCCATGGAAAACCATCGTAGCGGTACTAACTATATGCGCATCTATTTACGTTTTATCGATTAAGCAAGAAAAAATCATTCAAGTAGTAGTCAGACTGTCTGCAGTTTATGTTTGTGGTGTGATCCTGGTCTTATTTTGTGTTGCGATGTCGACCAGCGGCACTTGGTACTCTACAAAGATCACTGTAAACTGGATTAACTATATACAAGTCAATTGTTATGGCACGATTACCAGGGGGTTTCTGTCGGTAGGCACTGGGTACGGTATATTAGTTTTCTTAACTCGCGACGTGTCATTTCGGAGTCCTGCCGCGATGACTGCTATAAGTACACCATTATTCGCACTATTTGTATCATTTATATTTGCACTTATTGCGTTTAGTGGAATTAAAACTATGTCTTACTACCACGGTGAAGAAGAAGACGTTATAGAAATAGGAAGCAGTATATTTTTTCCAATATTTGCTTCAATGTCCGAAATTATGAGTTACTTTGATGCCTTGCCGATATGGGGATTTTTTTGGTTTTCCACGGTATTCTGCAGTTTATATATAAATTATTGGATTTTGTATTTGTTTCTAAAGGAATTACTGCTTCACTTGGATTTGGCGAATAAGTATTCAAAACTATCTTGTATGTTCATGCTAATAGTTTTAATAATTTGTACTCTTCCATTTCTATGTTCCGACTTGACTAGTATGCTTACAGATGCAACAGAAATCATTCAATCGCTTAATTGTTTATTTCTTTCTGTTTCATTGTATTGGATTTATGGTATACAAAAGCATAACGTGGATATAATTTTCATGATAGGAATCAAAACCAATTATTTTTTGAAAATAGCGTGGTTTTTAAATCCAGTCTTTATTACTATTATTATTTACGCTCGATGGACAGTTATGGAAACATACAAGTTTAAGAACTCATATTATATTAGATCAATTTCTCTGGGTTGTGATATGTTGTTACTGTATATTATATTAAGCATATACGGCATTATAATTGTCGTTGGCTTGATAGCACAAGTGTTTAAGTTTTATAGTCGTGGTCAGCTTCGTGCGCTATTTAGTGCAAAGGAAAGTTGGGGGCCCAGAGATAAGGTATTGTATAGAAGTAGGAAAATGTTTGTTCCTGAAATAATGACTCGAGAGTTTTTGTACCGACAAGTTCGAATACGGAGTTATTACAAAAAACAGGACCCAGCGTACCAGACGAAGGCGGTTTCTAGTGAAGAGTCATCTTGCAGCGCTGTTACGACAGATCAGTGTATAAATAGGTTTATTTAGTTATTTCTTACCGTACCTGGCTTTTCATCGGATCCGTATTGATTTGACACATGTATTGACCTCGGTCCTCCTCCTGAACGTTTCTAATGTGTAAATTCCAAACGGTCTGGCCGTTATGCGACACTCCCACACGGTGATTGTTTGTTATTACGTGAACATGTATCGCTTGAATCGCTTTTGTATCTGCTTTCACCCACCCGACCTGCGAAATGTAATTGAGTTTTTAATTAAAAGGAAAATTATTTATAATCATCTTCTCCATGTATTTGTAACTTACTCTGTATCCGCCTAAGTTCTGTACTAGACATCTGAACGTCGCATCTCGACCAATTGGTACAGTCAAATTCATTAACGGTTCTGCAAATTCCGGCTGGAATGCTTGACCTGAAATTAGTTAGGACTTTTACTGTATCATCATACACTAACTTATGAAATAATATAGAATATTGTAGTTCAAAATAAACACGTTTTTTATTTAAATTGGCGTCCCCAAATTTGATTTCTATTCGCATATATTTTCTTGCAAAATACAAAAATACTAAAAATTATAGAACATGTCGTGGTGGCCTATTGGTTAAAACACCAGCCTCTCAAGTATTAGTGCGCGGGTTCGATTCCAGGTCAGGCAAGTACCAATGTAACTTTTCTAAAGTTATATGTACTTTCTAAGTATATCTTGGACACCAATGATTGAAGGTGAAGGTAAAACATCTTGAGAAAACCTGGGCCAAAGTCTAAAATCGCCAAGCCGCATTGAGCAAGCGTGGTGATTACGCTCAATCCTTCTCTGTATGAGAGGAGACCTGTGCCCAGCAGTGGGACGATAAAAAGGTTGATGATGATGATAGAACATGTAACGGAAATACATACTAAGGGCATTGGAAGGGTTTTTTAAGCTTATCTCTACATGTTCAGAAGTTATGAGAAAGAACACCTACTAGGAGCGTAGAATTACTGAGGAGATTTATCACCAAAATCGCAAGTATCGTGACGCGAACCTGTAGTTATTGACCTACGTAATGCAGTGATATTTTTATTATTTGGATTTATGATACATCTGAAACCGGAAATTTGGTGAGTATTTTATTTTGAGCTGAAATCCTTCCAAAATTGTCTTGATATCATCTAAATAAGCCTTGCCTTTGGTATGTATATACCCTTTACGTTAGACGTTATATAAGTTGTATCAGAAATGATAAAATAAGTTAGACATTTCAATACATGCATCCTAATTGCGTAACACATAATCAATCAGAATCTGAATCAATTTGGCGGATATAATCCATTACTTTTTAAAAAATTGTCTGCTCAACAAAGAAAAAAACGCAATGGATGTTGTTTTAATTCCGCGAAGACATAAAGCAATTACCATTCTTAGTGTGCAGCGCAATTACTCTGCAATATCTTAAAATATCAATAAAGCTAATTTAAAAAAATAAAAATCATTCAATATTTTATGTTATATACCATTTACCGACAAGTTTTGAGAAATAGTTCATTCGAAACTTTATGTTTTAAACCACTTACCGACAAGTTTTGAGTCTAATCCTAGCATGAAAATAGCCAGCAAGTATATGGACCACCAAGGCTGCTGCATATTTCCAGTCGCGCCGACGGTCTCTGCTCTCAAGCAAAGCCTTTGACAGCCATGGGACACTGCAACCAATAAAATTAGTTCAATAATAATAATATTGTAATGTTTTTTATAGATTAATATTTGAAAATGAAATGTTTATGTAAACATATTAAAATAATTGAAAAAAAAACAGTAATAGTGTAGTAAGTGTAATAGTATAGAAGAATTCATAGTAAAATAAAAAGGAATTGTTGTAAAGACTCGACATGAAACATAATACATACTCCAACTCATGATATTACTGGAAAATTTACCTTCACTTAAATTATGATCTGATAGTAATGTATTAATTATAATTATTATTATGATAATAACGATTGATCTGTATGACAATTATTTTCTAAAGAAAAAAAAATCCTTTACGGAAATCATCAATCTACGCTTAAGACGTTATCCCTACCAATGATACCAAATTAAGTAATCATGTGTTCAAAACCAATAAAACCCTTAATAAAATTCCTTTTTCTTCTCTATGGCATTAAAGAATTTTAACACAATCTCCTCATTGATTTATAATATAAACATCGAGCCAATCTTTTTATGGCTTCTATTAATATCATAACGATACCATTTACAGGGATATGGCTAAAAAGTCTCAGCTCTATAACCGCCCAAGATGTTTATGATACACCACATCAACATAAAACCAGAGAGGTAATAAACATTTTCATGGCACATTGTCACTCTATTCGTGGCAATTATGAGGCGTCACATCAACAACGAAGCTTTGGAGTTTTGCGATCACTTCGACCCCACGATTCAATAATGATTCCTTGTTACGACTATTCCTGTTTATCGGAGTCGTTCGTATGAGTATGTACGAGCATGTTTGAGCATCATAACAACGGGAGAGCGTGTGAAATGAGCACGGATGTGATCGAGCACCGGTAACTACTTTTCCGCGAAGATATAATGTTTGAGAAAAAAAAAAACAGTTTGCCAACAGCCTCGTATTGATATGAACGGTGTTATTTCAGTGTGCGTTTAGATAAAAATGTATGACATTTTTTTTCGGTTGAGTGTAGTGAGATGTCGTTTTCAAAGCTATTGGACTCCCATAACAGAGTACTTGGTACGTTGTGATATCTCGAGGGCTTTTTCAAGTTAATGGTGTGATTCCGATGCGAGTATCCAGCTGTATTTTTCTTTTATTTCTAGAGCTGTACGTTTTTTTTTGTCTTAACAACTAATCAGAATAGAATACTCTTTATTATGTACACCATATAGATTACAGAAACATGGATATAAAGGTTTTTACTGGCAATGCGTGGTCTTATCGCTAATAACGATCTTTTACAGACAACCTTTGGATGGAAAACTAAGGGGAAAGAGTAAAAATGTAGGTAGTCTACAGTGTAAGTACTATTTACATAGATTATATAATAAATGTACGTTAAATATATCATACTAGTCTAATAAATACATAAATACTAATAATCTAATTAATACGACACGGCTCAGTAGATATCCATACTAATCCATACTTAATATTATAAATGCGAAAGTAACTCTGTCTGTATGTCTATCTATCTGTCTTTTACGCTTTCCTGCTTAAACCTCTCAACTGATTTTGATGAAATTTGGCACAGACAATCTTTAGATCCTGAGAAAGGATAAAGAAAGAACGGGCTACATTTTATTGAAAAATTTGATATTCCCTAGCGGGCGGAAAGCTAGTCAATAATATAAGCTGAAAGTTAACTGCTGTTTAATAATACATTTTTGATGTTTGAACGTCACTTAACTTTTATCATCGTTTATGAATAATCTCCTTAGTTTTTAGTAACAAGTTTTTTCGAGATTGGTCCCAGACTGTACCAGCCAGGGGAGGGAGACTAGCCCCGATGTGAGGTATTAAAGTATGAAGCCGATACAGTATAAAAACTTATTTTTTTTTACTTTAATTTGAATGAATACTACATTCTATATATTGTACATTTTCAAATAGATATAATATAAAGTTATAAACAGTTAATTCAGCAAAGCGCCAAACGCAGCCTTGTATTAAAATCGTCATCGATTTTAATCAGAAAATGTAATGAAACACGAAATTTCTAAATAAACAAAGTAGGTAAATGTTGGGGACGTGACAGCCGGGTCACTGGAACATACCTGTCGAAGAATAATCCCGGTCTCAATTGTTATTGGCAACATGGTAACGTCGCAACATGTTATAAAGCTTTGTTTAAACATGGCTAATACTGTATTCATACGTGACGTTTTATGTGTTAATTAATTAGAATTAAGTGGTTTTTAGATATAAGGCAAGGTTCATTTACCACCAAGGGTCAGATGCAACTACTGGAACAATTTGCCAGCGGCGGTGTTTCCGTCAGACTACAATTTGAGTGTCTTCAAGGCTAGAGTGAATAGGCTCTTAATAAACTAGTGCGGTTTACCATCAACGATTGCATCACTGCTTACCGTCAGGCGGGATTGCGGTCAAGCGCTAGTTTATAATTTTATTAAAAAAAAAAAAACTAACGGCCAGCTGCGGCTGGTGCGAGTTTTGCAAGTCCATTTCTGCAAGTCTATTGTATAAAAATCTGACGTCAATCTGTAGCATCAGGTGGAAGATACTTCAGATTTTTGGGTGAAGTGTGTCTTTAACGTAATTAAATTCTTCACCAAAGTGGTGAAAACTTAAATTACTAACGTTGTTATTACTTTTTATGGTTATATTTTATAGAAAACTAGCTTTCCGCCCCCGGCTTCGCCCTCGTGGAATTCGGTTATAACGCGCTTTTTAATTTCCCTCGGGAATACCGAATTTTTAAATTAAAGGTAGCCTTAGTATGTTCTTTCTCAGGGTCTAAAGATTGTCTGTGCCAAATTTCATCAAAATGGGTTGAGAGGTTTAAGCGGGAAAGCGTAACAGACAGACAGACAGACAAACAGACAGAGTTACTTTCGCATTTATAATATTAGTATGGACGCTAGTACATGATAATTTGATTCTTAACGTCAAAACCGTAAAAAGTTAATTTCTCGAAGAATATCAGAGAGATCACTTCGCCGTCGATAAGGTTTGTTATCCACGACTACTGTAGATAGAGGTTTTAGCGGGAAAGCGCAACAGACAGACATACAGACAGACAGTAAGACAGAGTTACTTTCGCATAAATATAATATTAGTATGGAATGTGATTGAATCGAGGGTTGTATGTAGGAAATTTTCTACCAGGTAAGTAAGCCAACCTCTAATTTCACCGAATTCTGTCTCCATAGTGTAAAGGTACACGTAAGTGTTACTTACGATAGTTTAGCTGTTGAATTTACTCGTTTAACCCGACGGTTAAACGAAAACTAAGTAAATTCAACAGCTAAACTACTTATTATAATGTACTTATTATAATGTAATAAGAATAATTTATTCAGCAGAAAGAATAGACAATGCAATGCATTTTACATTAATATTCTGATTTTTGTGAATCAATTTATCTGTCATTACGAGTACAGTCAGCTCTGAATTACTTTTTGAGTGTAAAGTTCCAAATGAATATTGAAGACCTAACAGGTCACTAACTAAGATGTATTTTTGAGAGATTGAGCCAGATTTTACTGTGAATGTTCTTCAAGACACTTACTCCTCTAGTTCTGAAAAAAAGGTTTTGTAATAACTGTTGCTGTATATTTTTGTATTTTTACCCTGACATTGTTTCAAACTGAATATTTGTATAATAGGAATCTAAAGCAGTCATCTTAATGAAAAGAAAAAATTTATTTACAAAAATGAGCACAAATGTGTACCTCATTAATGTAACATGCATTTTTTGCGATATTTCCTCTTCTTTTTGCTAAATATTTTTTTCTTTCTCGTAATTTTTGTCGGTTTCAGCACATTCTTATGAATTAAGCTTATTTAACCGGGTAAAAAATTTCGTAAATATAAATCCTGCACCGTTATTGCGGATCGCACTTTTAATCACAATCCCAGTTTTAGAACCCAAAGGATCGTCGCGTGCCAGACGATGGAACGACAGATGAAATAACCATAATGCCTAGAAAGTTAGATAGGCCTATAGTGTGGGATGCTACCTGTGTTGACACCCTTGCGCCATGTCATCTTCCAAGCACAGTGGGTTGTGCTGGTGCGGCACCTTCAGTCATTGGCGTCCAAGATATATTTAAAAAGTACACATAACTTTAGATAAGTTGCATTGGTACTTGCCTGACCTGGAATCGAACCCGCGCACTCATACTTGAGAGGCTGGTGTTTTAACCACTAGGCCACCACGACTTACTTGTATACGAAACCTTTTAAGGCGCAAATATAACAACCTTATTGGGAATTATATGTTTGCCGTTTGGGGTTGAGACACGAGGGCTTTGGAGTCCGAGTGCTCAGCGAATTTTTCGGGACATCGCCAAGCGGTTAGCGGGCTCTTTACGTGACCTGAGAGCTAGTTTTTTTTTGCCCAAAGAATCAGCATTCCTTCCAACGTGGTAATGCTGCCTTTTGGACACTTATCCCACTGACAGCGATGTGGACGAATTTTTTAATGATCAATGAGCTAGGTTATTATAATTTTTTTTTTTTGTAAATGTGCTTTTATAGACATTTTAGTGTTAACTAATATCGAAAATCAAAATTGTTTATTTCAAATTAACCTATAGTTGGTGCTTTTGAATAGTCAATGTCGGTCAGTCCAAGAAAAGTGAATGCTAAATTGCACGTTCCAAAGCGTAGATCTCTATGGAGAAGAACGTGCAAGAATATCCATGGCAACTTTTAAAATCATAATGTGGATTACATGTCTTCGTTACATATTTCTGTTGCTTCTATCATGTGAGCACAATGTATAATTATAAAAAATAATGAAAAGATAGAAAATTAATTAAGCCCACTGGCAGCTAAGAGATGACCAGTCTCCACTGACGGCCCCCGTTCACGAGCATGACGCGTGCATCAGCCCCACTTAGCTCAACCATTTTGAAGGGAACCAAATGACCCAACAACACGCGCCACCATCAGCAAGACATGTGAGTGAGCATGACAAACTCTCAACTGCCATGCTCGTAATGTCAAACAAGTTATATATATATAAAAAAAAAACAAACCAGAGTCCATGGTGCCTCACATTCACAAACTTGAAAAGTGCTTTTACATTATACAATACTATATTATTTGCAAAATCATGGTAGCAAAATCTTGTGCACAATTGAAATAAACAAATAAGAATGGAATATTTGGAACACAACAAAAAGGGGGAATGGTATCTCTTCCAAACCTACAAAATTGTCTGTGGCTGTGGAGTAACAGGAGTGTGGAATAACAATGGTGTACATAAAGGAATTTGCCAATACATTGCTATTTGACAACACTAACATTCATTGAGATATTTATGTTGTAAATAATGTAATCATCACAATGAATTTTGTTAAATTCTCATACTTCAAAGACAAGACTAAACAATAACTACTAGCAAGTTATATTCTGTATTACCTGTTGCCGGTGACTTCGTCCGCGCGATAATTACTAGTGGACCGCGCAACTTCGTCCGTGTTTTTATATGCTAAATAATATAGCCTAAAATCTTCCTGGATTAAGGGGCTATCCAACGCAAAAAGAATTTTTCAAATCAGACTAGTAGTTCCTGAGATTAGCGCGTTCAAACAAACAATCTTCAGCTTTATATATTAGTATAGAATAGTATATTAGTTAGGTAGTAGATGGTGTATGGTGTAGTGGCTTCGCAGGGGTGTAATGCTGATAGGTACTAAGTACACTATGGTCGTTGTATATAAAAATGCGACTTTGTTTTATATTATGTAGTGATATGTATATGTATGTATAAAGTATAAACCGTAAATAAACCGCGTAAATTGAGCGTGAAGAAGTGAGCAGGCATTCCAATACTAATGATACGATTTTAGCTGCTGAGATTGGTAGGTAATGAAGTATACAAATTCAGAAACATCCTCTTATAAACAGATATTTATAAATGTCATATTTGCGCTACTGGGTAAGACAAACTCCTACGCACAACTCCCCATGGATATCTAACGCCAATAAGTTACTTCGACTAAAACAAACCAAAGTAGCTAACAACTGGTATAATCGCAACAATTTCTAGGCCTTGCTTTGATGTGCATTGTCTTGGACGACCTGTCTCAGACTCCCTACCAACTTCCTAGTCGGAACAAAGTTTGCAAACACTCTGTCGGAAATTTCATACCGGTCGGCCGGCAAACTCCTCTCCATACCCTAAACATTTATACTAAGTAGATTTACTGTGAACGCGTAACTTCAAGTGTTGCTTGGCTAAGGTTCAGGTACTCTGAAGTTCAACACATGAATCTGTAAAGTGGTTGGATGTATAACGCGGGTTAGCTGAGACTTTGATAGATGTTTGGATGTCTGTCGTTCAGCAACTTGCAAATTAATTTTAAATAGAGGCACTATAATGTCGGAAGTAAGCTATACTAGCCATCGCTCACTCTTCCACGCCAATCGTTAGCCTACTCTAACGGCGAATTCATGCGCATATAGATCTAAACCCACAATTTAATTTTTTAAATATAAAACATAAAAAACACAAAAAAAAAAGTGAGGCTCATCGGTATCGGGAACAGGGTCCAAGCTACCAGTACAAAGGGTTCCAGAGGAAGGAACCCCCTGACAATGCGAGCCGTACCCAAAGTACCACTTTCTGAGTCAATCCCTTGATACAGCTGCCTGACCAACGAGAGCATCCTCAGGTGTTGGTCAAGGCTTTTGGCTATCTATACATTGCACACATCTCTCTGCTTTCACGAGGTTCTCATCATGCGGGGTGGTTATATCAAAAATCATTCAGGTCAGACACATACCTGTAGTGCACAAGGATAAGAATATTTCAGAGCAAATTGCTGATGGATTATCCTGGCACAAGATTGTGCCAATACAAGTACTTTCGGTTAGCTAGGCGAGACCACTCGGAGATAATATGCCTGATTGATTTCCCCAGTTGGTGGCATGACCATGAATCAACCGTGCCGTCTTTAATAATAAATCTCCGACAATTGTTCGTCATCATAACTTCGTCCATAATTGCACAGACAAACACTTTGGTTTCTCCAAAGATGTCACCGAACGTCTGTGAAGGACCCGAAAAAACCTATAAAGCTCCGTACTCTGCCATCCTATAGACTGTAGGTATGGTGATTTTTATGAACATTATGAAAGTAAACTAGCTACTATCTATTTATGGAACTTACTAGTTGTCAATTATTTTAGAGTTCTAAACCTCAAAAGTCCTATAGGATCACTTCGCTTCGCATGTCTGTCAGTCTGTTAAGACACTTTCTCTAAGAAACGCGTGGAGTACGCGTAATTAATTCATCTTGTATAATGGTAAATTTGTGCCTATTGTCAAACATGTAGTACGTATTCTCTAGGAGCTCTGAAAGAATCAATCTTCTAACACCACGCAGTAAAAATACGGTCACAGATACACACAATTTTAATCTCGCAAATAAATCAAAACCTATAGCTAACTCGCGAAATGGAAAGCAGCAAAATACCACAACAAAGTTAAGCAAAAAGTCTAAAATTTGTAGCAAAACGTACTTTTTACTAAAAATTTACTATTTGAAGGTTGGCAATGTACTATTACCAACCTTCAAATCGTTAGTTCTTCAATTTTTGTTTTTTTTTTTTTTCATAATAAAGCCATTATACCATCAAACCATCGACCATAGATTTAGGATTTCATTGCTTCCTGTATCTATGACATCGACTGAGAATATGTTATTCAACTACCATTTTAAATTTCTTCCTGGGAAAATTCCAACCGAGGAATCCTGGCAGGATCCTATATTTATTTACAGTTCCGATATCGCTTGACCTGCGAGTATGAGAACGAATTTTACACTACTCGAACATTGCAACCAATGTCAAAACAATCTCAACATGCCAAGTTATAGATATGAGATATGGAGAGCTAAATCACGTAAAGTAACGAGAAGAGTAAGCTTCGACAAAACCATAAAATTTAAAAAAAGAAGATTAATTTTTATCATAACTAAAATAAAATTCTTATTGAGTTATTAGAAGTCGCCATCATTGTTTCATTCTATCTTTAACCGATTTCAATAAAAGGTTCCAAATTAATATTTTTTGCATGTTCACCGTTTACCCAAAGACACCTGGACCGATTTGCAATATATTTTTTTTGTTTGGTAGGATATAATACTATATAGGTGGTCCAAAGTTATTAGATCAGATTCTGATGATGGTACCCTTGAAAAATTGCGAGAATACATAAAATTTTATAGTCAGTAATGACGTTTTTCTTGTATCTTATTTCTTAGGAAAAAAAAAACACTACAAAGTGAAAAATAACTAATTTCGGAGGTCGGTGGCAAAAACAAATATCCGAAAATCAAAGACAGCGTGACCATAAGATGTATATTTGTTTTTGCCACCGACTTCCAAAATTAGTTATTTTCACTTTTAGTGTTTTTTCTTTGGAACTCGGTTGCTATTTTTTTGTAAAAACTTTTTGTCATATAAAAGTTTTGTTGTCATCGCATTTCTTCAAGCAACAAACAAAAGCTTTTCCGTAGTAGGTTTTATAGAATAGAAAAAAATCTTCTAGTGTTAGTAGGTTACAGACCTCAGAGTAGCTTATTATTATTTTTGTATATAATATTGAAAGTTACTGGATCAAGAGATATGAGAAAGAGGGTAGCCTTACTAGTCGACAGCGAAGTGGAAGGACGTGGCTTGTTAGCGAGGAGCAGCGACAATACATAGCGGGCGAGTATGAAATAAATAGTTTCAAACTAACTAGACAAGTTTACAGTATTATACGACACCTCATTACAAATTGTTTGTGTCCTCCACGCTGAAGGCTTGCATCACAGAAGACCAGCTAAAAAACTCTGCCTTCGAGACTGAAACGCATAAACAAGAACAATTATTTGCACGGGATTATTTGGACTTTGATTGAAATACTACCATACTTTCTGATGAAAAAATATTCAACTTTAGGAAAAAGGCTACTCTTTAGCTTTTGTGTATGACGCCCCTGCAGATAAGACTTGCTAGTTGTTTCTTTTACATCGACAGCCTCCGTGGCGTAGCGGTAGCGGACGTGGCCGCTGTGCAGGGATGCGCGGGTTCGATCCCCGCACAGTGCAAATATTTGTATGCATGAATATGAATATTTGCACTGGTCTGGTCGTGCCTCGGAAAGCACGTTAAGACGTTGGTCCCGGTTGCCTTACCAACATCTAGTGGCAGTCGTTACGGGTGGTTGGAGCCCTCAAAAAAGTTCAACAATTGGTCTATCTGCAATGCTTCGATGTCGCCGTCGGGTTGTGGAGGTCAGACGGCAGTCGCTTCACGGAAAATGTCGAAGTTTAGCCATATCAGCAGTTAGACTGGTAAAAAGCGGACCCCAGACTCCAAAGCTGAAAAAAGCTTCGGATGCGACTGGGATTAACGCTGAGATGATGATGAGTTGTTTCTTTTACATCATCATCATCAACCGTTTTATAGTCTCACTGCTGGGCACAGGTCTCCTCTCATACAGAGAAGGATCGAGCGTAATCACCACGCTTGCTCAATGCGCGTTCTATTACATACTGAGGTGGAATTACGATTAGCGCTAGGAGAACTAGCTTTTATTCCTCTAGGGGCCAACGGTTCAACTTATGGAGTGGTATTAGACGGCGTCATGCTACCTGTTGTGCCCAAAAGTTTACTCAGCTGAGGAATCGGTAGGAATAGCATTTGTCTAGAACAATTTGTTCTATTCACTGAGTGAGCATTGTGCGTGAGTGATTTCACAATCATCTATAGATAATTTTTGTTGCATGACTAGCATGATCTCCAGAACTCAATCCCATAGAGAACGGTGTTTCGTGATGCAAGGTGGCCCTGGCCGTCGCACTGGCAAGTGAAGATACACGGGTGGGTTTTAGTCAGTAAGAGTCTGTTACGCCCTTCCGCTCCGCCCAGAGCGGGAGAAGTCATTTGATGATATCCCATCCCAAAAAAAAAGTTGGAAGCATGGATTTATACTACCCTTCTACTCGACTGCATTAAACATAATAGGGGTTATACAAAATATTAATTTAGATGTTTTGGTTGAATAATTAAATGGAATAAATAAAAATTTAGTAATACATATATATTAATATATCTGTGATTATTTAATGATAACTTAAGTGAGTAAGTAAAAAGGTAAAATAAAAAAGTAAAATATAAGATACAACAGAAATAAAATTAAAATTTATGTGTGTGTGTGTGTGTGGGAGGGTGTGTCTGTTAGTGTTTGTGTGTATGTATTATAATTGTGTTATCAGAATATCGTTTCCTTGCTATGTTATTGTGGGTATACAGTCAAAAAATCTCATGGGCGGTTATGAAAGAATTTCTTTTATCTAGACAGCAGGGTATTTGCGACTTAACTATCAATAGCAATTTTGGCAGTTCACCAACATTCATTGCGTTGTTTCCGTCGTTGACCAAACAAATTTTTCAAACTTGTGAAGGAATGGACTAGGAATATGCCTCAAAATGATTCCAATTTATAGTAATAGTGTATTACGCAATTAGGTTGAAGGAATGTGACTTCACAGTTTCACAGACACAAAAAAGAGTTTGTTTAATTTACTGAGACTAATACGATTTTTTGTTATCATCATGACTTTGTAATTTCTACCTTCCAACACATAATTTAAATACATAAACCCATAAATCTATACTAAATTTTAAAGCTGAAGAGTTTGTTTGTTTGTATGTTTGTTTGTGCGCGCTAATCTCAGGAATTACTGGTCTGATTTGCAAATTCTTTTTGCGTTGGATAGCCTATTAATCCAGAAAGGCTTTAGGCTATACAACATCTCGATATGACTAACAGGAGCAGAGCAGTAACAAAAAATGTTGCGAAAACGGGAGCTAACGCAGACGTACATATTGCTTCCATTATTTTAACAGGCGCTTATTTTATATCAACACTGAGCTCTTTTTATTTTTTTTCGGAACGGGACGAACAGCGCACTCAGTTATCATTGAACTTAGCTCATGAGGAAATGCAATATTAGTAAAAGCAGTGAGCGCGGAAGAATGTTACAGCAGTGTAAGTTGTTAGTTTGGGATGAATGTGATGATATTCCACAAAAGGGCAATTGAAGCACTAGATCGCACAATGGGGGACATCAAAGGCAACCAAGATATCATGGGAGGGACGGTGGTACCTTTAGCTGGTGACTTTAGGCAGACCCTTCCGGTGATTACTAGGGGTATGCCGCCGGCAGATGAAATAAATGCCTCTTTGAAAGCATCTGCATTATGGGTTCGCGTGAAAAAGTATTGTCTCACCACGAATATGCGAGGGCAACTTCATCACGATTCTCAAGCCGGGTATATGCAATATGCAGCTACTCTTTTAAAAATCGGAGTAGATCGCATGCCAACTGACAGTAACGGCATGATTAGAGTGAGTCGTGAGTTCTGTCAAGTTGTGGATAGCTCAGATGACCTATTAAATAATTCTATCCGGATCTTCAAACAAATATGGCCAACCGAGAATGGCTATGCGAAAGGGCAATTTTGGCGCCGACTAATGAAATAGTAAAATAAATGAACAAATCATGTTAAACGTTCAGGGAAATGTTATCGAATACCTCTCAGTGGACAATATTACGGACACTGAACAAGTTACATCATACCCTATAGAATTTTTCAACTCTTTAGAATTATCAGGAGTGCCACCCCATAAGTTGATACTAAAAGTTGGTGTTCCAATCCTATTAATGAGGAATCTTGACGCTCCAAAGCTGTGTAATGGTACTCGGTTACAAATAACATATTTGGGCCACAACATTGTAAAGGCTACAATCATGGCTGGAATGGCAAAAGTATAAAATGTCTTGATTCCCCGTATTTCCATCATCCCGACTGATTTGCCATTTCATTTTAAAAGAGTACAGTTCTTTCTGAAAGCAGCATTTGCTATAACAATAACAAAACCGACAGACGCTTAAAGTTGCCGGAGTTCATTTAGAAACAACATGTTATTCTCATGGGCAACTCTATGTGGCATGCTCACATGTATCAAATCCAGAAAACCTTTGTTTTGGCAAAAGACAGCAAAACAAAAAAGTTGTTTATAAAACCGTACTTACTTAAATGTGCTCATATTTTATCAAGCGTTACTACGCTAGGGTTAAAATTACTATTTTAACCCCCATTTCATAATATCCTTAGCATATCTAGAACACCAACCAATGCAAAATATTAGAAGTATGGTATTTGATGTTTCTTTCCTTTGCAGAACCTTTAAACCCGGTAAAATGAACGTTGCTATAGAGCTTATTATAGATAGTTATAGATAAACAGAAATACCTAACAACTTACGGTTTGTTAAAAATCTAAACTCTTTCCGAAAGGACTAGATCGTCAACCTGTTTACAAAAATCGGTAGAAAATTTTGGCCATTAGTGAAGCAACACCCCAGTATTATCACACTAATAACCAAGGTATTATTATTTCATTCTACCCATAACAATAGATAATAATAATCAGGTGACTATGGTGTTTGACAGATCATGTTACACAATATGTAATGAAAATAATAACAGTGATTCACAATACCCTCCAAAAGTTTTTTTTTTTTACTGGAATTACAATAATTCATGTTAATTTGAAGCAATGGCGCCGATTCTCTTGTTCACGAACTACACTAAATTTATTTTCAGTGCCTTCTTTTCTTTAAGTCGAATTAAGATACCTACTTCATAGACAGTTTAGACGCGTTTAAAACATGGCTACTAAAAATACGAAAATCTAGGTCAGACTCTGCTAATAGGGCTGTATTCAAGGTATGAAAACCAAAACACTAATTAGGCCTTCTTATAGATAATAAAAAAAAATTAAGACCCGTATTTTTTATTTTATCGAAATTACCAAAAACTACTGAGATATAGCGTATTAAAGTTACGGAGTGGGGGCTGATTACGTCACGCCGTGGTATATTTTGTACCACGGCGTGACGTCATGCGACATTTCAAATCAATAAATCTTCCTAAGTATTTGAATGAATGAAAAAATAAAAAATACGTGTTCAATATTTTTTATAAATCTATCTGATGGACATTAAATTATTTTTTAGGATACATCCTAATTAGACGGGACTAGAACTAATATTTATATTCTGTCCTTTTCTCAACTAAATAGAAAGAATAAGACGCCACGAACTTAAATTTAGCTTAGTTTATGAACAAAGGAATAGAAGCCAATAACTGTTTCCATTAAATAAGACGACAACTACACATTTTCAAGAATTAAGAATTGGGAACTGACAAATTGCAATGATAAAATGTTACAGTTATTGCACCTTCCATTTAAAGGAGATGTTTCATTTTGGGCCACCACTATGTACGCTTTATTGATAAAAAGGAAAAAAATAACAGATTTTCATAAAAATACTAATAAATTTAATTTGAAAAGAAATACAATTATATATAATTAATTATTGGAATCGTTTCTTAGTGAGATAACCCTTTATTAAGGTAGTCATGACAGTGGTTATGACGTTTGATTGGCGACTTTGCAAGTTTTATTTTCCCGTTGTGTTCGTGTCGAGTGTTGATTTGAGTTGATTGTGTTTATTTAATGGGCCGTATGTTTATATAATTCAATTTTTTTTTTTGTTTCGCAGTCATATGGTAGATAATATAGATACGATAGCCTTAGGTACATGACACTCAATCAAATGTCACTGTCAAAATCTTATTTCGCTTATTGCTGACCACCATATTTATTAGTAGTTGTGTTGCACTCCTTGGCCGAGTTAAATTGAATCTGTATGAAAACTGAGCCAAAATATAGGAAATTAACATTAAAATTAGTTAACTATAGCGTAATTATACCTAGCATTAAGTCTACAATGTGCTGGCCCAGGCTCCATACATTTCTGAAACATCTCCTTTGCCACAAGTTTACGATTTCATTCTGTATATAGTTTTGTTTAGTGTTCATATCTAACGAAGCATTGCTCGTTTTATTTGTGGTATCCAAGTATACAAACACGCTGTGAATGTAAAGACATGTGGCGTCATCACATAACACAAATACATACACTTCCGACTTCGCTTGTGTCTAGGCCAGTACTGGGAGTAAGTCCTGGGCTTACACACACACATGTAACAGCGCGTAAGCACCCGACGCTTTATGAGACAAAATACTGTAACTGGATTTGAAGTAACGGAAAGACATCGCCCTGAAGACATGCCCGGCTTGGATGGAGAACTGCCGTGTCCATGTGGAGGCAATCGGCGGCGATGTCTCAGGTCTTGACCTGGTCCAGGTCACGATCCGGAGAGCATGGCAAGCAGTCACCTCCTTCTGTGAAGTAGTGATGCTGGCAAAGGAGGAGGCGGAACGCATGAGAGAGCGGGAATTTTACAGCAGGCGCGGGCTTACGGCCCGGCAGGGACCAAGTTTGGTTTGACGCGACGGCGCGTTGTATTTCATGTGCGTCTCAAAGAGATGTCCGTGACGGGTTCCACGAAGACTAATGCCGGCCAGGGCTGCCGGTTATTCGAAACAGACACCGTGGCCCTAGCGCACAGGCAAGTGAAGGAACACGGGTGGGTTTAGTCAGTAAAAGTCTGACACGCCTTTCCACACCTCTCAGAGGGGAAGAGGTGATTTGATGATTTCCCATCCAATTAAAATATGAGTAGTGTATTGTCCTGCCTGTTGGAGTATTTTACGGCTCACCAACACCACAACACGCATACAATCAGACCACACAACCGCTTCGCTCGGCTGCCGGAACTCGACTGACTCGTGACGCGGCGCATGAGACAACTAACAGTTTAGTCAATACACTACAAGTAGAATGAAGTTTTGTTTAATTATACTTAAGCTAGTACAATCAGCGTCAAAGAGATGCAGCACATTGTACGTGGTTTGATGATTTTCCATACGCAAAAAGAAAAGTTAGTATAATTTTATTAACCATTAGTGTAGGCAAGTTTTAATTTCTAGCTTGTAGATTGACACTGACACCAAGTTATTGCCCTTCTTCGAAGTCTCGAGCAGCCTTTCTCTAAAGTATACGTAAGTAGGTGATAATGAGTACTAATTAAGTACCAAATAGGTTTAAAGACGTACCGGTAAGAAGTGCTGTAATTAACACCAAAAGTGTTAAACTTCTGTTGAGAACTCAGGAAATAAATATTTAAAGAGTTATTTGGTATTTGAAAGGAACAAACTTTAGTTTACTTTTAGGTATGATCAAACCAGCACCCTAATTGCGTAACACACTATTAATATGAGTTTGAATTATTTTGAAGCATACTGCTAATCCATTGTTCCAAATGTACGGAAAATGTGTCAGCTAAACCACGTAAATAATGCAATAAGTATTGTTGAAAAGTCAAAATGAAACCCATGGCTACTGATAGCGAGTTACTTAATTATCCTGCATTCCATTTATGTACCTAGATGAATAAGATTCTAATTATTTACGTCAAAATGCCACATACGACATATGCCAACAGTCATTTCAATTTAAAAAAAAATGTAGTCAGTTCAAAAATTAATAAAATAATTTTTATTTTAGTTGGGTCTTCAAACCAAACTAAAATAAAAAGAATATACTACAATACTTATAATATAATATTATTATTATAATAATAAAAGAAACTTTTTAGCGGGAGCAGTTAAATATACCTACTTAATTTCATAATGTACCTGTATATTCGCGATATTTAGGGTTTCTTACTCAAAAGAAATCGAGACTTATTTACTAAGAGTCCACAGTCCACTGTTGAAAGATTCTTTGAAGATGTATTTCTGTTACTTATAATATAATACCTATACAACGTGTAACAAAAAGGGTATATACATACCAAGATATCAAACGATATGGGAAGGGTTTCAACTCAAAATAAAATACTCAAAAAATTGGTACCAAATTTTCGGTTTCGTGTGTTTCTTAAAATCAAATCATAACAAACGTGGCAGCACACTACATACGTTAATAACTACTCGTTACCCGTCATGTAACTTGACAAAATCCGATAAATGTCTTCAATATCTCTGTGCGACTAGTATAGATAGTAGCCTATCACAGGCGGTGTTTTTTCTCATAACTTCCTAACATAAAGAGATAGGATTAAAAAACCCTTCCAATATCGTTTCATATCATGTAAAGATGCCATGCCTTTGTTATGTATGTACCCTTTATGTTACACGTTGTATATTTAAATAGGGCTCACATACACTGAACGTGAATTTTTTTACACTTTTTCGCTCCATTAAAGTAACGGCAACAGGTAGACGATCGAACTTAATATATTCACAGAATTTAAAGTTGTATATTAAAGAAAAATTATATAAATCGGTTTTCATGCGCCCGCTTTAAGAGCTTCCTCTATATAAAATCACATTTTGGAAAAAAAAGTTCTCGATATTAATAAATATAAACTATGCGAGCCAAAACTTCAGATAAATTTTGCGCATTTTAATGCCTGGTTTGACAAGTTTGGTTACGTATAAAAAGAGAAAAAGGAATCTATGCAACAGAAATAATAAATACGATATTGAAAATCACGTCCGTTATTTGGAAGGCCCCCTTGGCTTTCTAATAATAGACATTTACGCAGCGGAAATCCTCAAAGTAGAATATTAACCCCATTTCTTCAAAATTATTCTTTGCTCCTATTGGTCGCATCATGATCATATAGGCTAAAACCTTTCTCGATAAGCAGACTATCCAACACAAAAATAATTTTTCAATTCGAACCAGCAGTTTCTGAGATTAGCGCGTTCAATCAAACAAACTCTTCAGGTTATATTATAACTAGCTGCGCCACAAGATTTCACCCGTGTTTTTTTTATATGCCCACTCGTATTGGTCGGAGTATGATGTTATATAGCCTAAAGCCTTCCTGGATTAATGAACTATCCAGCGCCAAAAGAATTTTTCAAATCGGACCAGTAGTTCCTGAGATTAGCGCGTTCAAATAAACAAACAAACTCTTCAGTGTTATATATTAGTATAGATAAAGCTATTATTAAAATTATTCAAAACTCTAGGAAAAATGTTACAAAGTTAAACCTAATTAGGTAATCTATTTAGATTTCGATGGATATTGTGATTCAAATTTTCTGGAAGACATGTGACCTCTACTAACCTACACTGGGCTCTCGTGGTAGATTACGACCCATGCTCTCTCACCGAGAGGAGGCCTGTTTGCCAGGAGTGGGAAAATTATAGACTGATTATGTAGATATTGTGATTAAGTAAGTTCTTGAGAATTGTTAGAGGAAGCAAAATAATTGAATTATTTTCTTCGAATACCACAACCAGTTTAAGTAGGTAATTGTTTTGCGAGTCTAGTTGGAAATTAAATTAATTTAGGTTTCTACATGATTCTGGCATACTGAATTATTTAAATGAATTTATAAGGCCTAAAACAATTTAAACTTTCAGGTAATTAATAATTATTTTATACTTTAGAAACTAATGTCAAGTCTAACCAATATCAAGCAATAGTCAATAAAAAAAAAATGAATTCAAGAATAAAAATAATTGGAAAAGTAAATAATATAATTAATACTTTGCAGTAACACGTCAAATACACGTCAATACAAATCTAATACAAAAAATGCATATTCTATGCGTGGAGTGAATGTAAAATTTCAATGTAAGAATCAATCAATCAATTCAAACCAGTAAGACGATAAAGAAGTTTTCATTTCGATAAGAATAAAAAAAAAAACTAAAACAATACAGCTTCCTTACCTCAACAAGGCAATCAACAGTATAAAGCCAATCAAAAGTCTTTAATGATCCAGAAACTTTTTCTCAATACTCGCATAATGTTGTGCGTTACTCGCGTTGTTTGCGCAAAGTTTTCCGCGCGTGTGAAGTTTCCCGGTCTCGGGGGAGCGCAGTCGTGCGCTCGACGCAAGGCCACAACACACACTGAACCAATTGTTCATTCACTCCTCCACTTCGTCGTAATTCTTACGCAGATGTCCGTATGATCGTGGCAGATATGAAGCCGATAGAATCCCTCGAACAATTCGAACAATATTTCTACCAAATTCGGCGTTTTTAATATAAAATATTTTGAATCAAAAGCAGTTTTTACTCCGGTGAGTATAATAATAATTCTGTAAATTTAAGAACTGTGCATGGGTTTTCGTTAGGATATTTTGGAAATTTGCGCAGTAATTAATTTGGTTAGTACTGATTGTTTGTTCTATATAGCTTTAATAGACAAATACTACAAATTAATTTGATTTAATAACTTATTGAAGTACATTAGTAACGTTTGTTTGTGTTATTTTTTTAATTTTAGTTTATATTATAATTTATATGTTTTAGTTAAATAAGGTTTCATGAGTTATATTTAGTGTACAAAACAGACTTGAGTGTGCTTATCCTGCTATTTCCCGTTATTAAAAGAATAAATGTCAGAAAGTGTTCAAAACATGGGGAACTTAAGACTTTTTTTGATAGCTTGAGAGCGATCAGCCTGTGAACATTTTTAAAATTACGAGAACAGCCATCTTTGCAGCTGTGATTCAGCCGCCTTACAACTGACTTACAAAATCATTTCTCTGATGGAAGCAACCCAATAGAAACCTAATTATAAGCAGAATAAGGGTCACTCTAATATTCAGATTCAGAGGACATATTTGAGCGGAGATGAGAGATGACTCATTTACTTAGTTCGAACAAAACGTAGATGTGAGTTGTACCTGGCGAGCTGGCGATGACTTACAGCGGAGTCGAGAGATGTAAGCAGCGTGTGGCGATTGTGGCGAG
Source organism: Sesamia nonagrioides (assembly GCA_017933935.1). Classification (NCBI taxonomy): domain Eukaryota; kingdom Metazoa; phylum Arthropoda; class Insecta; order Lepidoptera; family Noctuidae; genus Sesamia; species Sesamia nonagrioides. Next base: position 102,307 of record JADWQK010000642.1, on the reverse strand, counting down.
CGAGACTGCTAGTTCCCACGCGGCGTACGGGCGACAGTAGGTCAAGCTATCTGGAACTCTCAAATATTCCCAATCTTGAGCCTTAATGCTTTAGAGATAAAGTTGAAAATCTATTAAATAAATGTAACAGATTGTAGTAGCTTGATGTGCTGTCGTCTTTACAACCTGTCCGCCGCACCTACGCCATCCAACCAACTCAGCTCCGCCCTATCGTGATCTTAGCTGTTAAATATCTCCTCTTCCACTGGCGTCGCACATCTCCGTCAAACTCCGTTTTGATAAAGTCCGGGCGAAATCCGAGGTTGAAGACAAAGTATAACACACTTTCTAATAAGAATTATTCCACTAATTTAAAATCCTATTTTAACTGCATAATAATGAGGAATCGAAATCCAATTTGAGTTACACCAGTTCAACTTACGAAGCCACTTAATGAAACCGGGATAGAATAATTAGCCACTTTCCGCTAATTTCCAAGTTATTAATTGGGACGTTAGAAAGGGCCGTCATCTGGCCGGGGAGCTATCTTGAGCTATGTGTGACGCTCTAAACGGTCCCATTGTGTTAAGACAAAAGCTCATTAGAGAATAAGCTGGATTCAAACGAGGCATCGTCGAAAGGAAGTCGGGCGCGTCCACCGTACATCACTTATTATTGTAGAACATTTCAGTGTAGAGATATGCGCGTTATTGTGAATAAAGGTGTTAAAAGAAAATAATGTTTTTATTATGAAATATGTATAATAAATAGGTACGTAGTTAATATTGACGCATTAACAAGAACAAGGGTCCTCTACTTTAGGTTTAGATGGTGAAGGCTTTTGTGCATTATATGGAATATGAAACTTGTTCAAGTAGTGCCACGGTGTCTGTAACTGGTACTGGCGCGCTTCTTGAGGATGCTCATTAGGTTCATAAACCAGTTTCTTTAGCTCGTCATCATAACGAACTTCAATGTATCCGACCAATGGAAAGTCCTTTCTCAATGGATGTCCAGTGAAACCGTAATCTGTGAGAATTCTTCTCAAGTCTGGATGATGAGTGAAAACTACTCCGAACATATCATATATTTCTCTTTCGTACCAATTGCAGGCCTTCCAGACGCCGTACCCGGACCGGAGAGGGGTCAATTCGTCAGTGTACGTCTTAAGACGTACTCGTTCGTTAAACCTCAAGCTGAGGAGATCATATTCTACCTCAAACCTGTATTGCCTGCTTGGAACGTCTATAGCGCTTGCGGAAGAACATTGAGCGAAGCAGGCGTGTTGGTGGTCACGCATAAAGTTCATGACTGGGTACATACCGGCTGGAGCCACCAGTATCTCCAGTTCGTCAGTTGGCTGCATTTGAATCTTCTGCACATATTTCGGCAGACATGTTGCGACGTACATACCAAACTCATACAATCGTTGGCGTCTTTCATTGTTGTGCCACCTGACGGTGTGGTGAGGTCGCTCATGCGGTTCGATGTAAAATGGATCGTTTTCCTTGACCTTCACATCTGTCTGGTTGTCAAAAACAGGGACACCAGTGTGAATTTTACGTGATAAAACTCTTATAAGGTTTGGTTTGACTAGCTTGGATACCAAATATTTCATAATTTCTAAGATTATTCAATAAGATAGTGTACCTGATTTGCAAAACTCTGTATATTTTAATATGTCATGAAAACAATATTGACATCGATTGTCATTTATGTGAATTTTTCTTTTAATTCCATTTTTTTTAAATAAGGTTTTAACAAAAATATGTTTGTATAAATGTTGCAGTTACATCCTTTCAATATTGTAAACGCGAATGATTGGATTGTTGAATGTTTGTTAGAAATTCTTTTACATGCAAAAAGTACTGAACGGTTTTAGTTGAATTTTGGTAGTGGAACTTTTTATCCAGATCGAAACTTTGTGGGTCAAATCCTGAGGCTTAGCTTGTATTTACATAATATTTTATTTATACAAAATTCACAAAAAAACTGCTACAATAAACACCAGTCGCCGTGTGTACGTAAATAAGTTGCATATCACTTGTAAAAAGTATAGACAACAATGAAGCCTATGACGCTATTCACAGAATAATTACAGGACACATCAATGAAATAATAATCGCTAGGATTACAAATACATTTTTCTACACATAATATGTAAACTTGTCTCAAAAGAACAGTTACTTAAATGATACATTTTTTAAACACGAAACACCAGTTTGTCGCATAACTGTTGCGATTGGAACACTAACTTTTGTTTGACAGAATGCGCAAAGCAAAGTTGATACATTTTTTTCGGTACCGAGCCAAAATATGCAAGCTGCACAAACTCCTTCGAGTGTGTAAGATACTTGTACAAAACACAAAATTTTTGAACGAATCTTTAATTGATATTGCACAAAAACTGTAGTAATTTTAATCTGGGGAAGAATAAACACTTCACTCACTCACTTCACTTCTCACTTTTGCGCACAGTTTTGCATTCGACTGTATCGACCTGAAAGTACTTTATGCAATTAAACATTAGAAAATAAATTGTGTGGTCAAATGGTCCTATGGGATCAAAGGCAAACCGGTTCAATTGACCACAAATTCGCAGTATAATGTAAGATATTCACCATAATGTAAGATACTCGCCATCATTCACTCCAACACGACACTTCACTTTCATATGAATCATTAGTTCTGCTTTGTTAATTGTTTTTTTTTTTCTGTATTAATGTTTTTTTCTGTATTATATAGCATTAACTTTTAACTGATTGTCTCTTTGTGATCACTACACTATCAAAATGTTTACTCAAGATCGTATTTCAACGTTCTACTGTATTGTTTTGCTTCGGGGGACCCTGGTGACCTGTAACACAGGCTTCTTCAAAAACTTACTTCAGGCACCAGTCTCTTCCAATGATGGAATATAAGTAAAAATTTTGTTAAACCAATGTTTGTGAAGAGAGAAATAAATAAATAAATATTGTTCTTTTTTATAGTTTGAACCTCAATTACGGTAAAGCATACACATAATCGGCCTGTTATGTTCCACTGCTATCATAAAGGCTTCTCCTCCATGAGAGGGAGTGGGCCGTAATAAAAAACGTGCGCCACTTGTGTGTAGATTTACACATCTCCGAATGATTGGCACGGAGAAAATTTACTCACGAGGTGCTCCTTTATCATTTTGAGAATAATAGTCATGAAATAAATTTATCAATGTGCCTGCCTGGGATTGCACCCACCAACCAACCTGCACACTACCTACTCGTAAGTCGGTGGCATTACCATGTAGCCAATACTGCTCTCGTCTTATCTATACCTAGACGGTGAGAAAAGAATGTTAAAAGAATTGAAACATGAAGGAAATTCTTTCACAGAAAATAAGTACCATGATTAAAATTCATCATCATTTCAGCCGAAAGACATCCACTGCTGGACATAGGCCTCCCCCACCCAAGGATCTCCATGGCGACCGGTCCTGCACCTCCCACATCCAGCGGTTTCCCACGACCTTCGCCAGATGGTCGGTCCACCTTGTCGGGGGCATACTCACGCTGCATCTTCGTTCACTTCATCTGCACCCACGGTGTGTGGTCGCCACTCGAAAAACTGTCTGCCCCATCGGGCATCGGTCCTACGGGCAATGTGCCCAGTCCACTGCCACTTAAGTGTTGCATTCCTTCGGGTCGTGATGTGGTTACTAACAATGGGCCTTGTAAGAAAGCTCAAGGTCACTCAAAGAACAATGGAGAGGGCTATGCTTTTAGTTTAATTTAGTTTAATTTTAGTTTCACTGCATGATCAAATCAGAAATGTCGAGATCCGCAAAAGAACCGACATAGCCCGAAGAATTAATTAAAATTATTCAATGCCAATTGTTGTTCCGCCAAGTGTTTGAACCCGATCATAATGTAGTCCACTATTACTCTTCAAGTTGCTTCACACTACCCAACAGCTTTCAGAAACTCAAAGTATATCACAGAAATCATATCCCTGACATCACCGAAGGAAAACATTATGAGGTAACGTAAGACTTTTAATTTTATACTGAATCTAAAATTACCAATCCGGCTTGAGCATGGACATCGATGTTCATGCTATCTCTGCATTGAGAAGAGGCTTTTGCCCTACTTTGGGACAATAATAGGCTGGTATTTTTACTATGTTATTATAGTAAGTACCTACTTTATCACTAAGTAACGTTCTTATTTCAACATCTGTTTTAACCGAAATTGAGGTGCCAAAGTCTGCTTTTGATTAAACTTTTATGTTCAGTTTTATAACGAATAAAATGCAGGTGGATGCCTGTGAGAGGTGTTCGCTCGGTTAGGAATCTTGTGGTGATTTTATCAATATCGAAGATAATTTAAAACGATAAGTCTGATGGTTTTGAAGGATTATGTCTATCGAATTTAGGATTTGCTGTAATGGATTTTTAATATCAATAAAAAAATGATAGCAATCTATATTTTGCATAAGTATATTCTACATCTTCCTATTCATAATTCCTAATATTATGATTACGAAATTTTATGAGGATGAATATATAAATGGATGGATGTTTGTTACTCTTTTACTCAAAAACTACTAAACTGATTTGCATTAAATCTAGTACATACATTTAATATAAATAATAAAATATGATAATAATAAATATGTACAGACAAATCACACAGATTGAGCTAGCCCCAAAGTAAGTTCGAGACTTTTGTTATGTGATACTAACTCAACGGTACTTTAATTATAATAGTAAGATATATAGATAATAAACATCCAAGACCCAGGCCAATAAGGAAAAGATCGTTTTCCATCATGACCTGGCCGGGGATCGAACCCGAGGCCTCCACGTCGCAGGCAGGCGTGTTGACTGCTGCGCCACGATGCGGTTTTCATTATCTTTAAGATAAAATTATATAATATTGTGAATATGTTAAGAACATTATTTATTTATGTAAAGATAACCAACTTTGCATAGTACTATGCAAATTAATACAATTATAAAAGACACTTAGGTTGAATTCTACCAAGCATTTGTGCCTAAAATTTTAGAATTTTAGATAGTATTTTTATAGGAGAACTGTAAATTTTATTCAACAGATAAAATGAACATGAATATCTGATTTTGGTAAAAAAATAACTTAGCGTACTCGTCCACATAGTTGTCATCCGGAAATGTACATAGAAGACTGGCAGCTACTACCATATGGAAATAGTAATGGTAATTCTTGGACTAATTATGGAATAATCTCTCTAGTCACATGTTGTGTTAATTAGTTATTTTTAATATTTACTTCAATAAAATAGCTAAAGTTTCGCTACTTAAGAAACAATAACACAGAGTTGATTGAAGCCTACTTGAATCTTGCATTAACATCACATGGTACCGTACCTAAGTGTACCCAAACACGATTATTTACCACCCACAAAATACGAGTAAAATGCTAAAGAAATAACAACGAACCAGTCCTCCAAACAGAACAGTTGAGAAATAAGAACCTTAATTGTAATAAAAGCTTTCAAATTACTTATTTTATTAAATTATGAAGGTATAAAATGTTTCTAGGTGCACGTTACGGGAACAGGACTTTACTCTTTGTTCCTTTCAAGTTTTCGAGTAGAAGTTCCGACACATGTCTCGGAAGACTTGCGATCCCCGGATCTTCGGATCCGCGTCGCTACATGTCTACAAATAAATTTTGAAGCGAATTGTGTTATGAAGATTTTGGTGGAAACTATTTTACAAGTGTCTCACAAGAACATATTAATTAATTTTGTGTAAGTGTTCTACGCGATGTGGAGTATTATGTTTAAAAAGGTGGTTTATTTTGTCGTATATATATAGTTTTGTGTAATGAGTTGTAGTACTGGCTCAATGGTAACGATGCTAACTTACGTGTATCCATGTGTCATAAATCGTAAGTTTAAACCCTATCTGGACCACAATCTACAAGTCACATACTTTGTGTAATTTATTTCATCACCACTGCTCCCTAAACATAATCAGAAAACCTTCTTGTCCTGGAAATAAGAATTGGAAGATATGTAACATCCCCAAACCTGTAGTAACCCCGTGTGATTGTGACCTGCCAATCATTATTTATTATTTCTATCAGCCGTTTGTATCTTAAACGCAAAGGCCACCCATCCCTCCTGCCACTTACCCCTGTCTGTATCTGGAGTAGAAGACGGAACTTATTGTAACTTATCAATTATGTTCTCGTGAAATTGGGGACAGTAATCAACGTTAATAGTTTACGCCAACACTAAATTAATCCTTCATATGTAACTCCACACAGTATAGACGTAACTCCTGCGTACCAACTCAGCCGAACGCCCTACATACGCATGAATATCACATACCACTACAACGGATACATGCATGTAAGAACAATTAAACCAAACAACGAGAATTACCTCTCCCACAGATGATATCAAATGAAAATGTACCCATATATCTTTTACACTCTCATATATAAAACAGAAAGCTCAGGCTGCACTTGATTCAGTGTTTCCCGCCGTCCAACTCCAGATTGTGCGCCGCAACACCACAACTTCCTGCTTCCGGTGGGAAGCCTGCGCCTGCGCTGTGCGTAAAACCGCCCGGATGCGACGTCACGGCATGTCACTTCCGCATAGTGCTACGCCCTATTTAAAATAAGAACAACGGTTGTGGTCCATCCACGAAAATTATTAGGAGAAGAAATGGTAGAAAAATGAAATAAAAACAAAAAAAAAAACAAGAGACATTTATCGGACGCCTGTTTGCGTAATCAAAAAATTCAATATTGAAGGTAATACATATCAAAGGAAAAAAAATACTCAACTTTATCAAGCCGCTGAAAAACCAAATATCCAAGATACTCAAAGTAGATAATATATCTCTTCACATTCCTCCAGCACATACGGCGAGTACATTTAAATATTTAAAAACGAAACTGAGTGTTTAACGTAGCCCGAAATTTGGGTAAATCTTCCTTTCCGGCCGCAACGGACTGCGGCATTCTGAACCCCACCACTCTAATATAAGCGGACGTGTTCTTAAAAATATTAATATTGCACGGACCTTGCTTTTAAAATTATTATATTAAGTTCTAGCCCGCAATGCACTTTTAATTTTACTAAAACGTGCGCGTTGAGTAACTTATGTAGTTGGACGAGCCTATTTTTATTCCTGAAATGTATTATATAATAACTTGTATGAGTCTTTATTATTCGATTGTTGTTTTCACGAAATGAATATTGTGGTCCGGGTTAAAAAAATATTCAGTTGTCTCCAGGTTTAAAAAAAAAAAGTTTCTTTTGTTATCTTTTTTTTTTTACATAGGTACAGTTAGTTACATAGTCATATACTAAGATTACATTTTGGAGTTTTGACAGTTTTTTCAAACTTGAACTTTTATCTGTGATTGCTTTGGTAAAATCTACCCTTAATTCTTTAAAATATAAAAGGCATTGTACATAGTTTTGTATGAGGCAGTTGTTAAGTTTTTCGCGATTCATCATTGTCGTGCGCAGCAGTCAACACGCCTGCCTGCGACGTGGAGGCCCCGGGTTCGATCCCCGGCCAGGTCATGATGGAAAATGATCTTTTACTGATTGGCCTGGGTCTTGGATGTTTATATATATATATTTATCTATTATGAATATAGTATCGTTGAGTTAGTATCCCATAACACAAGTCTCGAACATACTTTGGGGCTAGCTTAATCTGTGTGATTTGTCCGTATATATGTATTTTATCTATCATCAACCTTTTTATCGTCCCACAGGTCTCCTCTCATACAGAGAAGGATTGAGCGTAATCACCACGCTTGCTCAATGCGGGTTGGCGATTTCAGACTTAAAGTCCAGGTTTCCTCAAGATGTTTTCCTTCACCTTCAGTCATTGGTGTCCAAGATATGCTTAGAAAGTACATATAACTTTAGAAAAGTTACATTGGTACTTGCCTGACCTGGAATCGAACCCGCACACTCATACTTGAGAGGCTGGTGTTTTAACCACTAGGTCACCACCACTTACCTAGGCCACCACAACTTGCGCGCAGTTTCGCGATTGCGGTAATGATTCCACTGTGATTTTTTTCAGTCTGATGGACTACACCATTAAAGAATGACCACTTTTTTGATACAAGTTAAAGTGCTAGTTATTAAGTAATTTACTCTATTTATCTACATAATAGTAGTACTAAACAAAAAAGTTCCTCAAGGAGTCTACAAAACCTTTCCTCCCTTCACCATACGAATTTTTTTCCGGGAAAAGGAAAAAATAAGGTATTAAATAAGATTTTATTTTAAAGAAATTAAGTGAGCCATGGCACGAGACTGTAAATTATTGCGAGCCGTTTTTTCTTTATAACAGACTGATTTATTGTAAAATATTTCTATCCCGAAATGAAAATATCTCAACGAACGTTAAGAAATATTATTTTTATTCATACTTGGGATTGTGGAAAATTCTTGTTTTTGACACATATAATTTTACAAGCGTCTACCTGCGACTTTGTTTGCGTGTTTTTTTTTTTTGTTTATACATAAATTATATGTTATAGCTTTATATCGCTCCTTCATTTTCGAAGCGTTCTTACTAACCTCTTCGTTTTGCTCGGCTCTGATTTCTTATTGAGTTAGCCCCAGTTATGTTTAGATAAATATACATATCACCTAAACATAGGTTTAAAATTCCATATTATTTAAAATGATGTTGTCCGATTCTCAGACCTACCCAATATGCACACAAAATTATGAGAATCGGGAAAGCCGTTTCGGGGGAGTTTAACCACAAACACCGCGACACGAGAATTTTATATATGAAATATACCTGGGGACTGGTAGCCAAATCATAACATTCCCACGGTTTGATCGCTCAATTTAAGCTACGCTGGCCGCGATTATTCCGCATATGGCTAACCATCATTACATACCATAACCTCTCCTTACCTCGGAGAGTAGGTCAAGTCGTTGGTTTCGGCTATTATTCGTGGATCTTTGTCGTCAAAAGCCCAAAGTATAGTATTACTCATTAACCGGGTTGTGGAGGTCACATAAACAGCCGGTCCATACAAAACACCGGTATTCAGCTGCATCCGGTCAGACTGGAAACCGACCTTGACATACTTGGGAAAAGCCTAGATTAGATAGACAAGAGATTCTCAGACAAGAGGTTTCCCTCGTGTAAGTTTTGATCCCATGGAAATCTATACTAATATTATAAAGCTGAAGAGTTTGTTTGTTTGTTTGTTTGTTCGCGCTAATCTCGGGAACTACTGGTCCGATTTGAAAAATTCTTTTTGCGTTGGATAGCCCATTAATCCAGGAAGGCTTTAGGCTATATAACATCACGCTGCGACCAAAAGGAGCGGAGCATAACTAAACCACGCGAACGAAGTCGCTGGCGGCCGCTAGTATGTAATAAAAATGTATGTATCCTATGTGTTATTCCTGGTTACAAACTATCTGTGTGCTTTTGCATTAAAAACTAACAAACATCCATCCATACTCACAAACTTTTGCATTTAATATCATTAGGGCTATATAAAATATACATTATATATTTTACCTTATACTCTCATGAAAGAAGTATTATACAGTTTTTATGACTTTAATTTTACGGCGGTGAGTGACAGCTGTTTATTTGGTGTAGTTGTAAATGTCAACGCAGAGAAATGGGTTCAAGTTGGCAACTTAGGGTTGCAAACAATGAAATTGAGCTTTGTTTGATTGATTTGAGCGAAGTCACGCTGTATACTTTTTATGCAATATTTCGATGTATTTAAAAATGGAAATTAAAACTTAAACATACTGAAGTGATGGCCTAGTGTTTAAAATACCAGCCTCTGAAGTACCAATGTAACTTTTTAAGTTATATTTACTTCCTAAGTATATCTGTGTGATTTGTCGGTATATATTTATTTATATCTTGGACACCAATAACTGATTACAAGGTGACGGAAAACATCTTGAGGAAACCTGGACTTTAAGTCTGAAATCGCCAACCCGCATTGAGCAAACGTGGTGATTACGCTCAAACCTTCTTTGTATGAGAGGATACCTGTGCTCAGCAGTGGGACAATAAAAAGGTTGATGATGAAACGTACTGAATAAAATAATTAATGACAATTAATATTCAAGCAGTGGGACCTTCTCTTTAGTTTTAGTTTTAAACTTAATTGTAGTTATTTGGTAACAATAACAAAGAGCTTCTTTTGAATTGTTTGCTTTACTATTAAAGGTTTATAATAAGGCAAACTGTTCACAAGAATTTATTTTATTTTGCTATTTATTTTGTTTGATAAATTAAGTTTTCTGTTTTCCATTTTCAGGTCAATTAATTGATTATTTTATTATTTTAAGAGACTGGTAACGACTTGTGGTTACTGCTGTAGGGGATAAATGTCCACAATAATATATTTGTAAATTGAAGTCTTATAGTCATAAGTACATCATGTCTTGCCCTTTTTTTTGCTTGGGATGGGAAATCATCAAATGACTTCTCCCGCTCTGGGCGGAGCGAAAGGACCTGTAAGACTTTTACTGACTAAGACCCACCCGTGTTTCTTCACTTGTCTATGCGCCAGGGCCTCGGTTTCTTTTTTAACCAACCCGCAACCCTGACCCAGGAGGCATCGGTCTTCATGGACCCCGTCACGATGTGCTGACATCTCTTTGAGGCGCGCGTGAAACACATTGCGCCGTCGACTCGGGCCTGGTCCTGGTCGCCTACGGTGGCTGGGAGTTCGAAGTCATCTCCCGACCAGGGCGTCTCCTGCGGCGGCTAGTGGCTTGAGGGCGCTGGGATTCCCGCTGCCTCACGCGCTCCCCCTCCACCTTTGCCAGCATCACTGCTTCGCAGAAGGAGGTGACGGCCTGCCATGCACTCTCGCTCCAGACCATGGCCTGGACCTGGGTCGGCCGCGAGAGATCGCCGCCGATCGCCGTTATGACGACACGGCGGTGCTCTACCCAAGCCGGGCAGACCTTCACCGTATGCTCCAACGTGTCCTCATAGCAATCCACTCAATGGTGACACCCTGGAGTTTCCTCCTGCCTTATACGGAACTGGAACCTCCCGAAACAACTGTGTCCGGTGAGGACCTGCGTCAGGCGGAAGGTGAGGGCGCCGTCGCGCCTCTCTAGCCACTCCTCAAAGAGCGGACTTACCGCCGCTATTTCGGCGTGCCCAGCACTGGGTTTCGGCAATCGCACTCTCCATGTCGCCATGAGATCCCGCCGGAGGTCTGTCCGCCGTACCGCGATTTCTCGCGGCAGCGGAGTTATGCCCCGGTGTTTTGCCTCCTCTCGCCACTCCCACCTGTGGGCGAGGGCTTTGGCCTCCAGGTCCCATGGCGGTTATCCGTTAAGGAGGCTCGGAGACCGTGCGATATCCCCGGACCAGCAGAACGGCCGTGACCCTCTGGGACGCGGTCAGGCTCCACGAAGTTCCACCGGCTGTCGAGGACGAGTCTCAGGTACTTTTTTTTTATCTTTACATCGGCGTCGGATCGGCGATGAAAAAACTCCCTGTTGCTAGTGATTTAAACTCACTTCTGATTTCAAATTATTCTTACAGACTCCAAAAATGGGGAAGATTATTTTCTTGGATGGAGCAATAGCCAATCTTCAAAGCAGAAGTTGCTTTGAAGATTGGCTATCAGAACGGGGGCACACAGATACACAACATATTTCAAAACCTTAAAATTACCATACACCTGTAACAAATTACTAGTCATTAAAATTCAGATCGACCATTAGGCTGGTTTAGCCAGTTGCATACAAAATGGTTGCGGCGCATAATAGATTAACTAAATGGCTATTATTGTTTCTACTTAGGACTGCTTTCAACGTGCTGTGATAGGTCTAAAATGGAAATGTAAATTGATATCCAGGTGATATATCGATACCGCGTCTCGGCAAACGTAGCGTGGTACGCCCTTGGGCGAGATGGAGCGACGACATCAAAAAGGTAGTAGGTAGTGGCTGGCGGAAAACTGCTCAGAATCGAGCTTGTTGGCGTGCCATGAAGGAGGCCTATGTCCAGCAGTGGACGAGTAGGGGCTGAAGATGATGATGATGAGAATGATATCGATACCTTAATTCCCAAATCGGTTAATTCCAAATAAGTATGCATTTTTTTCTGAAGAAGCTTAAAACTATATTTGTATATTTTTTATACATCACTTTATAAGGAGAAAAAATACCGTTGTTAGATAATATCGTAAGTTAGTATTTTTGATACTGTAGACTCCCTTATACCTATTAATTAAAATAATACCGTGTTTTAAGAGCTAAAAAATATGTTTTGACTAAATGTGGACTTAGCCGATTTGCGAATTTAGGTATCGATATGTAGTATGTAGGGACAGCTAGCTTACGTGGCGTAGCGATAGCCAACGCGGCCGATGCGCAAGGAGGCGCGGATTCGATCCCCGGCCAGTGCAAATATTTGTATGCATATTTGCACTGGTCTGGTCGGGCCTCAGAAAGCACGTTAAACCGTTGATCCCTGTTGCCATACGGACATCTAATGGCAGTATTTTCTAGTTGTTGGAGCCCTCAAAAGTCCAGCAGTAACTGGTCTCACTGCAATGCTTCGATATCGCCGTCGTGTTGTGAAGGTCAGACGGCAGTCGCTTCACGGAAAATATCGAAGTTTAAACAAAATATGCAGTTACACTGATAAAGCTGACCCCAGAGTTCAAAACTGAAAAAAATCTGATGCAACTGGGATTAACGCTAAGATGATGATGTAGTGTCTAGGGAGACATTGCTTTATCACAGGTTGAAACATCATGATGCATAGTCTGCCTGGGCCTTCCCCAACTACGAGTATGTTAGAATCAGCTGTAATATACACAAACAATGCAATTGAATACCAGCCATTTTACATGGCTGATTATAAGATGAAGGAAAACGTCTTGAGGAAACCTGGACTTTAAGTCTGAAATCGCCAACCCGCATTGAGCAAGCGTGGTAATTACGCTCAATCCTTTTCTGTATTAGAGGAGACCTGTCCCTAGCAGTAGGACAGTAAAAAGATTGATGATGATGATGATGGTAATGATTTTACATGGAGCGACTGCCTATGCCTTCTATAACCTGCACTTACTGGTTAACACGACATCTTTAGGTATTATATGACTGGCTGACGTATATAACGTTATTTTTTTTTTTGTGAGAAACCTGAATATAGTTTGTTCAGAATAAGCAATTCAGGTAATCGATTCCAATCATTTTTACACCATGCTATATCTTTTCTCACATTTAAAAAATTTTGTAGAGTAGTTACCGAACGTTTACGATAGATCATAGTACTTGCACACGCTCTACAGCTGACGCCAGAGGTCAATGCACCTCGCTCGCCCGCCCGAGGAGAGCTTTGACCATATTTTTGTTGGGACAACTAAGTAGGATAACAAGCTCATAACTTTGTTCTTTTTGAAAATTTTGTACATAGATTCTTTACTTCAAAATACTGGACACGTGTTTCGGGTTTCGCATAAACAATAACTCTTAATAAACTAGTGCGCTTTACCATCAACGACTGAGTCACTGCTTACCATCAGGCGGGATTGCAGTCAAGCGTAGTTTATAATTAAATTAAAAAAAAAACAGTATTGTATATCGAAAAATGACAGTTGGGATCACAGAGGGATCTCGATATGTAATGATTGGTCCAACCTACCCTCACGGACTAACCTTGACAGCGTAGCTTATTCGATCAAGCAGGAGTACTCTCAGCATAGCCCTCCTCATTAACCCATTCCACTTACTTGTCTACAGTATATGTACTTGTCTATATTATATTGTACACGGAAACAAATGACCTCTCCGCTCTGGACGGAACGGATACAGTGTCAGACTTTTACTTACTAAAATCCACTCGTGTTGCTTCCCATGCCTGTGCGCCAGGACCACGGTATCTCTTTAGAATAACCCGCAGCCCTGGTAGGCATCGGTCTTCGTGGACCCCGTCACGATGTTTGTAAAATATATACCTTATACAATATGTAAAGAAAACCCTGTCCGACCCATAAGGATAATAAAGGTTAGGTAAACACTTCACCAAATATAATATAAAATTTTACATAATCATCATAGTAACAATACTAATGAATTTTGAAATAATCCTTTTTTCCCGGGAATTAATTCCAATTTCCCCGAAATTTGGTAATTTTTTAAAAAGTGACAACACCGGTATTATTATAAGCGGTTAGCGACGCGACCACGTCACAGGTGCCGCGTGCCCTGCCCCGCCCCGCCGCCCGCGGAAGGGGTTGCGTACCGCACATGTATTAAGTTACCTTTTTTTGCGAAATAATATTTAATTTTTTAGGGGTTTTGTTTTTTAAGTTTACCTGTCTTTGTGGGCATTAGTAGAATCAGTTATCGATACCTAACAATACCTTCACGGATCGGACAGAGTTTTCTTTACATATTGTATATTCATTTTCGATAGCTTATAATCTATTCATATACCATCATCATCATCTCAGCGTTCAGTCCCGGTTGCAACCGCGGCCTTCGCGTTGGAGCTCGGAGTCCACTTAAAATCTATTAATGAATCAACCACATATAAACCAAATATTTTTACAATCATACAGTGACATATACTTCATATTTTAATTAAATCACATGATTTTACAATCGCCCACGTTTTTTTTTTTTTTTAAAGAACCTCTTTCCTTGGTTCGTTTTGTGGAACAGAAAAATAAGACAGTTTCTTCATTCTAAACAACTCGTAAAGTCTTTTATAACTGAAACCTTTTAAGGAACGTGGTTAAAAAGAAATAATAAGCCCGCGTTGACCGCAACTATCTATGTAGGTCTTGGAAAGAAAGAAGCGGACGATATTTATGATAATATCCTAGACAAAAGGAGTTCTACACGAGGAGGATGTATGTGCCTTATTTATATACCAGATTCTATACAGAATGTCCGTATATATTTTTGTATTACCGCGTGTAATCACGCGAGCGTATGTGGAAATAAAACTAATTTCAACTCTTTATTAGTTGTTGTAATCGTGTCATTTAGATTGAATAGGTTTTTATGTTCTACTTATCTTACAGATTCTTTGTTATACTTTGTGAATATAACGACTTTGTAAGTCATAAGACTTGATTTACACATTCTATATTTGCACCTGATTCTTGTTGACAAGTTTGCGCTGTCTTTCAATGCCTATTAATTTTGTTATTTGAAAACGTTACAAAAACCAACTATTTTCTTTAGAATTTCTAATTTCTTCCAAAAGGAACAACTGAATGGATCTAGCTTCTGATGTTTCAAAAGTGCCCATGCAGGTTGCGTGTGTATTGCATTGCGTGTATAGAAGAGACAGAGATTTTATTCTAACAGTAAATTTAGGGAAATCTAGACACGCGGTAGCGTGTTAGCCAAGTTCAAGTTGGCGAGCAGCACCGTGTGTAATATTACACAGACAATTTAGAGTCACTTTTGATCCCTTTCTAATCAAATTCTATTTAACTTGAAGAGGTACCCCAAATTGGGCTTACATATTTTGAAACCCCCTAGATAAACTAGTATTCTAAATTTCAAAGATAGAGCTCAAAAGGTTATTTAGATAATAACGTCTAAAAATCATTATTTCACCGACTGACTGGCATATATATCAATAAACTAACCCTATTCCTGATAACCTAGAAAGTTAGTTTTACATACTAGTCTTTTTATATATTAGACTTCCCTTATGTGATAGGTACGCATGTTGTTGTTGAAGGTTACACTATATTGTAAGGTACCACACTTCTACATTTTTAATTTGTTAGTACAAAACTAGTTCGGTAAAAATAATGATACCTGCTGTTAATAATTCTATGTTAAAACGACTATTCAAATTTAAAAAGTCTTTTATAAATATCGAACATTGTTGTAGCAGAAAAGAAACAATAAATAATGTTTTAAATTTTCTTAAGGAAGTTTATTACTTACTACATACTTTGTTATAAATAAATTTCAGGATTATTTACAAAATTTGACACGCATTTAGATCTCAATTCTTATGCTGGTGAAGTCGACAACCACACTATATCACAATATTGAACTTGGCTCCCACTTTTTACATTTTTGTTTTTGATAGGTTAATCCGAAATCCGTTTTGTCTTAAATTTATTTACATACAAAATTAGATTAATAAATATATTTATATTAAGTGAAACTTTCTGTTTTTCGTGAGATGAGGTTCTGGTGTTTTCTAATAAAGGCCTTTTATGCTTAACTCAGACATAAGCTCCTCACTTTGCTATAAAAACTAATATCATGTGAAACCTACACTTAGATTGTCATTACAAGGAGAAATATTTCGACAGTTTTATGGAAGGGCCGTTCTTCTCCCCAGTGTGTCAATGACTAAAATGAAAAAAAAAAACTTTTTATATTGTTTGGCCCAAACTTCAGCAACGCGAATATCGTTTGCTGATGCAGCCATTATTAGGTCTCCACATGTGCAGGTGACAGGGCATTCGGTGAATTATGGAAGGTAAGCCATTGTCAGTGGAGAGACGTCGCATATACACCGGAGGTCTGAGCTGTACATGAAACCAAACTTGTGAAGGTTTTACTGCGGCCTACTTGGGCACAAAGTCTGGCCAAGGTTTTCCAACTAGGCCACGGTTAATTGTGCCCGGTTGAGAGGTACCTACTGCCGTAGAATGATAATTTACTTAACATTTTAATCTTCTACAATATCTGTCATTTAATAAACCTACAACATCATTAACAAGCTTTTTTTATTGTCCCACTGCTGTATACGTCGTTTAGTGTACGTCGTGGGATAAATTTAAACTTGAATGAATGCTGAATATACCTAAAGGAAAACCGAATAACAATTTGCCGTATGTACATGGAAATTGAATTCAGGGACGCTCGAGACTGTGTACGAGCTTTAAACTATTGCGCAAACCAATTGGTGAACGCACCAATAAATCTACTCTACATACTGTGTACAGTTATTGGCTGGCCAACCATAGTTGACTAGTTCTCAAACTCAAAACATTTACTTAAATTAAACAATTTACAGTAACTTTTAAATTGTCAAAGGAGTTGGCCAGTTAAGCTGGTGAAGCCGTACGGAGCACGGGTCGTCGGGAGACGGGGAGTCGGGAGTTTGGTCGTGGAGGGTCTCCAGATCAATCTCCCTCTGACGTAACATCGTTGGCCGTGTTGTTAGGTTTAACATTGAATCACCTCGCTCAAATACCGTGTTCCTTCTTATTCACTCTGTTTTTTGAGTGAATAGGCTTAATAAACCAGCGCGCTTTACCATCAACGATTGCATCACTGCTTACCATCAGGCGGGATTGCGGTCAAGCACTAGTTTATAGGTAATTAAAAAACAATAGAAAGACGAAGCAAGTCAGGGCTGCATGATGGTTTGCCCCACAGTTCATGAAGACGGACACGGCCAGCCTACACCACATAACAAAATGATAAGCCAATAGGCTATTTGACAGATTTATAATTTTTATCTTGAATTACTTGGTTGCGATTAAGAAGTTCACCGAAAGTATTGATTTTAATTTTAAATACGTATTTCGTAAGAAATATGCAAATAAAATTTCAAAATTCAAATAAGCCGCAAAAACGATATATATATAGCAATATGGCGTCGCGCTTTAGTGACGTCACAAGCGGTTTTCGGTTTTCAGTGGTGTTTGTTTTTATTTATTATTTGTTGTTGTTATCTAATAAAATGGTTTACAAGTGGTGTGCTGTACTGGGCTGTACAAATAAATCGATTAAAACCCCCCGAAAAACAGTTTATAAGTTTGCCGAAAATAAGCGTTGATGCGCGTATGACGTCATAGCGACATTAGCCAATCCGGATCGTTTCACAATGTGTGGCGCGATATATAAAAAGCCAATCATATTTTTGTGTTTTGGATATATTAATTGTTATTATTTTTTATTAAAACTCATGTAAATGACATAAAAAACCTTCATTTTATGCAATTAAAACAAAAAATCATAAAAAATTGAATACTGTCAAATAGCCTATTAAAGTAGTAACTTAAACTCATAATGCAGAAATAAAGACGCCTAAACATTTCTTTAAAGGAGCGCTTTAAAGAGGCAATTTGTTAATGGCGTGGCCGCAAATCTGCCGTTATCTGATGCCGCAACCCCCGCCTTTTCGAAACAAGTAAACTTCTTGCGGTTTCCTTTTTTTTCTAAATAATGTTCGCGACTCGCCTTGTTTAGTACCCCTTTCTCGATAAGAACTCTTAAAAAGATATTAAGGCCTTTTAAAGATATTGTCCCCATGGATTCGCTAAGCGCACTATGCGCTTAGTCCTCATCCCATTTGGTAATTGGCACGTAAAATTAAATGGTCTCATTATATTTATTATATTGTATAAATAATGGACTAAGTTAGTGTAATGGTGTTGTTCTGGACAACATTTAATATTAAAGTTAGTGAAATGAGTCTTTTAAATGTTTTATGATTTGATTTTGGTTGTTGATAAAAATGTTTATTGTTTATTTGAAAAAACATTGATTATGGATAGAAAAATCAACCGCGTAACACAATACATTTTCTATAAATAGGTATTATTCAACAAAACAATTTAATTTCAATATTAATTGTTTATGTTTTACATTGGTAACTTTTAAAAAAACATATTATATGGCATCCAACAATGATGAAATTCGAGAAACGGGAAGCTTCCCATTCAAATTACTATTCGTGATTCTACCAATTGAAATAATTATTCATCAAAGAACTTCCGAAATCTGTTTTTCCAAATATTAACTTTCAGAAATATTACGTAACTCTTTATAATATTAGCATAGGTAGGTTTAGAAATTTATTCATACCGTTGCTTTACAAAATATGTTTCTTTAAAAACCTCCGTGGCGCAGCGGTCAACACGCCTGCCTGCGACGTGGAGGCCCCGGGTTCGATCCCCGGTCAGGTCATGATGGAAAACGATCTTTTCCTGATTGGCCTGGGTCTTGGATGTTTATCTATATATGTATCTATTATAAATATAGTATCTTTGAGTTAGTATCCCATAACACAAGTCTCGAGCTTACTTTGGGGCTAGCTCAATCTGTGTGATTTGTCCGTACATATTTATTATTTATTATTATTATTATTAAAAACCCTATACAGTAAAAAATATTTGTGTTAAGGGTAAGAAGTGATTCTCACCCCCTGTCATCACTTCAAGATAGCAATGTGTTACTCAATTTTGTTTACAGCTTCTACAAAAGTATTTGGGCCAGCTTATACGGTTTGTATCTGGGCCAAGCCATATGTGATAGCAGTTATTTACGCATTCTCTTCATCAAATTGAATAGCTTTAGCAAAAAATATTCCCAGGAAATTACTTTTCTTTTTGTCGCTAATATTGCTATTATCAGCAGCACGCAATGTAACGCACGCAAAACACATGTAATAATCAGTGTCGTGAAAAATGTACAAACTTTTAACCTGTGATAACCAGAAGGTGTATAGGTAGTTACGTTACAAAAAATATTATAGTAACGAGAAGAAGGGGAGAAGAAGTGACTCTTTATACACATTTTAATAAGATTGTGATGTCACAGGTACTGAAGTATCTAAAATAAAACCGTTTCTGTGTCTCGGTTTGTTTTTATGATATTGCCGGGCCTTTCATAAACCTGAAATGATAAAACTAGAGGTTAAAACAGAAGAATTCCTAATTCGCATGATTATGCTAATTATGATTTTTTCTTGTTGAAGTTAATAGGTTTTTTTTTACCATAAAAGCGGTGCTGCGCGACCCACGTGTGGTGTGTGAGAATCATAACACAAACATACTTATCCGTAACCGGCATTTGTTTATTTTAGCCACTTGTTGCTGCGTCGAAACGTTTGAACAAAAACAAACAAATTATTAAACAAATTATTATTAGAGTGTTGAAGGAGGTATGGATTCATAACAATATTTTTATAGCAAGCTCTTTTTTGGGTTTAATAGTCGTAAACGCTACTACTAGCACTGGCTTGATTCACAGGTCGGGCAAAGTTTTATTGTTTTTTTTTTTTGTTCGTTATAATTATTGAGGAGCAATTTACAGTCTGGATCTGTAACCAATTAATCTATATCTATACTAATATATAAAGCTGAAGGGTTTGTTTGTTTGTTTGTTTGTTTGTGCGCGCTAATCTCAGGAACTACTTGTCCGATTTGAAAAATTCTTTTTGCGTTGGATAGCCCATTAATCCAGGAAGGCTTTAAGTTATAATTATAACTTCACGCTGCGACCAATAGCGGAGCATAACTAAACCACGCGAACGAAGTCGCTAGCGGCCGCTAGTCTATACTAATATAGAAAGCTGAAGAGTTTGTTTGTTTGTTTGAACGCGCTAATCTCAGGAACTACTGGTCTAATTTAAAAAAATATTTTTGCGTTGGATAGTCCATTAATCCAGGAAGGCTTTAGGCTATATAACATCACACTGCGACCAATAGGAGCAGAGCATAACTAAACCACGCGAACGAAGTCGCTAGCGGCCGCTAGTGTCAAATATGCTCCATTGGACAACAGGTTACATGGGACTTTAAACTGGAAAACTATGGGTGTACGACATACATATCAAATCATTCTATTGAAGCATCCCTGAGATTATCTTTTTACCTCTATCTAACCTCTCGGGGATCACTGGCGTGATGTTGTTATATTGTGTTCCTTTTGAAGGATGTTCGAAGCTTTTATATTATAGTGACAGGTTTCCTTTTAATTGCCTTTGTGTACTTCTGTGTCTTTCTCCATTGATCTCACATGTATAATTTCAACATGAATGACGTATCTTCGATATATATTCATCATCATCACAGCGGTAATCCCTGTCGCATCCGAAGATTTTGCAGCTTAGGAGTCTTTTAGAGTTACCAGTCTAACTGCTGATTTTGGCTAAACTTCGATATTTTCCGTGAAGCGACTACCGTCTGACCTCCACAACCTGAAGGCGATATCGAAGCATTTCAGTTAGACCAATTGTTGGAATTTTAAGGGTTCCAACAACCCGCAACGACTGTCATTAGATGTTCGTATGGCATCCGGGACCAACGGCTTAACGTGTTTTCCAAGACCAGACCAGTGCAAATATTCATATTCATGCATACAAATATTTGCACTGCGCGGGGATCGAACCCGTGCCTCCTTGTATCCATAGGTACCTCCTACGCTATAAAATGGTCAAATAGTTTCAACTTACTGACTGATTGAGTCCACAATTGATTGAGACAGGTCAAGGTGTATGTAATCGGAAAAAAAAAAGGTTTAACTTTGAATGCCTGCCTGCCATGCCTGCCCAATGTGCAATCAAGGGAGAAGTACATCTAACTACGTCAACAGTTTTAATTTCAGTTAGATTACCAAATTATTATACAAGATTTTTAATTTAAGGAAATATACAAAACTTGCTCCGAACGATAGCAATGGCGTGTATTATAACATAATTTAATAACCTCAGGAGACACCTCAACAGTCGCCAAAGAAAATTGAAACGTAATTACAGACAGGTAGATACCTAAGTGGCCATTTTTCGCGGTGAATTAAAGGAGACGGTTCCGACGTTCCTTTCATGATTTTTGGAGCGAAATAAGTACCTGTTCCTTAACATAGCGTTTTGGCAACATTTCTGCATATTTTAAAGATTTATATCTTTGTATTTTTATTTTTGGGAGTGCGATCTTCCCTGCGGAATTAATAACAGTTAATATGCCATTTCATTTTTCTTATATTGACGTAGAACTGATAATAAAATATTATAATGTGCCAGTTAATACTTGCAGTTAAACACGGTCTTGTTACAGTGTTGTATTTTACAAAGAAATATTTTTCATAAATATTTTATAACTATTAAAACAAAATTGAAAATGAAGAAGAAAGGAATATTTTTTGTTTGTAAAACGCTCAAGAGGTACAGACAATGTAACTTTGCATTTAAAATCTAGAAATGTTACCTATATAAAAAACAGAACAAAAATCAAACAGAATAAGGATAGCTAAAACAAAAACTAAAACAAATAAAAACAGTAATGCAGGACAACGAATATTTAGAAATGTATACTTCTATCTATCTATACTAATAAATAAAGCTGAAGAGTTTGTTTGTTTGTTTGTTTGAACGCGCTAATCTCAGGAACTACTGGTCCGATTTGAAAAACTCTTTTTGAGTTGGATAGCTCATTAATCCAGAAAGGCTTTCGGCTATATAACATCACGCTGCGACCAATAGGAGCGGAGCTAACTAAATCCACGCGAACAAAGTCGCTGGCGGCCGCTAGTATGAAATATAAACGCAGCTCAAGAAAATCAGGAATTTCAAAATTTTGTAACCTAACATCGCGTTAGTTGAATGTAATCAAGGCAAGTTTACAGGATAGCAATGTACATATATACACAGCATTCATACTCGAATCACCAAGAAGGCCACGTCAAAGGCAGGGATGTGTTTCCAACACAGATTAGCTAGTCCTCCAGAGTGTGAAATTTGATTATGTAACGATGTTAATTGAAGCCTCTGGTTTACACATTACTCTGTAATCGCTGGCGTTTAATTTAGCATATGTTTAACCTGCACCTATATGTCGGCCAAATTCGATAAAGAATACAGGTAAACAAACCGTTGCTAGGCAACGAGTAGTTTACTCCTAAAAGGCAGATGTTAACAACATTTTCTAGATAGATGATTTTCATGTAACAGTAATAATTCTACTTCCTACTATGTAAACAGTTCATTTGTTTAGATATTTATATTGCATAGAATGCTTAACCGATTTGAATGAAATATGACACTGGTAGGCTAGGTTAAATTTGTTGATACATATAATTATACTTAGTTCATACTTGAAAGTATTACAATGCATGTGTTATGCAGTTGATTTGAAAGTAATTAAAATACGCAAAATTGTATTGATAAATACCTCAACTTCATTCATTGGTTGAGTTCCAAAAAATGTGTTCAATACCTGGATTTCATCCATCTTTCTTTTTTTGTAGGGCTATCACGTAAAATGAACGTCGACTTTTTAATGGTTTTTCGAAATACCAACTTATTATGCATGTTATTTTAGTGATTCTATTGAAATAAGCTGCAATAGGAATTGTTAATAAATAGCTAGCATGTAAAAGTCGATAATCATGTAAATAACAGGAGATTTGTAAAACGTGAGTTGTGATAACCCTAAATTGGTTTGTTTACCTCTATTCTTTACGGAGCTAGGCGATGGTATAGGAGGCAATTAATTAGCAAGTTAGGTATATACTCAGAATTATACCTACCTTGAAGCAGTGGTAGCCAAGTGATATCGACCACAACTTACTTACAAGTTGTAGGTCGTAGGTTCGAACCCCATCAGGCACTTTACTTTGTGTAAATTATTTCATCACCACTGCACTCAAAACAG
The DNA here is from genome assembly GCA_017933935.1 of Sesamia nonagrioides. Taxonomy (NCBI): domain Eukaryota; kingdom Metazoa; phylum Arthropoda; class Insecta; order Lepidoptera; family Noctuidae; genus Sesamia; species Sesamia nonagrioides. The sequence continues at coordinate 78,932 of JADWQK010000642.1, read as the reverse complement.
TGAAGGAAAACATCATGAGGAAACCGGCATGCCCTAGAGCGTAAAAAAAAACTTCTAAGACATGTGACATCTACCAACCCGCACTGGGCCCGCGTGGTAGATTACGGCCCACTCCCTCTCATTGAGAGGAGGTATGTGCCACAACAGAGGGGACAATATAGGCTGATTATGTATGTAGTATGTATACCTACCGAGACCGTGTCTATGTCGGAAAAACTGAATTTCATGCGTTTGATCCTATGTTTTTTCTCTAATATAAAAGTAGCCTAATAAAGATACCCTTTATAACATCAGATCACCCGGAACAAAAAGAGACAGGCAAAGTTTTAGTTGTTGAGTCTGAGAGAAATAATAAGAGAATTAGATATCAATAGGTTAGACTTAGGCACATTCAATAATTTTCTTTCCCAGCCTTTGTCCTGTGAGGTTAGAATGATTTATTCTTTAGTTAATATTTAAGTTCATATTTGGTTTAGAAATAAGTTTTGTTATGTAACTTAAGATTAGTTTATGATGGGATTGACGTGAACTGTGTTCAAAAGTCCCTTAAAATAAAGATAAAAAAAAGTTTTACTTATTGTTTTATTTTTTGTTTAAGTACTGTATTCCAATCTATCATCAACAACCTTTTTATCGTCCCACTGCTGGGCATAGGTCTCCTCTCATACAGAGAAAGATTGAGCGTAATCACCACGCTTGCTCAATGCGGGTTGGCGATTTCAGACTTAAAGTCCAGGTGTCCAAGTCATTGGTGTCCAAGATATACTTAGAAAGTAAAGTACCTATAAGTTTAGAAAAGTTACATTGGTACTTGCCTGACCTGGAATCGAACCCTCACACTCTACTACTAAACTCTACATACTTGAGAGGCTGGTGTTTTAACCACCAGGCCACCACGACTTCAATCTAAGCAATTACTTAAAAATATATATATTTTGTCCTTACAAACAGACACTTTAATTTTATTTATTTTTACTTACAAATATGTCTCATGTATTCCAATAAATCTGGGAAAAGATTATTTGTAGATAAACCTAAGTCTTAATCTCCTTCCTCTCCATTTAAAAATATATAAATGAAAACGTTCAATTTCAATTAGTTAAGTTATAAGCGACATTCCAGTCGTAGTTCTTGCATTTAATTTCAGCTCAGTAATGAGGTTGAGAAGTGCATATTTCATAGCGGCCGGGCTGGAGGGCGTTAAGTGGGGTATTTTATTGGCTTATTATACAATATTCTAAGCTAAAAATCGTGGAAAGAGTACGTTTTTAATTGGGCAGTGAGCTCGCGTGGTGCTGACGCCAGGATTATTCATTGCCGCTTCAGAGCCAACGCTTCGTCGCGCCTTTATTTTACGCGTATTTTTTATGATCGCTCCGGCCTTTTTTAGCCTGTTTTAACTTTTACTGAATAAAGCAACTGCTTCTTTGGTTAGGATTCTGGTCTAATGGGCAGTATTGATATACACACATCAAAAGTGTCTAGGGATCAAGCATTTTTATGCGGATTTCTTGAGATTGAGATGTGGCTTTGTAATAAATTTATGATTTTATAAATTTATATGGATCCTTTTTAGTGCATTTCATAATTTGAATCAGGAACTGTGAATCAAATTCGAGTAAAAGATGAAAATCAGCTGTCAATATTTTCCCTATAAAAACATACAACGCATTGAAGACATTATTAGTGCTACTGTTTCCCTACTACTGATTAAAACCAACGTTATTATGGAGCGGCGACGTCATTTAAGCAGGGAAGACATCAAAATTGTCTAGGGATCAACATATATTTTTGCAATAACTTTTCTCCTGATTGATATTAATTAAAATTTTCTTTAAGGATTCATCAAATAAAGTGTTTTCGTTTGTCACAGTAACGATAAACCAAGTCACCTTTGCATTAATAAAGAAATTTGCCATTTTCCTAATAAAGGGATATTTGATATTTGAACCACTAACACAAAAGTTCGAAAAAAAGACTGAAATAACAGTTTTCTCTAAAATTTTATTGGGTAACTTAAACAATTAATAATCCGTGTTTCTACCGCGAACACTAACAACACAAGAACATCGGTTTGGCATACTCAAAATGAGTTCATCCAAATCACGCTGTGGAATAGCCGCCCATGTTCGTTGCAACAACAAAAAAAGGTCTTCTTGCGACTGGATACCCTCCATATTCGGCAGAGCTCTTCTCTGTAGCATATCCCATGCATGCTCAATCGGGTTCAAGTCTGGCGACTGAGCAGGCCAGGGCAGGACATTGATGTTAGCTGCGGCGAGAGTCTGTCTTACAACTCTTGCGGTGTGCGGTCGTGCATTATCATGCATTAACTGAAATAAGGGACCGATTTGCACTTGTAGAGGAACGGTGACGTCTGATACAATCGTTTCAGCATAAATTTGAGCGTTGAGGTTGCCTCTGATCCAAATCAACTCAGTTCTTCCGCCGATCCAAATACCCGCCCATACCATGATGGTTCCACCACTATAAGGATGGACTTCCTGGCAGGGTTTTAATCGCTGTTGGCGTCCAGGGGTTCTCCAGTGTCGTATACGTCTTGTATCCGGTCTCATACCAAAACGAGACTCATCAGAAAAACACACGAAACGCCATTGTTCTTCTGCCCAATTTCTGTGTTCAAGAGCCCATTGATATCGAATCCTACGATTGTGCATTGCTATAGGTGGTACCCGTAGCGGTCTTCGGGAATGAAGGTTCACTTCATGCAAGCGGTTTCTGACTGTTGGGTCGCTAATTAAGTTCCCTGAAGAGTGATGAAGCCTCACGGCTAACATCATGGCGGTTATTGTTGGAGCTCTTCGAGTTAAGATTTGAATGTATCGGTCTTGTCTCCGTGTGGTGCAGCGATACCGTCCTCCATGGCGCTCAGCCACGGTACCAGTGCTTCAGTAACGTGTCCAAAGTCGACTGATAACACTCTGACTTGTATTCAGAGCTAAAGCCACAGTACGTTGCCGGGAACCAGCTTCTATCATTCCCACGGCTCTGAGCATTTCTTCCCAGCTTAAATGACGTCGCCGCTCCATAATAACGTTGGTTTTAATCAGTAGTAGGGAAACAGTAGCACTAATAATGTCTTCAATGCGTTGTATGTTTTTATAAGGAAAATATTGACAGCTGATTTTCATCTTTTACTCGAATTTGATTCACAGTTCCTGATTCAAATTATGAAATGCACCAAAAAGGATCCATATAAATTTATAAAATCATAAATTTATTACAAAGCCACATCTCAATCTCAAGAAATCCGCATAAAAATGCTTGATCCCTAGACACTTTTGATGTGTGTACTTTTTACGTTGGATAGCCTAGATAATTTAGGAAGGTTTTAGCTATATTACACTACACTGCATTACGCTGTGACCAACAGGAGCGGAGCATAACATGTTCAAATTACTAACTCCACGCGAACGAAGTCGCTGGCGCTTGTAATAATATATGTATTATACCCAACTAGCGAAACAGTCTCAGAACTCGCACTTTTTAAAAGGTTAAAGCGCTATGTTTTGGAACATAGCATCGATCCGATATTACTCTTACACAAGCCAGTATGGCTTTAAAAACGCTCAGTCTCATAACCAAGTCTGATATATGTATATTTATTTATTTATTTATTCTTTCGCACAAAAAAAAATGTACAGAGGCGGACTTAATGCCTTAGGCATTCTCTACCAGTCAACCATAGGTGGTGAAGAGATTAGTAGCAGGTGTTTTAATTGAAAACATTATAATGAAAACATACTCTTAACACTATTTAAATAAATACTTAAATAAGCCATATATATATACATACTATTGTCAAGATATATACTTATAATATCTCCACCTAACTGTTGCGAAAATAACTCTGCAATTTCCGCTAAAATGCAAACCGACTGGCGGCCATCCTGATATCAAGAGGAAGCGTATTCCACAAAAGAATAGATTGAATATGAAATGATGAGTGAACAAAGTCAGACGTATGTGAAGAACAGAGTAAGAAGATTGTTAGAAGATCGCAGATTCTTAGTGTGTGAAGAACAGAAGTATTGGAAGTGCATTTATTAAGACTAGTTGCACTTAAGAAAAACTTATTCTTATATTGGTATTTCTAAGCTCCTTTGATTTTATATTAGACTTCCTAAATGTAATTGTAAGAGATCAGACTAATATCAGCATACCATAAGAGTACTGTGAGTACGTACGTTTCTGATCTTATTTGAAACTACATACTATATGATCAATCGCACTGGATAAGCATGATATTAGAGTGATTTTGGATCAACATATTTACAATACAAAGACAAGACCCATATAGAGCGTTTGATCTTAGTTCGATTTTGAGAATAACTCCTGTTAATAGCGTTAAGAGTAATTTTGCTGACCATATTTTCTTTCAATATTTTTATATTTAATAGTTATAATGAATTACAAACACTGCAAAGATTCAAGAATACTGATGGCTACAGGGGAAAGTTGTTAAGAAGTACAAATGAAATGTGGCTTATAAGATACTTACGTAAAGCAATATTAACGCGAGTCGGCTTAAATTAGTTTTGGGTACATTTCAGTAAGTGCAAACAACATTTAATTAGACTAATATCAGATCGATATAAAACTAAATATACTTATAATATTGCCCAAACGTAGGCTTATATCATTGTATAGACGTGATATAAGAGCAAAAAACAGTAGTCTTGAGATTGTTGTAAGAGTAATTTTTGCTAGTTGGGTATAATTATATATACAATATGTAAACAAAACCCCGTCCGACTCATAAGGATAGCAAAGGTTAGGTAAACACATGACCAAATAAAACATGAAATTTTACATAATCATCATAGTAACAATACTAATGAATTTTGAAATAAACTTTTTTTATATTATAATATTTTTAATAATTAAATTTTTGAAATAAATCCAACCTCCCAAAATACAGCATTTTTTTAAAAGTGACAACTCCATTTTATCCGTATTATTATGAGCGTACCCTGCCCCCTTCACCTGCATGTATTGCCTACCGCATATGTTACCTCTTTTTGTCAAATAATATTTATTTTAGGGTTTTTTACTTTAGCCGGGCCTTTAGGCATTAGTAGAATCAGTTATCGATAGCTAACAATACCGTGCATTAGTAGAATCAATTATCGATACCTAACAATACCTTCATAGATCGGACAGAGTTATCTTTACATATTGTATATAATTCTTATACGTAATTTAATAGTCATTTAAAAAAAATAATTTAACAAAGCACGTCTAGAGTCGTAGTCGCAGTATCTCAGCGATAAAGAAATGTCAATATATTGTCGAAAATGTAGATAAATTGGAATAATTATTTTGTCTAATTCCCATTTTCGATAGATTGAAACTGGCATTCGATTGTAAATGTTATTAAAATTATGAGAATTACCTCTGGCCACACGGCACCGTAGTGTTCTAATTTTGTATGTACATAAATGGAATTGAAACATCCGAAAATTGGAATATGTAATTAATCAACTGTACGTATCGTGGGTAGTGTGAATCTACAATCAAACAGATCAAAATATTCCCATTCTGTCTACGTCAATCAATTAATAATACTGCGAGCTTTGTTGGTCTCGGTGTGTTTCAATTTGTTGCGGTTTTTCAACATGCGCGAATTGATTTCGACGCGAAATTCGCCGTCATTGCCAATTTACACAATACCTTTTTAGCGAATTAGGCGGAATGTTTCAATATTACGTTGATGAATATAAATGTGATGTTTAAAGGGGATGTAAATCATACAAAATTTTCTACAGCAGTTATTTTGGGATGCCCTATAGACGCGTTTTTGTAGACATTTTAATACCCATGTAAAGGCATTTACAATATTGAACTCCCGGCCACCGTGGGCGCGGGTTGCGTGCGGTGAGCTGCCCACTGTAGTTGAGCTGCCCACCAGTGTAGCTACCATGAGTTTTCATTACGAGTCTCGATCTTCGATATCGAGCGCGTTTTGCGCTATCATTGGTTGAGAGATCTTTTAAACTTGAAGCGGGCCAATCGATGAGTCAAACGCGATCGATATCGACGATCGAGTCTCGTAATGTTAACTCATGGTAGCGACACTGGCCCGGGCTGACGCGACGGCGAGTTGTGTTTCACGCACGCCTCAATGAAATGTCAGCACATAGTGTCAGGGTCCAAGAAGACCGATGCTTCGATGAAAAGAAACCGTAGCCCTGGCGCACAGGCAAGTAACGGAACATGGGCGGGTTTTAGTCAATGAAAGTCTGACACGCCCTTCCACTCTGCCCAGAGCGGGAGAGGTCATTTGATGATTTTCTATACAGAATAAAAAAAAGGCATTTAAGTTTACAGTTAGAGCTTTTGATACAGATTTGAAACAATCAATATCACGTTGCTTAGCTACGGAACTACGACCGTCAAACCTACGACCTACAACTTGTAAGTCGCTTCTGATACCACTAGGCCACCACTGCTTCACCTAGTAAATAATAATAATAATGCTTTTTATTTCTGTATAAAAGTATGTTTACAATTGAAACTATTAGTAGATTTTCTTAATTTAAGTTGGTATATAATTAAATTTTTTGTTATTTAGATTGTTATTCCTTTTACACGAACCCCTTTTGGGTAAAAGCCTCCTCTAATTCTAATTTCTTCCATTTGTCTCTGTTTTGTGAAACTGTTAGCCAGTTTCTACCTGCTATTTCTTTTATATCGTCAGCCCAACGTTTTAGTGGTGAACCTTTGTTTCTTTTACCAGCAGGCCCTGTCCATTTAGTAGCTTGTAAAGACCATCTCTTGTCTGTGTACCTTGACAAATGACCAGCCCATTTCCACTTTAGTCGCAAAGCTTCTTCAAGAGCATCTGTGAGCCTAGTTTTCCTCCTAATGCTAGTTCCTAGTCCTAGATCCTAGTTTTCCTCACTGCGATTTTTTTTTTTTTAGATCACCTAGTAAATAGTAATTTGTTATTATATGTCTAGAAACTTCTAATTGGCCATCACCATGTTATAGACTTCGTAATTATTGTATCTGATTAACTAACTATAAATTTCCCAAAAGTAATATAATAAAATTTAGACAACTCTGAATTTAAATCAGTTATTTGAATAAATTCCACCCACGGGAACACTGAAAATTTATCAAAATCGTATTTAGATAATTCCTATAATTCCCAAGGTAAATTAAAATTACACATACATACGTATTAACTAAACTACAAGCAAATATATAAGTAAAATTATTTTATGTGAATTGAATGCTTTTTAAACCACGTACGATGGGTTCCGTACCATTGCCATTTATTAAAATACTTGTCTGTTGTATCGGAGTCCCTCTTTTTTGACAGATAGACTATCCCTGAGGCGTTACCTGAGGTAGCAGCGTGACGCGGGAGGGGTGTGTTGACGTGATGCGAGAGCTCAGTAGTTCGTCAACTCGTGACAACTATCACCTGTCTCGCACCGCGCAGTTACCCCAGAAACGTCTAAAAGTCTAAGTTAAGCGTCGGACAGGGAGGACCAGGCCTGGGTCGACGGCGCGTTGTGTTTCACGCGCACCTCAAAGAGATGACAGCACATCGTGACAGGGTCCACGAAGACCGATGCCTCCTGGATCAAAGTTGCGGGTTGGTTAAAAAAGAAACCGTGGCCCTAGCGTACAGGCAAGTGAAGAAACACGGGTAGGTTTTCTGTCAGTAAAAGTCTGACACGCCTTTCCCCTCCGCCCAAAGTGGAAGAGCTCATTTGATAAGTTCCCATCTAGAACAAAATGAAAAGAAATAAAAAGCGGTCGACCAATAGTTTTCACGGTATACCGCAGCACATAACAAAGTACAGAGTTATGGTTATAATGAAAACGACACTCCAGTTATATTTCCACTTAGACAAAATACGTAATGTGAATTTACATATCAGGTAGAATTTCAATATCTATATCATTTATGCTAAGCCTATGCCCCAACAATGGGAATAATACCTGCTAGGATACAAACCCCTTCTTTTTGAAAAGGCTGCTGTAATAAAATCAAAGCATTTGTTTAAAATAAATAACAGGTATGAATTGTCAAAGGGTCAGTTAGTCAGTAAGATGAAGCTATGTATGTAGTTGTCCATACCAAAGCGTAAGTCTTTCTGGAAAAGAACGTTCAAGACCTCCACGGAGACTCTTTTAATATTATGTCATTGTTATAAATTATTTGATTGCATCATTCATGTTGTTTTTATCCATGTGAGAACGATGCAGAAAGATGTGCACCTTAAAAGCCCCGTTAGAGAACTCAAAAAAGCAATTCAGAAATTAAGCCATGGCAGATAAGAGATACCAGTCCAAACTGACGATTCCCATTCACAAACAGGTCGCATGGATCAGCAACATTTAGCACAGCCATTTTGAAACTAAATCATCATCATCATCATCTCAGCATTAATCCCAGTCGCATCCAAAGCTTTTCAGCTTCGGAGTCCGGGGTCCGCTTTACCAGTCTAACTGTTCATTGGCTAAACTCCTAAACCTCCACAACCCGAAGGCGATATCGAAGCGTTGCAGTTAGACTTGTTGGACTTTTGAGGGCTCCAACAATCAGTAACGACTGCCATTCGATGTTCGTATGGCAATCGGGACCAACGGCTTAACGTGCATTTCGAAGCACGACCAAACCAGTGTGAATATTAAGATTCATGCATACAAGTATTTGCACTGCGCGTGCCATCCAACCCGTGCCTTCTTGTGCAGTGGCCGCGTTCGTTACCGCTACGCCACGGAGGCTATCGCATTTTTAAACTAAATGACCACAACCATCTACCTCGAGGGCCCAGAACTGGTTGTCGGAGACATCACATTTTTTCTTTCTTGAACATGCTGAATTCTTTGCAATGTTTTCTTGAGCCGTTTTAAGAGCAGTGGTGATGAAATTGTTTACAAAGTACAGTGCCTTCATAGATTTAAACTCACGATTTACAACTCGTACATCGGGACTGCTACCAACCACTTTACCACTGCTCTCTATTTAATTAATATTCTATGTTAAGTATAACTTAGATAAGACCAAAGTAAAAGATCCGCAGACACTCCAAGAAATAATGTGAATAAAGTAATGTCAACATAAACCACGTTGAGGCTGATACTCATATATTTTAAACAACGCTCTCTGCGGTGTGGCAGGCTAATTTAGCTTTCCAAGCCAGCGAGCCGCAGCAGGCTGAATTTAAACATTTTCTTCTAGAATCTGCCAGAGGGCGCGCGGAATCTATTTCACGCACATTACGCTCATGACTTATGAGTTATTACCGCCGTAAAACTCAGCACACGTCACTCCATTTACTCGCATTTTTAATATAATTTTGGCGGATTTTTTTCAGTTTTTGTTGCGGTTCTTTTGAGTTAAGTTGCTTTAACTAGCTTTGGAGGCAAATAATAGTACAATGGTGGCAGAAACATCACGCGTAACCTGTCCCCATGGATTTGGTATATAATTCGGTAGACCACTGTGATAAAATTATAGCCTGGTTATATAAAAAAAAGTCTGTTTCATCCAAATTAAGACCTTGTAGAACATTGCACTTTACTATGAAACGGGTAAAAAACAATAATATCATTTTTTTCCGCCATAGACAGATATTTTTTTTGTTGAGAATCTGGAACTCACTGATTAGTAGCGGGTTGAGGCCTGTTGCAGGAGCGGTGATTGCTGAAGCGAATCCGTCACTATCGGCCGTAGATAGAGGTAGAACACTGAGGTGGTTTTACCGGGTAAGAGTTCGGTATACCCCTCTGGAATAGGTCTAGAATCATGATTTTAGTTAGCGCTTCGATATCTGTCCATATACCCCCACTACAGGGCATAAGCTTTTTATCATATAGGTAGGGAAGGCACGGGCATTGATCACTATGCTTGCTCAAGACAGTTCACATCCAAGGTGGAACAAGACTAGGCAGATGATGATATTGCTGATATCGTTGTGAATACTTAGTTCTTTTGTTTTTATAAATGTAGTTTTCCAATTAGAAGCACGTTACTAGCTGAAAATGTGTTAATTACTTAAATACTAGCCCCCTTATTCATAAATGTTGCTTAAAATTTACTAGTGATTAGCGATTCTTTAACCATACATTTCAGACGTTAGCACATCACTTAACTTTAATCATCGTTTATGAATAAACCCTTAAACACTGTGGTATTTATTCATAAACGATGATTAAAGTGAAGTGGCGTTAAAAGGTTAACAATTTATGGTTAAAGAATCACTAATAACTAGTTAACTTTAAGCAATGTTTATGAATAAGGGGAATTTACACAAAATAGTATCAATAGCTTTACTTTTCTTGGTCTATAATCGCCATACGGCGCTTGGGACTTCTAACTTTAATGCGATGTTGACGTAAATACTTATCTCTTCTGCTTGGTACTCTCTCCCTAGGAAATGGTCTTTCGACACTTCTATTTGGCATTTCGATTTCATTAACTACTGATTTTAACACAGATCGTTCAGGTTGTACATAATCATTAGTAGGTCTTACTACATCATTGAGTTCTATGTTACTGGAGCTGGCTGTGACATCTTTGCCCAGAGTTGTATGTGTACGCTTCTTCATCATCATCATCATCCCAGCGTTATTTCCAGTCGCATCCGAAGCCTCTTCCACTTTGGAGTCTGTGGTCCGCTTTACCAGTCCAACTGCTGATATGGCTAAACTTCGACATTTTCCGTGAAGCGACTGCCGTCTGACCTCCACAACCCGAAGGCGACATCGAAGCATTACAGTTAGACCAATTGTTGGACTTTTGAGGGCTCCAACTACCCGTAACACCTGCCACTAGATGTTCGTATGGCAACCGGGACCAACGGCTTAACGTGCTTTCCGAGGCACGACCAGACCAGTGCAAATATTCATATTCATGCATACAAATACTTGCACTGTGCGGGGATCGAACACGCGCCACCCTGCGCAGCGGCCGCGTCCGCTACCGCTACGCCACGGAGGCTGTGATGTGTACGCTTCTTGATCTCTGCGACTATTTCAGAAGAAGAAGTTGCTATTTCAGGAACGATTTCTTTCTAGATTAATATTTTTAGAGCTATTAGCAGAAACTTTGATTTTAAATCTTTTAGATTTTGTTGCGACAATATTAGTGGCCAAAAGTTTTATTTTGGGATTGTGGTCGGAGTGGTTGGATTGCATTCCATTTTGCAGTTTACTCTCTCATCCAGCGACTTCACAAACTCGAACGGAAAGCCTCAGACGCCGAGTTTTAGACATTTTAATTGAAAATTTGCTTAATTTTTTGGTTTCGCAATAAAGAATCAATAGAGAGATTTTTTTAACTGGGGAATAGACGTTCAATCATCATCATCATCATTTCAGCCGAAAGTCGTCCACTGCTGAACATAGGCCTCCCTCATGATGTTCTATATTTTTTAAATAAAAAGAGTTTAGTATTTTGTCAATCACACTGAAATATATATTTAGTTTAAATTGATGCAGTAATTATCACAAATTTTCTAAGGAATCCCAGGATATTTACATACCTTGTATCATCTTCTTGTTCTTCGTTTAGTTCTTGACAGAACGGTTTGGTCACCATGACTAGATGCGAGCACGCACGATCTCTCTCCATCAATGTAGCTCTGTTAGACGACAGCCTAGAGCATTCATTTACAGGTGCCTCAGGCTAGTACTTGATTTGGTGGGTCCACCTCATCGGTGATCTTCCACGAGGTCTGTTCCCTTCTACTCTGCCCTGGACGAGCAAACGCTCTATGGAGTTATTATTACCCCTTGATACGTGACCGAAAAACCCGAGTATATGGGACTGTACTAATTTTGAAAGACGCTATTTGAGCGCGGTTTCTTAGAGTATAGAAACGTTCGTTCTAAACTCGGTCCATGATACCCCAAGCATTCTTCTCCAACACCACATTTCTAGAGCTTCTATTTTTTTCTTTACTAGTTCTCGCATGTCCACGTTGCCGTAGCCATTTAGAGAAAAATTGGAAATATTAGTGCTCGGACGAGCATGATCTTACTGGCTTTAGTTATGTCGCGATTCCTCCATATTTTCTTAAGCTTGCTCATTGCTTCTCTTGTCATACCTTGTGTACCTGAATATTAACTGTTGCCGAACAGAAAATGCACTGTGAACATATGAAACAACATCATCATCATCATTGCTTATAGCAGTCCACTGCTGGACATGGGCCTGTCCTATTTCACGCCATTCAACTCAACATAAAACATAGATCATATTAATAAGACTTTAAATAAACTTGCGATTCTCCTTAAAGTATTGGCAAGATTGCTTATAATATTTAAACTAGTACTCTTGATGAGTCCCGCAAGCGTAACCTAAAACGAGACATTATTTCTGTGGTATTTATACATTTCAAGACTTCAAAATATACCCTCAAACTAACTCACGAAAATACCCCGTCCATATACATACATGTGCAGGACGTTAGCGTAGTCTATATTAGAAGAGAAGTTCCTTTACACCGGGATAAACCTGAATTGACACTTCGCATCCAGCGTTTACACCTACTTTTTGATAGTGCAAATAGTTACAGAGTCAAACGTGACTTACGAATGAGTTTTTTAAAATATAAGGATTCCATTTTTGTAATTTGGCTAAGTAACCTTAAAAGGGTACCACACGTGTAAGATTCGATTCACAGAATGTTTGCGTTTTGTTTATCTATGGCCTTCATTGTCTTCCCCTCAATGTGGGAAGACTGTTGTCTGGGGAACGGATTACAATAGACTTCGTAACTATACAAAAACATTGATTTTCGTTAATACAGCTTTATTCACAATTTCAAAGGAGTATTTATTTGACCTAGAAAAGAAATTAAATATGTCTTACAATCTGCCACTCGCAGATGAAGGATTCCACACAATAAGGCAACAAATGCCAAAAATGCATATTCCTTGTATGGAGGTGTTTTGGAGTTTCAGCCCTTTAACAGTCAAATGGACGGACAGACAGACAGTAGACGGTCCGTTAATAAGCGCTTTTTGTATATGTGGTGAGGCAATAATTGTTTTTTCGTTTAGTAATGATGAAACTGAGATGTGCATCCCTGGCGCGTAGAGTGCGGGCCAGCTCCAAAAATATCCTGACTATGTTCGCTAGCAGTTCTCGATTGTATGTGTAATCACTGCTGTGTGCAGCCCATGGGATGAAATAAATTTAAGTATATATTAAATTTAACTGACATAGTTTTTAAGTTTTACTAATAATATGTCTACTGTCAAATTAAGATATTCCATAGGCAGTTTAGACGCGATTATAAACATGGCGGCCAAAAATACATCAATTTACGTCAGACGCGGACTAATTTAACAGGCCTAAACTAACCTATTATGTATCTTCTGTCCTTTTCGTAATGAAATATACAAGGATGCACTGAACTTAAATTTAGTTTAGTTTGTAAACAAGGAAATACTATAATGGCCCCCATTATAGTATTTGCTTACTTATTTATGTTGTTGGAAAAGTCGTGATGTCATGAACGACTAACTTTAGGGAAGAATATGTAGCAGTTTACAAGTTCACTCCTTGTTATTTAAAATACTCTAAAACCATTACAGGAGAATCCTATCAAAATTTTCTACATGGTCTCTTAATCTCATGGAGCCTTATATTGAAAAGAATGTATTTGAATTTCTGACAGTTTTTCCATACTAGAACTGTCGAGAGTTATTTTTATTCCACGAATAAAAGATTTCAGACTTTGGTACAATCAGCCCATATACAATCTACTTCAATCACTGTAATTAGGGTAGACCATTTGTATGATAAATGGAACTCTGTACCTATTCCACTGAATGTCGTATTACGTTACTACGTACTAACTAACATTTCTAAGTAATGAATTGTGGTCCATTTCGGATGAGATGTAGCAAACAAAGTGTAATCATTTTTAATTGGTATGTGTTTATTAATTATTGTTTGTCGTTTGTACGTCGAAAATTGTTGCTTACTTTGATAATGCTCATTTTCTGTACTCCAGACTCCAGTAACATATTTTTTTAAACTATTAAGTTGTAGCACTCACACGTGGTTGTCAGAAGGTTTAGCTTCGTTTTCACCGTTGGTTGTTGAGCCATTCGCCGTTTTAAGAGCACTTTAAGCCATTTGTTTCGGCATTAGGTCCGGCGGTACTTCACACCAAGGCAGCTTCTAATGTTGTACAAAGCACAGGTCCGCTCGTGTGTGGAGTACAGCAGCCGCATTTGGGCTGGAGCTGCGAAATGTCACCTAGCTACTTTGGATTCAATGGAAAGGCGTAAGAAGAGGCTGATTGGCGACCCAGATTTAACTCGAAACGGTCTCCAAAGCCTGGAGCACAGGCGTAGAGTAGCCAGCCTTTCGGTCTTCTATAGAATGCATTCTGGTGAGTGTGCAAGGGAATCGCATGATTTAATTCCCTCTTCTCCGTTCCACCATCGGACGACCTGTCGTACGGCAACTTTCCACCCTTACGTTGTTGACACCACTACGATCCGGGTGAAGTGTTTCGCTTCTTCTTTTATACCGCGTACATCGAGGGACTGGAACAATTTGCCGGCTGCGGTGTTTCCGTCACACTACAATTTGTCTTTAAGGCTACGGTGAATAGTCTCTTAATAAACTAGCGCGCTTTTCCATCAACGATCGCATCATTGCTTACCATCAGGCGGGATTGCGGTTAAACGTTAGTTTATAATTTATGTAAAAAATCACTTTAATAGTCGTGACGAATATTAAGAAGTCTAATATTCTGACAACTACTCTTAGCAAGTGGTTTTTCCCAGTGATTGGGTTGTAGAGGAGAAATAAGCAGTCGTTTCATATATAAAACTCGTATTCAGCTGCATCTGGTAAGACTGGAAGCTAACCCCAGCGTAGTTGAGAAAACGCTCGGTATGTTTTGGTTATATAATCTGACGTACTATTTAGTCAGATAAAGGATGCACGGTAGCGGGTTGTTGTTTGAAAATATACAATAAAAAGGCTGCGAAACTGGTGATAGTGATAGTTTCCTTTTGGCAGTTTCTTCTAGGTATTGTAGCAATGTGATTCTGTAATCTTTTCATTGTGAAGACTTCGGTGAAGTTGGCGTGGAGTCAGCTATCATTTCAACTAATGCAAGGCAGCTTTTTTTTTGTTCTCTGTGGGAAATCATCAAATGACCTCTCCCGCTCTGGGCGGAGCGGAAGGGCGTGTCAGACTTTTACTGACTAAAACCCATTCGTGTTTCCTCACTTGCTTGTGCGCTAGGGCCACGGTTTCTTTTTTAACCAACCCACCCCGCAACCCTCACTCAGGAGGCATCGGTCTTCGTGAACCCCGTCACGAAGTACTGACATCTCTTTGAGGCGCGCGTGAAACACAACGCGCCGTCGATCCGGGTCTGGTTCTTACCGGGCAGCGAGCTTCTCACAGCGCGTCGCCTGGTACGGCAAGCCCGACACTATTGACAGCTCGCTCTGAATTAATTTAATCTAATCTTTCGTTTTAACAGAGTCAATCACCATAGTATATTAACACTAATCTTTTCTTAAACATAAATGGAGGTAGTTGTTGTCCCAGCTTCAAACGGTCTTTCCGTTTACAACCTCCATTTATGTTAGAATTGTTAAAACATTGATGGATACTCAATACTGAGTGCACTGCGGTTTCTCCTATATTTAAAACGAATTGGAAAAACGGGAAGATTTATAAAACAGTCATCATCATCCCAGCGTTAATCCCAGTCGCATCCGAAGCCTTTTCAGCTTTGGAGTCTGGGGTCCGCTTTACCAGTCCAACTGCTGATATGGCTAAACTTCGACATTTTCTGTGAAGCGACTGCCGTCTGACCTCCACAAGCCGAAAGCGACATCGAAGCATTGCAGTTAGACCAATTGTTGGATTTTTGAGGGCTCCAACAACCCGTAACGACTGCCACTAGATGTTCGTATGGCAACCGGGACCAACGGCTTAACGTGCTTTCCGAGGCACAACCGGACCAGTGCAAATATTCATATTCATGCATACAAATAATTGCACTGTACGGGGATCGAACCTGTGCCACCTTGCGCAGCGGCCGCATCCGCTACCGCTACGCCACTGAGGCTGTCAAGATTTATAATACAGTAACGTAGGCTTTTTTAAAACGGATCCTATAATTTTCAATTTTCGGATCCATGACAAAAAACTATTTTTCACTAAGCGATCCAACATTTTCTGTAGCACAGTTTATTCTTACCTATCTTGAGGAAGTATTGGAGTTTTTGGGGATCCGTAGTAAACTAGGAACCCTTATAGTTGCGTCAAATCTGTCTGTCTGTCTGTCCGCGGATAAATCAATCAAATGACCCCTCTAAATCCATACTAATATTATAAATGCGAAGGTAAGTCTGTCTGTCTATCTGTTACGCTTTCCCGCTTAAACCTCTCAACCGATTTTGATGAAATTTGGCACAGACAATCTTTAGACCCTGAGAAAAGATTATCTCGGAAAAATTTGGTATTCCCGAGGGAAATCTAAAAAGCGCGATATAACCGAACTCCACGCGGGCGAAGCTGCGGGCGGCAAGCTAGTTTTGAAATAAGTTTGTTATTAACCGTTTATGAAAGTACATATTTTATTTTAAATAATAAAGAATTATTAAAATTGGATTACACAATCCAAAATTACCACCGAAAATCCAACATATAGACTGCTAAGTCTACTTTCTATAAATTAGTAACCCAATTCCCCAAGAGATGGCGCCGTACTTAGAGGTCGTCTCGACCCCATGGGAAGGATATGAGCTATTAAATTGTCGAATATAATTGTCATTTTTGACAAAAAAAATATATATTGACGCTTGAAAGGCAATCATATCTAAGCGACAAAAATTCGTAAATTGAGTTATATACACCATTCGAACCGGCACATTTTTCTGCGTCGTTTGGTGTATATAACTAAATTTACGATTTTTTGTCGCTTAGATATGATTGCCTTTCAAGCGTCGATATATTTACTGAATCTGAGAATTGATGCAACCAATTCATAAAGTTCTCTCGATCTTCCCGTTTTACTTAATTTACAGGATATGTTATGATCTTTTTATTTTTCAAATGTACACAAAAATAAATTTCATTATAAATAAATAATGTCAATATTTAGTTTTCAATCATACGTACTGTTTACTTTAGCTACTTATATATTTTTGCATCTTGTTGCTCTTACCTCATCTATGATAGATTGGAGAGAAAACCGCCAAGCTACCAGGCAGCCTGCTATTACTCTCCGAACTGCAATCACTTCCGCGGCTACCATAATCTTAAAAAATCAACCATCCCTCTTAGTAAATAGAAACTCAAAATAAGAAAAGTAAGAAAAAAAATGTAGTCTCTATTACTTAAGTATTTTGCATTATAGGTAAAGCTGAAATCTTTACTTAGTGTTAGTGTGTATACAGAGGCCCTAACACAAATGTGCGGCAAATGAATAGTCATAATCAACACATAAAATTCCCACTGTTGGGAGACAGGCTTTTCGGTAAAACTCCTTAATTCACTACGCGAGTCTCGTATGTCATCATCACCATCATCATTTCAGCCGAAAGACAGCCACTGCTGGACATAGGCCTCCCCCAAGGTCCTGTCCTGCGCTAGCGGTTTCCCGCGACCTTCACTAGGTCATCGGTCCACCTTGTCGGGGGCCTACCCACGCTGCGTCTTCCGGTGCGTGGTCGCCACTCGAGAACCTGTCGGCTCTATCGGGCAGCGGTCCTACGGGCAATGTACCCGGCCCACTGCCACTTTAGTGTTGCAATTCTTTGAGCTATGTCGGTTACTCTCGTTCTTCTGCGGATCTCCTCATTCCTGATTCGATCACGCAGTGAAACCTCAAGCATAGCCCACTCCATTGGCCTTTGAGTGACCTTGAGCCTTCTTATAAAGCCCATTGACAGCGACTACGTCTCAATTCCATACGTCATCAGTCTCGCGTGTAGATGTCGAATTTTAGATCCGCTATGTTTTCAGACTAACTATATTTTGTATTATTACACCCCTATGAATAGTTTTAAAACTAAATACTCTGTGTGTTATTTTGATTGAAGAAAATGAATAATTAGTACGACTTTACGTCACTCTGGCTTCTACGCCGTGCGTTCGTTCTTGGCTCACACGCTTCAATAGATAAGTGTCAAGATTACCTCTGCTATTGCACTGGAGTGTGACATTATATCGTCTTCGACTAGACTACATGGCGGCAGTAGGAGGAATGACCAGTCAATGGTTGTTGTAACATGACAAGATTTACTCGGTTTACACGGGGTGGTTCTGAAATATTTAAATTAGGTAATTTTTGTTGGGTTTCTTGAATTGAATAGTAATTGAAACATTATAACTTATAAATTTAATAGAATTCCTCATCATCATCATTTCAGCCGAAAGACATCCACTGCTAGACATAGGCCTCATCCAATGATATCCACGATGACCGGTCCTGCACCTCCCACATCCAGCGGTTTCGTCGGTCTTCGTTGTCGGATGGGGGCACTAAGTCTATCTTATATAATCCTTTGTATAATTTTCATATTTATCTTTTTTAATTTATATGGTGTACATAATAATAAATTCTCTAAGATTTTTGTATAAATTGGCTAAAATATTGCAATGATTGTTAAAAATCTCGGAATAAAGTATGTCGACTTACTGGCGTTCGCTGCGAAATTAAAAAGAAAAAGCGATGTATTACGCAATTATTCCTTTAAATATTTTTGTAATTCTAGCGTTTAGCACTCGTGGGTTGCAGCTGAAAATCAGCGTCAGATGGTACAATTTGTGTTGTCATCTGACATTATGTTAAGCGGAGGCCCTTTTGGCATTACAAGTCAAGTTTTATAGGTATATTTTGCTGTAATGTCAATAAATGTATTTTTCTTTCTTTCTTTCTTTCTATAAATATGATCCTCAGTCGTTTTGTCGAAAAGTTTAAAATTGATTGCCCAACCCGTTGGGAATTACAAAAGTGGTGTTCTTTCTTTGATACGAATCAGAACCAGCTTATAAGTTAAGCAATTTGAAAAAAAATATATATTAAGCTTAAAACATTCTACCAAAATCGCGTAGTGAGTATCGTTCCGATGTATTGAACCCAAAGTAACAGGTCAAACAGTGGGAAGTGCGCTCGGTTCGACATCGACGAAATATCGTTCGTTTCCATACAGATATAATATTGACAGAGGATAATTTCATACGCAATTCTTGCTATTATCCACCCTAACTAAAACATAATACAACATTTTCGGTTTGAAGAATATTTCTGTGGTGTTTGGTTTATAAATGCATCCACAATACAGGAGTGTAAATCTTATTTAGAGACAACGTAAAGATAGCAGTATTGGCCCTTCATTACACGATTGAAGTTCACCATCAACAATTGCATCACTGTTTAGGCAGGATTGCTTTCAGGTATTAGTTTATAAAATTTTGTTGTCTCGGTGATATTTTTGCAGGTGGTCTCTCACTGGTCGGCTCACAATGGGCCTCATACGAAGGCTCACGTTTACACAAAGGGCGATGGAAGTTACTGTCCTCAGAATTTCTCTGCGCGATCGAATCAGAACTGAGAGATACGCAGAAGAATCAAAGTCACCGACATACCACCAGAAGAAAATTAAGTGGCAGTAGGCGGGGCACATTACTCGTAGAACCGATGGCCGATAGGGTAGTAAGGTTCTGGAGTGGCGGACGTACCGGAAGACGCAGCGTAGGGAGGCCCCCAACAAGGTGGACCGAAGACCTGGTGAAGGTCGCGGGAAGCCGTCGCCGAGCTCGGATGCGGATAGCGCAAGACCGGTCATTGTGGAAAGCCTTGGGGGAGGCCTTTGTCCAGAGGGGACCTCTATAGGCTGAAGAAGAAGAAGAAGAGAACTTGATGGAAGACTCGGCTGAGGATTACATACTACTAAGAAAATCGTATTCTTTAAAATTTTAATCTTTGACCCTAAAATAACAGTGTAAAATCATTTGTTCATTTTAAAAAACCACAGATGGAAGTTCTGTGGGCTAAGTAATTTCTCCTTATTTGATGAAATTACTGTGTCTGTGTTCAACCTACTTTGAGCTTTGTCGGAAGTTTCTGTAATTAAAGAAATTTATTATACCCCTTTTTTAACCGACTTTAAAAAGGAGGAGGTTACTCAATTCGACCGTATATATGCTTTTTTTTATGTTTGTTTGCGCATAACTTCGTCGTTTATGAACCAATTTTGATAATTCTTTTTCTGTTGGAATGAAGACGTTCCCAAAGTGGTCCCATGATAAGGATATCAGGGTTTGATGGTGGAAGACCAGAGAAAACAAGGGAAACTTTCAAAAATTGCAGGGGCGACTAGTGCATTTCTTAGTATTTTCATTAAGTATTTTGAAGCACTACAATTTAATAAAGGTCTGGAGTAGATCTGATGATGGAGCCGGGAGACAGTCGAAGGAACTCCTCAACAATTCACAGCAGCTACCTTGTGTTTGTGCTTGAATAATTTGTATTGACAAGAACCTTATACCTAGATGGGTGGTGAGGGTGACTGTCATTAGGGAGCTGATGATGATGACAAAGGTCAGTTCAGGGAACTCCTAAACGATTTACAGTAGCTACCTTGTATTTGGACTCAATTCATTTATATTGATGATACATTTGCACCCATTGGGTTAAAATAATGGTCTGCAGTAAATTTGATGATGAAGACCATAGGCAGTTGAGGGAATACTTACGGGTAAAAATTAAAGTAAACAAAATTACGTCGTTTCCCAACTATATTTGCGACAGCTTTCAGTCTGACCGGATGCAACTGAATACATAGTAGGTACTTTTAACAACTAAAAAGAGTAAAATAAAAACTTTTTTTTCAAAAAAACAACCGACTTCCAAAAACCACTACAAAGTGAAAAATAACTAATTTCGGAAGTCGGTGTCAAAAATGAATATACAAAACCAAAGACATCGACTTCCGAAATTAGTTATTTTTCACTTTGTAGGGGTTTTTGGAAGTCGGTTGTTTTTTTGTAAAAAAGTTTTCATAACTAAAAATATATCATACAAATTTTTAAAGTTGTACTGTTTGCATTTCCAAGATCCCTGTTTTTTATCTGCAAGAAGGTTTTAAAATCATTTTAGTGATATGAGGAGTAGGGTGTAAAGTTCACTCATACTCCATAGAAAAGGGAGGATCTTACGACCAGACGGGTGATGAGTCTGGCGGGCACTTGCCCGACAGTTGACGTCAAGAAGTTATACATATGCTAGTTGCAAAGTAAACTTTGTTTGTAGATGCAGGATCTCTGTGACTTTAATATGACGCGTTGTTTGCATGTGGTGTTTGTAGATACTACTACATCATTACCAAACCTAATGCAAGATATATTTTGTCACATAAATACTAAATAGGTGAACATCGTCATCCTGGCGACCCTGATTTAACTCAAGAGGGTCTCCAAAGCCTAGAGCACAGGCATAGATTAGCCAGCCTTTCGGTGTTCTATAGGATGCATTTTGGTGAGTGTGCGAGGGAATTGCATGATATAATTCCCCCATCTTCCTTCCATCATCGAACTACCCGTCGTACGGCGAGTTTCCACCATTAAATTATTAACACCACTACGATCCGGACGAAGCGTTTCGCCTCCTCCTTTATACCGCGTACATCGAGGGACTGGAACAATTTGCCAGCGGCGGTGTTTCCGTCGGGCTACAATTTGAATGTCTTCAAGGATAGAGTGAATAGGTTCTTAATAAACTAGTGCGTTTTACCATCAATGATTGCATCACTGCTTACCATCAGGCGGAATTGCGGTCAAGCGCTAATTTATCCATACTAATATTATAAATGCGAAAGTAACTCTGTCTGTCTGTCTGTTACGCTTTCCTGCATAAAGATGGTGCAGTAAGTGGTGCCACCTCTTTTTGTTACGAAGTTGGTTTAATTTTGACAGAACTTAGCGATGGAACTTTAAAAAATAAAATCCGCCATTAAACGAGTCTGTATAAAAAAAAAAACATAATATTATAAGATTAAAGAATACTTTGAAGAATTTATTTATCCGTGGTACTTTAAGGACTAAGCGCGGAAACGAAACCAAACCCAATTCGACATAATCTTTGTGTATTTGATATTATATGCAGTCAATACAAATTTAAACTCTTTATTAGCGATTGTAACGGCATTTATGTTGCTAGATTTTAATATTTTATCCATAGTTTTAGTAGATTTCTCCATATTTTTATTCTATATTCAAATGTGACGATTTGTAAGCCTGTAACTAATGTAAAAAAAAAGATATAATATAAAAAGAATTATAAAACTGTTAATAATATATGAATCAAATTTAAAAGTAAAGTAAAGTAAAGTAAAGTATTTATTTCTTTGCAAACATGGGTATAGCACACAGGTGATTTTTTTCAAATAGTTCGCCATATTTTACCGTCACATGGGCATGCAAATGTTCATAATTCAAAATTTAAGAGAGAATTAACAAAAACAAAAAATAATAAAAAAAAACAAAAACAGGGTTACAATAACTATGTCAGAAAGTGGAAACAGTACGTCAATCAAACAAGTGAATCATCATTAAGAAAATCGTCAATTGTATAATAAGTCTTCATAATTAAAATGTCATTTAGCGCTTTTTTAAATTTTACTATTGTCAAATTTTTTATAACATTTGGAACCCTATTATATATTCGTGGGGCAACACCAAAAAAACTTTTTCGTATTAGTGCGGTTTTACATTTCACTTGGCACAGTTGATCAACGTATTGAGTCCGTATTGGATTCCTTTTGACTTAAAATCAGTATTTATATTACTTATTTTAGTTTTTTCTTATTTTTGTTCCTGGTAATTGTTACTTTTTGACAGGATAATGATTATTAATTCTAAGCTCTTCTCTATAGGAAACGACATATTAAACGTAAGTCTTGCCGTCAAGCGATTCCTCGTCTTCGTGGGCATGATGTCTGGTGAAGCCGTACGGAGAACGGGTCTCAGCAGTTGTGTTGCGATGGGTGCCGAGTACGAGTCGGGAGTTTGGTCGTGGAGGGCCTCCAGATCAATCTCCCTCTGGGTAAACATTGCATCACCCCGCTCAATTGCCGTCTTCCTTCCTATTCACTCAGTTTTTTGAGTGAATGAGCTTATTAAACTAGCACGCTTTACCATCAACGAATGCATCACTGCTTACCATCAGGCGGGATTGCGGTTAAGCACTAATTTAAAATAATTAAAACAAACAAAAAATCACTTTTAGTTCAAAATTCAAATCCAGATTTCTATTGTATGTAAAATAAAATTGTATATTTTATTATTTAAAGAGGATGTCAAATGACTGAGCGATTTTAATGTTTTACCATTTAAATTACCTAATCGCCACTTTGTATATATTCAGACTTTGAAGTCTTTGCAATAGAGTCCCATTTTTATCTTTTGGTTACGTAACTCTAAAAATCTTTTGTCTTGCTTAATTTTTAAGGCCCGATTATAGAGGCTGTTTAACTAACATTAACATAACTTTCAGGAGCCGAGTAAAAAAAACCAGCCGAGTTGTGAAGTGAGAGTCAAACTCGCGCGCGTAGGGTTCCGTACCATTATCTTTAAAAACGGTTAGAAATCATGTTTATTGTATCGGACCGGAGTATTCAATATTTATTTTATTTTAATTTAATTATTTATTTTAATATACATATAACCAAATATACTGTAAACATTTCAAACGTCTCTCTATTTCCGTTAATATTAATATGGAGCAAAAAACGGCAAAAAAAATCAGATTTGTTGTACGGGGCTCCCCCTTAAATATTTTTTTATTTTTAGTATTTGTTATTATAGCGGCAACAAAAATACTTAATCTCTGAAAATTTCAACTGGACAGACAGACAGCGAAGTCTCATGAATAGGGTTCCGTTTTGCTTTTTAGGTACGGAACCCTAAAAAAGAACACTAAGCGAATACGAAGTAGCTAATAGCTCAGATAGGTGATGTAATGCGACGCGAGTGAGTCAGGGGAACAAGAAATTTCACGCGATCGAAGTCGCGGGTAGAAGCTAGTAACTCTATAAGGCATAATTCATGAAAATCTATGGAATAATGTCAGTCTATTATAACTAGTGTCTCATATCAGGCCGAGTGTTCATACTCGATGTTCCAATAAAGTTTTGTCAGGGGATCTTTGCCGGCACATAATAAAGTATTACAAAAGCCAAGGACCCTCATTGTTGCTGGTACTTCAATCCCCGACGCGTTGGCGCGTTTGAACGGGCGAGTTGACTTGACTAATCTGGATGCTTTTCGATTTTTTTTTTTTGTTAAAGCTCTTAACTACTAAAGGCCATAGATTTGTCATCTGTAGTCAAGTAGTGAGTGCTTTGAAACATACCTACACCGTTATGATTTTTTTTTAATGTCGAACTCGACTGTGTGAGAAGTTCAATGCTGAAATAGGTGCATGCACTGTTTTTATTAGAAAGATAGGTAAAATGGTTGTAGCAGGCATTTTAGTTTTATTGTGACTTGAATGTAAAAGTAGCGTGTATGCAGTATTTTTTTTTTTATGTAAAGCTTGACAGATATGACTCTATGTAGTTATCATTAATCAAATTAAAGTTTATTCCTTTTCACAAAAAAAAAAAAAATAGATTTCCGTACTTTGTTTAAACGGATAAAAGGAATCCTTATAATGATCGTTGTCATCTTCAATGTCCATATGTTTGTCAATCTTTTCTAAGATTATATGGAGTATTACGTTGCTTAAATTAACTACATACACAGACGCACACAAAAATGCACACAGTCGCACATGCAGACGCACACGCACGCATATGCACTCATACACATATACACCATCACACACAATATGCACACCACTCGTAATTATCTCAAATTAATTATTATATTTAAATGATAACAAAACATATCCTTTTATCTAAACATACCCTAAACTTTTAATTATCTAATTTTTCGAAACTGTAATAGTAATATCAGAATCACGATGTTAATTTTACGTCATTGTACCTTAGGGGTCCGGACTGCTTCTCCATAACAAAGGTTTTTATAACCTAGCTTGGAAAGCAGTGCTCACCCACACGTTTGCTTAAATAGTGCTTATTTTATATAAATGTATTTTAAACGTGTCCTACAACCCTTGTTTTAAGTAAATAACCAAAACTACTTATATTTAGAACCCTTACTACAGCTGCAAAATTCAAGCTTTTGTAAATGTTTGTTAATTTTGTAGTATTATTGAAAAATATTCCCACAGCTGGGATACAGGTCTCCTCCCTGTGAGAGGGAGTAGGCCTTATTCCACAACTCGGGCCCAGTAAAGGTTGGTAGATGGCTCATGTCTTCGATTTATTTGATTCTAGGAAATACCGGTTTCTTCACCGTTTTTCTTTACCGTTTAGCGAATTATGGTGATTAAATGATTTAGACAAAGTAATGCACCTGTTTGGTTTCGAACCTACGACCTACTACTTTTATGTCGCAGCAGTTACTAAGCCGCCATTGCTCTTCATAATAAAAATATTAGTTTTTGAGATTAAAACTTCAGATTTGCAGTTAAGCATCGAATGTAAATTAGAACGGTGTATAAGAAAGA
This sequence comes from Sesamia nonagrioides, assembly GCA_017933935.1. Classification (NCBI taxonomy): domain Eukaryota; kingdom Metazoa; phylum Arthropoda; class Insecta; order Lepidoptera; family Noctuidae; genus Sesamia; species Sesamia nonagrioides. Next base: position 53,322 of record JADWQK010000642.1, on the reverse strand, counting down.
ACATATCCCGTGTGGCACCGGGCTTAGAATCGTACAAACCCATATCCTCCTGCGGGTGTCGTAAGAACAGAATAAGAATGAAAGAAAGAAAATACGTTTATTTGCGGTAAACATGACGTAAAAGAGTACAAAAACAATTAAGTGATAATAGTTGACATGCGTCACATCCACGTAAAACGGCTATCGCTCAGCATTATGCTGCGACCCTATGCAAAACAGAGTCCAGCACTAGTTTTCAGCGACAGCCGATGCCGACGCAAGGACACCGAATCGGTACAAAAAAAAATGCCAATAATAATAATAATAATACCAAAAAACTAAAATAAAAATCTAAATCTACACAGTGAGACAACACAAACAGGAATATAAAAAACAAAAACAGGATATAAAAACTACGAGAATATCATTCTCAACAATGGTTTACCTTTTACATAGTGGCAACATTAAGGAAGCGTCCGGTTTGACGTACGCGCATCCAGAATATATCAATTTAACAAAGTTAACATTGTTATTAATACCTAATATATTTGGTTGAAAAGAATTACGGTATGCCCAGTGATATGTATCATAAAAGTTACAGAAGTTAAAAGTTATGTGTCAGTGTTTTTACTAAATTATGCATCTGCGAGTAATTTGTGAAAGATGAAAGCCTGAAATTGAAAACTAAGGGAACTCTTATCAGAGCAGCAGCGCTTCTCCTGTGAAATTGTGCCTTGGGGGAGGAATGTGTCAGTAGTGGACCTCTATGGGCTGAGAACAACAATGGGAAGAGCAATGGCTGTACCTTGAAGTAACTGTCTTTATTTTAACATAAAATGTTAAGTATGTCCTTCAACCCGAAATTGTAAATTCAGGCAACTGGGCCCGCTTTAAAACAGCACCTCCGGTAACGTGACTCCTACTCGCGCTTGTCTGGTCTTTATGGTTACATAGTTTGTTTTTCGCACTAGAAATATTATTAACTTACCAAAGCCGTGCAATTTTTGCTGATAATTCTAAAAATTAAACACAATTTCAATAGATTAAACAGAAAATCTTTTCTAGTACTTACAAAAGATATTATGAAGTATACAAAACCAGCATCAATCAAAGAATTACCTAATGCATCTGCATAAAGTAAGCTGTTTATTGATTAGGTTAAACGGATAACCAACACACTGATAAAGCTGTGCTCCTACATTAAAATGTAACTTCTATGACTTTCAAAATCTCTTTTTAATCGATGCCATTTTCAAATATCATCATCATCATCATCAACCTTTTTATCGTCCCACTGCTGAGCACAGGTCTCCTCTCATACAGAGAAGGATTGAGCGTAATCACGCTTGCTCAATGCGGGTTGGCGATTTCAGACTTAAAGTCCAGGTTTCCTCAAGATGTTTTGTTTCACCTTCAGTCATTGGTGTCCAAGATATACTTAGAAAGTACATATAACTTTAGAAAAATTACATTGATACTTACCTGACCGGAAATCGAATCCGTGCACTCATACTTTAGAGGCTGGTGTTTTAACCACTAGGCCACCACGACCTTTTGTTTTTCAAATATAAAGTAAAAAACATATAGATATGTAAAAGACGTCAAAGAACCACTCGCCCAAAAATCTCTAAAACAGGCAAGTAGCAAAATCAATGGCAACGCTCCCCGAAGGGTACAGATAAGGTTTTATGAGCTTGCCACGTCGTTTCTGTGCGGGAACAGCGATGTGCACTACATAGGTTTGTACAGAAAACCAATTATCTCCTCTTTTGTCTAGGATTTGATTGTTGTTTTATGTCCGCTCTATTATAATGAGAAAAACAAAAGAACGCTTAAAAAGTAACACCCACTCGTAGACGGTGGAGACTGGACTTGGTTAAGTTTATCTTTTACTAGCTTTTGACCGCGGCTTCGCCTGGGTAGAGATCGGATATTATATTATCACGTCACGATGTGCTGATATATGTCTTTGAGGCGCGCGTAAAACACAACGCGCCGCTAATTCGGGCCTGGTCCTTACCGGGCGGCGTGCTGCCCACTGTTCACCCCCCGCAGGTCCGCAGGTTGTTCTTCCAAGGCCAGTTCATTGCATCTATTTCGTTTCATTTCATTAGGAAAACAGAAGATAAAACATTAGTTTAGTACTTGGAAGAAAAACCTATTTTTGTCACATCAAAAATCAATACCGACCGAAGTTATGTATGAACCTATCTAATAATGTTGTTAGACGAAGGAGACTAGACTCCACGACACAGGGAATCCTAGCATGGAAGCTAGTGTTATTTAAATATTGTAGTGTTTTCTGAACAATAAAGTATTTATTATACCTATTTTATTTTTTGTTCCTGTCTAATTGAGATATTCTATAGACGGTTAAGACGTGATGAAAAACACGGCGACCAAAAATACGTCAATTAACATCAGGCGATGACTAATTTATCAGGACTAAATTAAAAATTATCTTCTATCATTTTCTTAATAAAAAAGAAAGATTAAGATGAAATGAACAAATTAAGTTTAGTTTGTCATCAATCCATTAGCATTAGTCTTCACTTCACCTGAGTTTTCACGTCACTGAAGACAATAGTCACCATAGAATGTTGGTTCACCTGTTATTGGCAACTGTATAAGCTTTTTACTCATAACTACTCTATTTGTTAATTTATATACAGAAGCTGTTGGTGTACCTTTATCGCCCGCGTGGAGTTCGGTTATATCGCGCATTTTAGATTTCCCTCGGGAACATCAAATTTTTCCGGGATAAAAGGTAGCCTATGTCCTTTCTCAGGGTCTAAAGATTGTCTGTACCAAATTTCATCAAAATCGGTTGAGAGGTTTAAACGGGAAAGCGTAACAGGTAGACAGACAGACAGAGTTACTTTCGCATTTATAATATTAGTATGGATAATAATAATAGTCTTCGATCAGTGTCTGTTGCCATATAAAACTGAGACGTGGTCGCTAACAATGGGCCTTATAAGAAAGTTCAAGGTCACTTATAGGGCAATGCAAAGGTGTATGCTTCGGGTTTCACTGCCTGATCAATTCAGATGTGAGGAGATCGGCAGAAGAACGAGAGTAACCGAAGAATTGCAACACTTAAATGGCAATGGGCCGAACAAATTGCCCGTAGGACCGATGCCCGATGGGGCCGATGAGTTCTCGAGTGGCGGCCATGTACCAGAATTCGCAGCGTGGGTAGCCCCCCGACAAGGTGGACTGACGACATGCTGAAGGTCGCGGGATACCGCTGGATGCAGTAGGCGGGACCGGTCGTCGTGAAGATTCTTTAGGGAATCCTGTATGTCCAGAAGTGGAAGTCTTTCGGCGGAACTGATCATCATCATGAGGAACGACCAGACCAGTGCAAATATCTTCATGCATACAAATATTTGCACTGTGCGGGGATCGAACCCGGGCTTCCGTGCGCAGCGGCCGCGTGTGCCAACGCTACGCCACGGAGGCTGTACATGATGATGGCTGTCTCTCTTTTAAATAGTTAAGAACTAAAAACAATTCTCTCATTACATTAACAACATCATTTGTTTTTAAATTATAACAAATCAGTAAGAATTAGCAACTAATTTGGAATATCATAATACTAAGATGTCCAAAATTAGTTGCTTTTAAAGGTTTCATCGAAATCTTTCTTCTATTAATTCGAAGAACAACTAATTAGTGTGCCTAATTGCGAATCTTTGTTACTGGGGTTGGAGAGCACTCACACAGGCTTTCATCAAAAAAAAAAAAAAATCAAAATCAAATCATTTATTTCAAATAAACCAGTTACAGGCACTTTTGAATTGTCAAAAGGTCGGTCAGTCAATAAGATGAAGCTACTCGCCCATTCCAAAGAGTAGGTACCTATGGAGAAGAACGGGCAAGAAACTCCATGGACACTCTTTTAAATTTTCAAGCTATTGTTACAAATATTTGATTACATCATTCATGTTGAAATCAACCGTGTGAGAACGATGCAGAAACATATTGTACGCTGAGAGCGTCCATAGAAAACACACAAAAAACAATTCAGAAATCATCTTCTTGCAAGTGTCTACGGGACTCGTAGAAAGTACTGTAAGTTTCATAGTTTTGAGAGCAGTGGTGATGAAATGATTTATACAAAGGAAAGCGCTTGTTTGATCATCAATTTACTTACTTAAAAGAGGGTTAATTATATAAAACTCTTCTTAAGGACAGAAAATCTTAATTCACTTCACATCTCATTCATTCCTAGATATTGCACATATCCATCTAGTATTTCCACACGCCTGCGTATTGTCCTGTGTCTGACAGTTCGGGGAATTTCACTTACCTTTGTTTTGCATGACCACGTCATACGGACACTGTTCTACTAATTACTGGGCATAATGAATCAAATATTGCACAGTGATTTTTTTTTTTTGATCGTTTCTATAAAATTCTCACAACGAAAAATTAGGTAAAGTGAGATGTTAATAATGTCAATCTCTAGCATATGTTCTGGACATAGGCCTCCCACATACACACAGGATAGGATCACCGGTCCTGCGCATACCGCATCCAGCGGTGCTATATTATATACTAGCTTTCCGACCGCGGCTTCGCCCAGATGGAATTCGGTATTTTTGTTTTCACTCGGGAATATCAAATTTTTCCGGGATACAAAGTACCCTATACCAATTGGTTTAGTAGTTACGGCGTGAAAGCGGAACAAACAAACTCATTTTTCGATTTATAATATTAGTAAGGACTGCCGAAATTATAAGTAAGCGTAAGAGCAACCTGAATATAAGTATAAAAAACATGGATAAATAAAAACATTTATACTCCCGTAAATTACAAAGATATCCCCTTAGGTCTCATTAGCTAATAAATAGAACTGATAGCGTAGTAATTATGGATATACCTAATTATGTATATCTATATATCTGAATACTATTAAATAATATCTAATTACTACTAATAGTATTAGATACCTATATATCTAATTACTATAATTACTACACTATTAGTAGAACATTATCCCATTACTATCGCACAAAGACACGACTAGGAATCCAACCCTCTGGATAATCGTTTAAATCCAGCATAAGTTCAAAACGTATGTCCTGGTGCAATTTGGTCAAAGACAAATGAAATATTTTGTATGAAAAAAGAAATCAAAAAAGTCATAGTTCTTTTGGATAACAGTTCCAAAAACAAGCACACCATAATCAATCGATAATGTTCCCAATGCTGGGCATATTATTATGGCCATCGACCACACGGGCCTAGGTTAATAGATTTCCTCACAATGAGTTTCTTAAGCATTTTGAAAGCGATGATGATAACATAAAGTAAAGCGCTTCTCTGGGATCAAACAACCTACAATAAGTGAGTCGGAGACGTTACCATTGAGCCACGGCTATTCTGCAATACCAACCCACCCGTATCTGAAAAAAAAAAATAGCTTTAAAAGGCTGCATCACATAAACGCTCACGCTCCGGCTGCATAAATATACATAAAATATCACCACTTTAACAAAAGCGTTCGTACTTTATGACACGGAAAACACTCGTGAACGCGACTGTAGCAGAACAGTGGTAATCTATAATTCCCTGTGTAAACGCGTAACGTCGATGGACGTTTTAAATAAATTCACTAGTTATCGCTCGAGCGTTCACTTGCACTTATTACGTAACTAGCAATTGCTACTACTAAACTGATAAATTCTTAATTGCGTTGCACTTTTGATAACCTTTTCGCGTGCTAGATTAATTGTTTTATTTGTAGCTTCTGTCGGGTGTAAATGTTTTTCTGTTATCAGTTTTGATTCAGCGTTTCTCCCTAAATAAACAGGATTGTGATAGACTTTGGAACTGATCATTATTTTATTTACAATATTGCAAATGAAATCAATTTAATTGTACTGTGTGAAATAAATATTAATAAAATATAAAATAAATAACAACTTTTAAGTTGCAATCAAAACATATTGGTGAATATTATGTGCCATTTAATTTTTATAACTGCATCCTTTAAATTATCTACCTACTTGTCTCTATATTTTTCGATGCTAACTTACAGTGACGGGAAAAATTTATCCCTACTCTTCATCATTCCATAAGTTTCGCTGAAATATTATTAAGGTTATTTCTATAAGCGGTTACAGTTACTTTAAAGAAAATCCCGCATAAAGTTCACAACTCGGCAACCGTTATCGCAGCAATTGGGGATCGCAATCGCAAGTTACGTGATGCGTCCCTAGGCAGCGCGGCGTTGACGGGGTTACGCGGCGAACGTGTCACTTCAGCACCAGTAATGGAATTCTCATGCTCGCCCCGCTCACGGTTTGCGGTGCTAGTAATACATACTTTAAATTTGCACCGGTATTGCCCGCGAGCGCTCCTACAAGAAACTTTTCACAACTTTAAAGGGATCTAAATGGGCCTTACTTTAAACTTTATCTGTTTATAAAACGAGTTAGGAAAAAACGTCGTATCGCCATTTTTTTCGTTCTTAGCAAACACGAAAAACGTGCGGCACAATTAGTGTGAACTGAACGGGCTTGAATATAAATGTATATGTATAATTATTTGTGTAATAAACTAATCAATTGTAAAGTTAATGAAGGGTTGATTCTGCAATATTCCGATCATCATCAACCTTTTATCGTCCCACTGCTGGGCACAGGTCTTCTCTCATACAGAGAAGGATTGAGCGTAATCACCACGCTTGCTCAATGCGGGTTGGCGATTTCAGACTTATAAAGTCCAGGTTTCCTCAAGATGTTTTCCTTTACCTTCAGTCGTTGGTGTGCAAGATATACTTAGAAAGAATATTCAGATAAATGTAAATAAATATAACAGTTTGACAGCCCCCCCGATTACCCCGACTACCCCCCGATTACCCCTGATTTACTCTTCAGTTAAGTGATATCATATTATAGAAGAATCAGCTTTAGGTAAATAAATTTAGACATACAGTTTTGTTTGTAGGAAAAAAACCAGTTGCTATTAAAGATTTTTTATTATTATTTTGTTACTGTTTTACATACCTATTTATGTTAGTAACTCTTTTAATAGTATAACTCGATTTTCCCTTATCCACCAGCACCTTAATTGCGTATATACTACTAATATCAATTTGAATCACATCGCTATCCATTGCTCCATAAAATATTTTTGAAAAATGTGTCAGTTCAACAACGTTAACAACGCAATGTATGTTGTTGAACTGTCAAAATTAAACCTATTCACTCGGTGGTAGGCCATAACATCGGCTGCCGGCAGAACTTACCACCCACCAGAAAAAGTCTTACCGCTAAGCGTTTCGTCGTGTTCCGGCATGATGTCTGGTGAAGCCGTACGGAGGACGGGTCTGAGCAGTTGTGTTGCGGTGTGTGCCGGGTACGATGCGCCCAATTTTGTTTGTGTCGGGAGTTTGGTCATGAAGAGTCTCCAGATCAGTCTCCCTCTGGGTTAAACATTGCAACACCTCGTTCAACTGCCTTTTCATTCACTGCCTTTTCCTTCTTATTCACTTAGTTTTTTGAGTGAATGGGCTTATTAAACTAGCGCGCTTTACCACTAACGATTGCATCACTGCTTACCATCAGGCGGGATTGCGGTCAAGCACTAGTTTATAAATCTTAAAAAAAAAAAACATACTATATGTTATGCAATTACTCTGTTGCTCATACATATGATAGAGTAGCTTCCATCCGCAATTTCAGCCGCGTGAAAAATCTTGTTCCTCCCATTTTTTTTATAATTATAAACTATTGCTTGGCTGCAATCCCGCCTGATGGAAACCAGTGATGCAATCGTTGATGGTAAAGCGCGCTAGTTTATTTAGGGTCTATTCACTCAAAAAACTGAGTGAACTCAAAACAAATCAAATCAAACCATTTATTTCAAATAAACCAGTTACAGGCACTTTTGAATTGTCAGAAGGTCGGTCAGTCAATTAGATGAAGCTAGTCGCCCATTCCAAAGAGTAGGTACCTATGGAGAAGAACGGGTAAGAAACTCCATGGACACTCTTTTAAATTTTTAAGCTATTGTTACAAATATTTGATTACATCATTCATGTTGAAATCAACCGCGTGAGAACGATGCAGAAATATATTGTACGCTGAGAGCGTCCATTATGGAAAACATACAAAAATCAATTCAGAAATTAAAACACGCCGTGGCAGCTAAGAGATGACCAGTCCCCTCCGACGGCGTCCGTTCACGAACATGACGTATGGATCAGCATCATTCAGCTCAACCATATCGAAAGGAACCCAATGACCCAAAACACACGCCACCATCAGCGAGACATTTGAGTGAGCATGACATACTCTCAACAGCCAGAGCACAATTAAGTCAATAAAAAAGACTAACCCAACAAATAAATACCTTACAGCACATTCGTACATTGTGCTCACACGTTTGCCATGCAATTATACAATACTAAGAAATTGAATCTACACAATGCTAAGATGGTTTTGTCCAGGGTTCAGCAGCTCCAACAGTGTTCCCGAATCTGTGGAAAGTTTAGCTCCTGTGCAGCTGTACAAGTGCCGAACACCTCTGTCAGCGATACAGTTCCGTAACGTACAATATGCTTGGCTACATAGTGTGTAATACAGGCTTTGAATAAATAACATAAACAATTACATATTAAAACTACAAGAGGAAAAATCAAAGAACAATCATTGTATAGAAATCGGACGCAGCTCAAGCCCAAGCCTTTTTGTCCTCAATATAATCCTTCGCACTATAAAATGCTTTCTGACACAACTTACGTTTAATGAAGGATTTGAATTTATTCAGGCTCAGATCTTGAACCACCTCTGGAAGTCCATTGTAAAAATATATACATTGGCATCTGAAAGAGTCACCTATTTTCTTGAGCCTTGTTGTAGGTACAATAAATTTGTGCCTGTTCCTAGTATTTATATCATGGACATCACTGTATTTTTTAAACAATTTTATATTTTATGAGCATACAAAAGATTTTCATAAATATATTGAGACGGCACGGTCAGTACATTAATCTCTTTAAATTTTTCTCTGAGAGAGTGTCTCAGACTTAATTTATAAATTGCACGAACAGCTCGTTTCTGCAAAACAAATATTGTTTGAATATCGGCGGCATTTCCCCACAACAGAATGCCGTACGACATTACGCTGTGGAAATAGCCAAAGTACACTAAACGGGCCGTCTCAACATCAGTCAAATTACGAATTGTTCTAACTGCGTATGCAGCAGAACTTAGCTTTTTTTTCAACACTTTAGTTTCCACCTGCCTCACGTGAGGTAGAGTAAACTTAATGCATTTGGTTTTTTTCTCGTTTAAGAGTAAATTATTAACATTAAACCAATGGACTACTTTAGAGATCGCGCTATTTATATCATCAGTAACCTGCTGCTGACGTTTCAGTTTAAATAAAAGTGAAGTGTCATCTGCAAACAACACTATATCGTGGTTATCTTTTATTAGGTACGGCAGGTCATTGATGTAAATAAGAAACAAAAAAGGACCAAGAATTGACCCCTGTGGGACTCCCATTGTTACTAAAGATCCGGAAGATCTTTTTTTATTAACGTCAACGCTTTGAATCCTACCACTCAAGTAAGATGTAATAAGATCCAGTGCAGAGTTCCGGATCCCGTAGTGGCGGAGTTTCCTGATTAACGTATCGTGAAGAACGCAATCGAATGCCTTGGACTAATCACAAAAGATGCCCAAGGCATCGCATTTATCCTCCCATGCATTATATATATGACCTAGAAGTTCAACACCGGCATCAGTAGTTGAACGACCCCTTGTAAAACCGAACTGTTTGCTATGTAATAATTCATGTTTATTAAAAAAATTTAGCATTTGGTTTAAAATTAATTTCTCAAAAATTTTACTAAAGGTAGGTAGTACAGAAATAGGTCTATAATTTGTGGGGTCTGATGTACTACCAGATTTAAACAAAGGTATTATTATACTATTTTTCATGAGATCAGGAAACTCTCCACAGTCAATACAAGCATTAAAGATATCAGCTAGAGTGGGTGCCACAATATCAATAATAGACTTAGCAACTTCCACCGAATGACCCCATAGGTCAGCAGTCTTTTTTACATTTACGAGTGTGAAAGATTTTAATTATATCTCTACTGATAACATATTCAAAATGAAACTCCGAATCACAAACATTAACATTTTCTTTAAGCAAAGACTCGGCAACAGAAGGTGATGAGTTTAGGGATTTAGTTGTTGAAACAGGAATATCCGAAAAGAAATTTTCAAATGCCTCAGAGACTTGCGAGTCTGATTTAATTATGTTGTCATTAATAGACAGGCTATAGTCAGTATTTCTATCACTGGACCCTCCCGTTTCACTATTAATAATTTTCCAAGTCGTTTTAATTACATTGCCACTGTTCTTTATCTTTGAACTCAAGTAACGTGACTTGGCCATATAACAAACTTGTTTGAATAATTTTGAATATTTTCTAACATATAAATTGAATTCAGCAGTGTTAATATAAATCCTCTCATTGTACAATTCATAAAGCCGAGTTCTACTTTTATGAATACCGATGGTAGCCCAATCAGAGAAAGATGCTTTACTATTAACAGAGATAGTCTTGGGAACAAAGGTGGAATCAAATAGCTTACAGTATATATTAAAAAAATTGTCATAGATATGATTAGGATCAGCATTAACAGCACTGGATAAGACTGGCAATTTATTGATGAGATCAAATCTAAAAACCTCCAAGCGGCTTTCAGTTTTGGGGTTAACAGTGATATCCTTTTTGGCCACTTTTATACTATGGTTTGGAATAGTAATCCTTTGTCCGCAGTGATCAGAATCAAGTAAATTTAAAACTTCTTTGTGGCTTGGTATTATGTTTGTAAAAATATTATCTAGGCACGTGGCACAAGTGGGTGTTATTCTTGTGGGCTCCAAAAATAGGTTTACAAGATTGTAGGACTGAAATAGACTAAACTAAGTAAGGGAAGACGGCAATTGAGCGAGGTAATGCTATTGTAGGTATAATATATTGGTAAATCCTACCTTCTCGCTGCGGCCGTTCGCAATGTAATGAAAGTCTCGGGTACGTAAAACAGGTAGCTTATAATATGTTCCAAAGCAGTATACATACAAATATTACAACAGCACAAGAAGAACAGAAGGTTATGAAGCACAGATAGGAGGAGAAGCACAGTCACAGAGATGATAAGCACAGTGTTGGAAAGCGATGGTAAACAAGCAAGCGGCGTGCGCTCCGCGTCGAGAATAGGTCAAGACTAACTCCCCGCTCCAGCGTGCGCGCGCGCCTGCGGTCAGCGGCGTAACGAATGTATAGGTAGGTGTGGTTAAATATTATTCACGCGCGTTTCCACTGGGCCACAGCGGCCGATGTTCTGATACGAAATGTGTGTATTGTTGTTTGTGTGTATGTGCCGCTACACGACTCCCCCCCAGAGGCCTGGTTAGGGACGATAATAATCCGGGAACCTTACCACACGACCGGAGCGAGTTGTCTTGGTGGCACCACGTGTCCTGTGACCTGAATCACCTGGGGAAGGCAGTTCTGGGTGGTTTGCTTCCCTTTCTTTTTCAGCTAGTATATAAGCAGGTTTGAGGCGATCGATGGAGACTGTTACTTGTTTGCCTTTTACCATCAATTTGAACACTTTGTCACCTCGTTCGATAATTTGGTGTGGACCAGTGTATGCCGGAGTTAGAGAACTATGAGATGCGTCTTCTCTTAAAAATGCAAAATCGCATGTGCTTAGGGCTTTATATACGAAAATTTTATTTTCACCGTGGCGCGATGTCGGCACTGGCTGTAGTTTTTGGGCTATGGCACGAAGTCGTGCTGTGAAGTCTGTCACATCACTAGTGCCATCCGCTGTTTGCTCTAGGAATTCGCCAGGTAGCCTCAGTGGCTCGCCGTACACCAAGTCAGCTGGTGATGCCTGCAGGTCGTCTTTGTAAGCACTACGAATACCGAGTAATACTAAGGGCAGCGCCTCGGTCCAGTTTTCGTTTGCGTGACATACGATGGAAGCTTTCAGATGTCGATGAAAACGTTCCACGAGTCCGTTGCTCGCTGGATGGTACGCTGTGGTTCGGTGATGACGAAACCCGGCTACTTTGCCCAAGTACTGAAACAGGGTGGACTCAAATTGGCGTCCACGGTCTGTTACTATATCTGTTGGGCTGCCGAACCTAGATATCCAGCCATGCAGCAAAACTTTGCCTACTGTCTCCGTCGTGATGTCGGTTATCGGTATTACCTCCGGCCATCGTGTAAATCGGTCAGTGGCCGTTAAACAGTATCGATAACCTTGTGAAATTGGGAGGGGGCCAATCAGATCGATGTGTATATGTCTGAACCTGGAGTGTGGCAATTTATAGGTCCCTAATGGTGCCGATACGTGCCGATTCACCTTGGCTCGTTGACATGGAATGCATGATCTAGACCACTCCCGGCAGTCTTTCCTAACCCCTGGCCAAACAAACCGTTCTGCAACTAACTTGGCGGTTGCGTTTGCGCCAGGATGACTTAACGAATGAAGACTATCGAACACTTGTTTTCGCAAGGCTTGCGGTACGAAAGGTCTTGCTGTTTGCGTACTGACGTCACAGTACATACCTACATCTGTACCTGGGACTTTGAACTTTTTTAGTCTCAGCGATGACGTTGAGTTGAGGAATGCTGACAGCTCCATGTCTGACTCTTGTGTTTTAGAAAGAGTCTCATGAGCTACTGGTATCTGCAGTTCCACAATCCGTGACAATGTATCAGCAACCACATTATCCTTTCCGGAAATGTGGCGGATGTCAGTTGTGAATTGCGATATGAAGTCCAGATATCTGTATTGACGTGGTGAACAGTTGTTTTTCCTTTCATGGAAAGCAAAACTGATTGGTTTGTGGTCAGTATAAATGGTGAAATTTCTGGCTTCGAGCATGTGTCGAAAGTGCTTCACAGCTTCGTAAATTGCCAACAGTTCTCTGTCGTAAGGAGAATATTTTTGTTGGGCGGTGTTAAATTTTCGAGAGAAAAATGCTAATGGCTGCCAGTGGCCGTCCTTGTGTTGTTGTAACACGGCTCCCATGGCTAAATCGGATGCGTCTGTCACCAATCCCATTTTGGCTAAGCAGTCGGGATGAGCCAACAGGGTTGCCTTTAACAGGCTCTCTTTGCATTGTTCTAGAGCCTTAAGGGTATCTCCTGTTAGATTGATTGGAGTTGATCCCTTCACTGCCCCTATCAGCAAAGCATTGAGTGGGGTTTGAATGCGGGCGGCTTCGGGCATGAAACGTCTATAAAAATTTATCATGCCCAAAAACCTTCTAAGCTCACGTATATTTTTGGGGGTTGGGTAGTCGCGAATAGCCTGTACTTTTTCTGGCAATGGCTTTGTTCCTTTTTCTGATATGGTATATCCCAGAAAATTTACTTCTTGCGCGCCGAAAACGCATTTTGCGCTATTAATCACCATACCATATTCCTTCATTCTGGTGAATAACTGCCTCAGATGTTTTTTGTGGAGTATTTCATTTTTACTGTACACAAGGAAATCATCGAGATACGTGTAGCAAAAATCAAGGCCGCGCGTCATTTCATCTACAAACCGTTGGAATGTTTGACCCGCGTTTCGTAAACCAAACGTCATATACGGAAATTCAAACATTCCGAACGGTGTAGTGATTGCGGTCTTGGGTATATCATCCGGATTGACCGGAATCTGGTTGTAAATTTTTGTGAATATAGTACATCCGGATATACTGTGCGCAAAGTCCTGTATGTGTCTGATGGGGTAACAATCAGGAATGGTACGGGCATTAAGCCTACGGTAATCTCCACATGGCCGCCAGCCGTTATCTTTTTTTGGGGCCAAGTGTAACGGGGACGCCCAAGGGCTTTCTGAAGGTCTGGCCGTGCCGTTAGCTAACATTGCGTCGAACTCTTGCTTGGCCGTTATATATTTGTCTGGAGCCACGCGACGGGGAGTGCATGAAATCGGTGGGCCCGGTGTAGTACGTATGTGATGGACTGTGTTATGAACAATGACTCGCTGTGTACCCGGTGGCTTAGTGATCTCAGGGAACTCTTCTAGTAATTTATGGTACGCGGTATCGCCAGTCATGACCTTTACAGAGTGAATACTATCTGATGTACGAACTAGTGAAGCTATAGTTGAACAAGTTGTTACATTATCCAATAATCGCTGATTACGACAATCTACTACTAAATTGTAAAACGTGAGAAAATCTACTCCGATTATTGGCTTAGTTACATCTGCGACTACAAAATTCCACGCGAAGTCCCTGCGAAGCCCTAAGTTTAAATTATAGTGTGTAGAACCGTAGGTTGGGATACGCGTCCCGTTGGCCGCGAAGAGTTGGTAGTTGGTGCTGGCGCGTCGCTCACGAAGCATGGTGCGAGGAAATACGCAGAGGTCGCTACCGGTGTCGACAAGGAACTGTATTTTAGTTCTCCTGTCGGTAACAAACAGGCGACCGGAGCTAGGGCAGTCGTCAGTCGCCATTAGCGACGGCCCGTCGAGTTTTCCGGATTGTAATCGCACGGGGTCATGCATGTCTTTGCTTTGCTGCCAAACTTGTAATGGTACCAACATATCGGGAATTTCCTATAGTTTGAATCTGAACGTTTGGATGATGAACGGATGTGCCTCGTTCCTCTCTCCCTGGAGCGGGATTGTCGGTGTCGAATCGTACGCGCGTTCACCTCTTTCCGCAGCTCTACGAGTTCTTTTGCTAACACCTCTAGTACTTGAGGGCTCGCGCTTGTTGATGCTACTTGGGCTGAGGGAGTAGTGATGTCTTTGATTCTGTCCGCTATATCCGCTAAAGCTTCCAGCGGTATGGAGGTCTGAGCCGCCATGACTATCTGTATGTTTGCTGGCAACCGGTTTGTCCATATAGATTTAATGAAGTCCTCCGGGACGTTGGTTCCTGCCAAACTCTGAAGGTGCCTTAGAAATTGCGATGGCTTGCGGTCGCCAAGCTCTTCGTGAATTAAAAGTTGATTTACCTTTTTCTCATTAGATGAGCTGAGTCGTTTAATTAATTCACTTTTAAGCTTCTGATATTTGTCACTCGCTGGCGGTTTTACAATTATGTCCTTTACCTCTTTGGCGTATTGTGGTTCCAACTGTCCGATGACGTAATGAAACTTCGTCGTGTCCGTGGTGATGTTTGCAATGGCAAACTGACCTTCTACTTGTGCGAACCATATTTCGGGCTCATCGGGCCAGAAGGGTGGTATGCGAACAGCAACTCTGCAAATTTCTGTCGACACATCCGATGCGTCAGTGGAAACGCGCATTTCGGTACGTTCTGTCGATGACTTGCAACTTGTGGACTGTGAATTTTCTGCCATGTTTTTTATAACGCTTTATTTGCGGTATGCGATATTATAAACTTTGCGTTTACTTATGCGGGGTCACCAATGTAGGTATAATATATTGGTAAATCCTACCTTCTCGCTGCGGCCGTTCGCAATGTAATGAAAGTCTCGGGTACGTAAAACAGGTAGCTTATAATATGTTCCAAAGCAGTATACATACAAATATTACAACAGCACAAGAAGAATAGAAGGTTATGAAGCACAGATAGGAGGAGAAGCACAGTCACAGAGATGATAAACACAGTGTTGGAAAGCGATGGTAAACAAGCAAGCGGCGTGCGCTCCGCGTCGAGAATAGGTCAAGACTAACTCCCCGCTCCAGCGTGCGCGCGCGCCTGCGGTCAGCGGCGTAACGAATGTATAGGTAGGTGTGGTTAAATATTATTCACGCGCGTTTCCACTGGGCCACAGCGGCCGATGTTCCGATACGAAATGTGTGTATTGTTGTTTGTGTGTATGTGCCGCTACACTATGTTAAACCAAACATCAATACCTACGATACTGCGCCAGAGGGAGATAGATCTAGAGGGCCTCCACGACCATATTCCTGTATCCACAATAACATTAGGCGCATCGTACCCGGCACACATCGCAACACATCTGCCCAGACCCGTCTTCCATACTGCTTCTCCAGACGTCATGCTGGAACACGACGAATTGCTTGGCGGCAAGACTTTGTCTGGTGGGTGGTACTTAACTTCTGCCGGCAGCCGATGTTATGGCCTATAGGTCGCATCACGTCACCAACCCTCGCTGTTACTTAATTTTAATCCTTTTTCCTTTTTTCGACTTCTCAGAGTCATAGCCTCCCTTAAGAATTAGGCTATAGATTTTTTTTTAAACTAGCCTATTCTATTTCCAAAGCCTAGCCCGTAAAAACAAACGATTAAATTCTTCTCCCCTTATTAAAAACGATATCTAACTTTGGTTCCAGACTTTAGCTTGATTCAGTATTTGTATTACGAACTTTATTGAGGTTAAGTCAAACTTTGACTTAGCACAAAAGTGACAACTTAGTACCGAACTAAGCTGTAATTTTTCTATAAAGAACTTTATTTCTGTATTGGTTAGGTGCATAATACAGTAACCATTTAGGTGATTTAAACTTTATCTAAAGAAAATCCATGTTTTGTACTAAGGCGGTTCAGTTTTATGTTTAGTGTAGAAAAATAATATTCTCATACCACGAAACAGATAAGTAAAAAGCACTAAGGAGCTATTCTTAGTAAGAAGCATAAAGCTTTCGATAGTGATTAATAGTTTGAATTGTAGTTCTAAATAGGAATGTGGAGATGAGACTCTAAGGTCCGTATTCCAGAAGGAAACTCAAGCATTGATCTCTGCTTAAGCATTACTTATAACTAGTTTCAACCAATCAAATAGCTTGAAACGATACTTAAGTAGAGCTTGAGTTTTGAGTGACGTTCTGTAATACGAACCTAAATGATAACCTCATATTATGCTTTTAAACCTGCAACAGTACAGACACATTGTACCCGAATGAATGCCAAATTATGATTTCAGGTTTAATCTCCTTTTGTTTATGGATATCTTTAATAAAAAGACTCGGTTAATATACACAAAGAGTTAGATAATTAATTTATTTGGTGTATACTAAAGAAATAAGTAGCATAATATGTACATGTACATGTTCATGTCATCATCATCATCATCTCAGCGTTATTTCCAGTCGCATCTGAAGCTTTTCAGCTTTGGAGTTTGGAGTCCGCTTTACCAGTATAAGTGCCGATTTTGGCTATATTTCGATATTTACCGTGCAATGACTGCCGTCTGATCTCCACAGCCTGAAGGCGATATCGAAGCATTGCAGTTAGACAGTTGTCTGACTTTTGAGGTCTCCAACAACCTTTAAGGACTGCCATTAGATGTTCGTATAGCAACCGGGACCAACGGCTTAATGTGCTTTCCAAGGCACAAATATTCATATTCATGCATACAAATATTTGCACTGCCCAGGGATCGAACCCGCGCCTCCTTGCGCAGCGGCCGCTTTCGCTACCGCTATGCCACGGAGGTTGTCCTACCTACCGTACCTAAATTATTAATATTTATTTCAAATATAAGACACCAATAAATTTACCTTCATTACCTTTGATACTAGCTGCGTCCCATGGTTTCATCCTCATAAGTTTCGATCGAATTCGGAAAACTATTTTATGTGTAAATATTTCTGCTTATAAAGTACTAGCTTTCCGCCCGCGGCTTCGCCCGCGTGCAGTTCGGTTATATCGCGCTTTTTAGATTTCCCTCGGGAATATCAAATTTTCCGGGATAAAAAGTTCTCTATTGTTTAATCCGGACTTCTAACTTTACGTCTGCAAAATTTCAAAGTAATCGGTTCAGGAGTTACGACGTGATAGCGGAACAAACAAACAAACAGACTTACTTTCCGATTTATAATATTAGTAAGGATCTGTGTGCCAAATTTCATCCAAATCTGTTTAATACGTTTTGCGTGAAAGAGTAACAAACATCTATCCATCCATTCTTATATACTTTCGCATTTACAATATTAACTGGAAGTATAAAAATAGGTACACACTTTAGATCAAAGGAAATAGGTTGAGTAGGTATCTGTTTATTACCCGACTACGGCAAAGCAAAAGGAGGGTTATGATTTTGACAGGCTATGTATGTATGTATGTATGTATGTATGTATGTATGTATGTATGTATGTATGTATGTATGTAGGTATGTATGTATGTATGTTCATCTGTTCCCTCGTATCTTCCTAACTACTTATCAGAATTCGACAAATGATATATCATTAGAAGCGTCTTAATTGTCCGCTGGTTATAGGCTATATGGGGTTTCACAAAATCTACTGTGGCGCCCTCTAGCGGACAAAACATACAGAGTAAAAAATAAAGTTAAGATAAATATGCCGTGTTTGGTATCATTTGAAAGCGCTTCACTTGTACATTTTGAATATATATATATTGCTAGCATTTGCGTGTGACTTTACCTGTATTCATGGGCTGGTTGCATATAATTCACATCTTTTCGTTCATAGCTTCTTTACTACTTATCAGAATAAGACCACTGCAGTACCATTAGAAGGGCCTTGATATTCTGTTAGTTATGAGCTATAAAGCTTGTCACCAAATTTAGTATTGCGCCCTCTAGCGGACAAAAAGTTCTATGTTAATATAAAATTAAAATAAATATACCGTGTTTGGTATCACGTGAAAGAGCTTCCCGAGTGCTTTATGCTTGTACATAATTACAAGAATGCTTTAATGATGTTAAATATGAGCGATAAGAGTAAAGCGCGGGTCACGGAACTGTGAATCGCTTTATGCAATGTAGAGCAGTGTGAACATTAATAGAATATGGTAATGCACTAATGAAAACGACATAAGCTGGGAGAACTCCACGCGGTGAAGGCGGAAACAGTTTGATAACTGGCTAAATCTCCCATAAAAAGGCCTCTGCACTATATACCTTCGGGCTTATGTTGTTATATGTGCGTGTAGATGTAATATGTCAAGTACCTAGTTTTTAGTTCATCAGTTTAACTTTTGTTAATAATATGCGCCACAAATACACTATAACACCAAAATAGTACAAATAAAAAAAAGTTAAAAAACTAAAACCCAACTACGACAAAAAACGACACTGAAAAAGTATAAAACAAGATTTTCAGAATACTGAACTGAACAAAGTTGCTAATGTAGTTGCACGTTATCAAGGTGCTACGGTAGGTAGGTATATGTAACATGTGACTACGCCTTTCCAAACATGAAAATTTATCTCTACATAGTGAATATTGCATACTTCAGAATAGTATTGTATGACATTACTACTCTGTCCATTTACTTGCAACTACATTAGCAACTTTGTTCAGTTCAGTATTCTGAAAATCTTGTTTTATACTTTTCCAGCGTCGTTTTTTGTCGTAGTTGGGTTTTAGTTTTTTAACTTTTTTTTATTTGGTGGACACTAAAGGAAGAAGTAAACCTTTTGTTTTGGTTATCTGTAAAAGATCGCTCTTAGCGATTCAACCGCCCAATTTGTCACCCTTTATAAAATCTTCATATTTACATAATATGTTCTATAAATTATATATGCCTCCGTGGCGTAGCGGTAGCCAACGCGGCCGCTGCGCAAGGTGGCGCGGGTTCGATCCCCGCACAGTGCAAGTATTTGTATGAATGAATATGAATATTTGCACTGATCTGGTCGTGCCTCGGAAAGCACGTTAAGCCGTTGGTCCCGGTTGCCATACGAACATCTAGTGGCAGTCGTTACGGGTTGTTGGAGCCCTCAAAAGTCCAACAATTGGTCTAACTGCAATGCTTAGATGTCGCCTTCGGGTTGTGGAGGTCAGACGGCAGTCGCTTCACGGAAAATATCGAAGTTTAGCCAAATTCAGTAGTTAGACTGGTAAATCGGACCCCAGACTCTGCTGCGGATGCGACTGGGATTAACGCTGAGATGATGATGATGATGTTCTGTAAGTTATATGGTGTACATAATAAAGAGACCACCAATATCCTTGCATGTGGTCCGAAAAAAGCAGCTTACCAAATAATCCCATTAATTAGTTAAAGAAGTTTGAAATAGAAGTGGAAATTTTAAAATGTAACAACATTTTCCACTGCAGCTGGAATGTTTGCGGCTGATTGGATTTGTTTCGTTTTCCATTCAGAAGCTCCTGAGTTCCAATGGAGGGCGAATACTCGTTTTCAGTAAAACACTACGGTTAACCATTGACTGCGAGCGTTTCACAATATGCAGGTCTTTTTATTCCCTTCCTTTTATTTGTTTCTTTTAAGCACTCATTTATTTAGAGGCGAGCGGGATTCCCACGTTTCTTTTTTGCCTAGTAATTAATTTTTATCTTTTCTCAATTTGCGTGAATAATTTTGTTGGAAAATGCACAGTGGGGGCTCTTATATTATGTATACGTTTAGTAATTTATTGCTGGGGGTAATAAACGTTCGGCTGTTGAACTGGGCAACTAATTCCTTGCAGATATAAAGGAATGATATATACCCTGTTTAATTACCGAGCCCTTGGCACAACAGCGAGAGCCGTAAAAATGTGTTCCCCATTAGTTGTGGCGTGACCCACTTTGAGGAAATGCATTATTTCATTAGTACCACGATGATCATATTTTGACACCATGTTTCAATAAAGATAGACTTTTTTTATATAAATTATAAACTAGAGCAATCCCGCCTGATGGTAAGCAGTGAGACAATCGATGATGGTAAAGCGCACTAGTTTATTAAGAGCCTATTCACTCTAACGTTGAAGACACTCAAATTGTAGTCCGACGGAAACACCGCCGCTAACAAATTGTTCCAGTCCCTCGGTGTACGCGGTATGAAAGAGGAGGCGAAACGCTTCGTCCAAATCTTAGTGGAGTTAGCCACGTAAGGACGTAAGGGTTGGTCTAGTGATCGCAAACGCAGCTGCTAAGTTTGGTTGATGCTCAAGTATGGCAATGTGTGGACACATATGGGTAGCCACTTAACACATAATCGCACACCAGTTTTCGTCGAAAAAAATCGTGCCCAAGCATTTCAATTAAATCTTGAAAGGTTTCTTTAGGAATGCTTCTCGTTTAGACAAAGGAGTTGCAAAAGCCGTTTCAGGTAATTAATCCCTGTGGAATTCTTTCAGCAGCGGCCAGTCAAGGAAAATAATCACAATTCACTATACTTACTTTGACAAAAGATTAAACATTTCTCATCTCGTTAAGGAATTGCGTAATATTAATTACTTGTCTTTGTTGTTATTTATATTTAGGACATTTTATTACGTAAATGCTATCAGGTTGATTGGTTTTTTGGAATTTTCGTATTTGAGTATTTTAAACAATCTGGCTTCTCATTGGTCCTTTGTATATCCGTGGTAGCGTCATAAGTTCATTACCTAAGTGCCAATATAAACAATCTTCTTCTTCTTCCTCAGCCTATAGATGTCCACTGCTGGACAAAGGCCTCCCCCAAGGCTTTCCACGATGACCGGTCTTGTGCTGCCCGCATCCATCGGCTTCCCGCGACCTTCACCAGGTCATCGGTCCACCTTGTTGGGGGTCTCCCTACGCTGCGTCTTCCAGTACGTGGCTGCCACTCCAGAACCTTGCTGCCCCATCGGCCATCGGTTCTACGAGCAATGTGCCCTGCCCACTGCCACTTAAGTTTAGCGACTCGCAGAGCTATGTCGGTGACTTTGGTTCTTCTGCGGATCTCCTCATTTCTGATTCGATCACGCAGAGAAACTCCTAACATAGCTCACAAACAATAGTTTTTCTATTTAATTATGAAATTTACCACAGGAACCTGTTTTATTCGACCAGCACAAAACCGGTCGAAGAAGAGCTGCTTGGGGGAGGCCTATCATATATAGCTGGGAATGTCTTTAAAGTGAAGTGATGATGATGATGAAAAGAATTTAAAAAATTAATGAGAGTTTGTATTTCTACGTTCTTAAATAAATGGTATAATAAATACTCGTCTTTTTTTTATAAGTTATAAACTAGTGCTTGACCAGAATCTCGCCTGATGGTAAGCAGTGATGTGATCATTGATGGTAAAGCGCGCTAGTTTATTAAGAGCCTATTCACTCTAGCCTTGAAGACGCTCAAATTGTAATGTGACGGAAAGACCATCGCTGGCATATTGTTCCAGTTCCTCGATGTACGCGGTATAAAAGAGGAAGCGAAACGCTCTTGAGTAAATGACGGTCAAGCTATGATGGCAGTAATGACGCACGGTCATTATACTTCTGCAAATACAAGTTATGAACATACAAGAATGCGAAGAGTCTGTCATGTCAGTTAACTGATACTCTATATACAGTGTTCATCAAGAATTTAGTTTATTCATACCGGTGAAAATTTTTTTTGATAGTTAATTAAAAAAAAAAAACAAAACTTATTGAATGATATAAATATTTTTCATCCATCCCTTAGTCCCTACCAACTTAAAGAAAAAAAAATAAGTTTTTTCAAATGATTGTAATGACATGCTTTTTTACATTTAATTTTTTTTTTCATTTATTTACTTTAAATAAAAATACATAAAATTCAATGATATAAATAATTGAATTTTATGTATTTTTAATTTGTGTTTGTAGTTATATGTATATCATTGCAGTGAATTGATCCAGACTGGGTTATGTTGTTCAATGAATTTATTTATGTTCAGAAGCGAATGTCTGTCATTGCCGAAATACCTCGGTACATATATGTACTTGCCAGTATTTGTTTTCTTGGTGTGTTAATCAACTTCACACTATTTATGTTCATTTTCGTTTTAATTTTTTTATCTTACATGTATTTATTTTTTACTAGTTGCTCCTTACGGTTTCATCCGCGTTTTTCTTTACATACGCTGCTCCTATTGGCAGCAGCGTGATGTTATATAGCCTAAAGCCTTCCTGGATTAATGGGCTATCCAACGCAAAAAATTTTCAAATCGGACTAGTAGTTCCTGAGATTAGCGCGTTCAAACAAACAAGCATACAAACAAACTCTCTCTTCAGCTTTATAATATTAGTATAGATTTAGGTATGCATGTACACACGTTATGTTGTGGTGCAAAACTGTTTAACATCTGTCACCTCAAATCAGCTACTGTTGAAAAGCAGCGTCAGTTACTAGTTGTCTGACATTTTTGCTGAACTGGACCTTTTTGGTACAGCCGCGAGGCACACTACGCTGATGTTTTTTATATCCGGGTTTTTTACTATATATTTTACTAGCGGCCGCCAGCGACTTCGTTCGCGTGAAGTTAGTTATGCTCCGCTCCAATTGGTTGGTTTCACCCGCGTTTTTTTTTATATGCCCCGCTCCTATTGGTCGCAGCGTGATGTTAAATAGCCTAAAGCCTTCCCGGATTAATGCGCTATCCAATGCAAAAAGAATTTTTCAAATCGGACCAGTAGTTCCTGAGATTAGCGCGCACAAACAAACAAACAAACTCTTCAGCTTTATATATTTTTATTTGTTGTTGCCTGATGTATGTTTATTTTAGATGCATTGTGTGTCTTTATGTCTGTGCTTAATAAATGTATTTCCTTTCTTTCTTTCTTACCAACATGCAAAAATAACCGTCACACAGATGCTCATATATTTATTTTATTTTTATTTTCGGGATACTTATAGCTATCTTATAGATATACTAGAGTGTACTTAAATAATATGAAATTGAAAGCCATTTATAAAGTTCCAATGATAACTTTAATATAATAGACGATTGAAAATATTGGTACAAAGTATACATAACATCATCATCATCATCATTCTCCTGCCCTTATCCCAATTTATTTGGGGTCGGCGCAACATGTCTTTTTCTTCCATGCATCCCTATCAGAAGCCATCTCGGCAGTCACCCCTTTCTTAGCCATATCATCCTTCACACATTCCATCCATCGTTTCTTTGGTCTTCCCCTACTCTTATAGCCATCAACATTCATAATTAAGACTCTCCTCACGACATTCTCCTCAGTTCTCCGTAAAACATGCCCGTACCATGACAACCGATTTCCACACAACTTTTCAGCTACCGGTGAAATTTATCTTCTACTATAAATTTTCTAATATAAGTATATATAACTTATATTAGAAAATTTATAGTAGAAGATAAATTAATACAAGAGCAATAATCATGTATAATGTGACGTGAAATTGGATATTCTGTTGGATGCGACAAGCACAAAACCGATCGAATTGGAGCTGCTTGGGGGATGCCTATGGTCAGCTGGGAACTTCTTTCAAGTGAAGTGATGATGATGATGAAAATAATCCTTACTAATACTATAAAACGGGAAGTGAGTTTGTTTTTTTATTCCGCTATCACGCCGTAACTACTGAACCGATTGCTTTCACATTTTGCAGACGTAAAGTTAGACGTTCGAATTAAATAATAGGGTAGATTTTATCCCAGAAGAAATGATATTCCCGAGGGAAATCTAAAATGCGCGAAGCCGCGGGCGGAAAGCTAATATAAATGAAAATAAAATTAAAAACAATAAACTAAAAATACTAATGCAGAAAAACACTATCATTGAAAATATTCAAATCATGCTCATGAGACATTTTATTTAAACTTCTGGTCGCACAGATTATAAACGAATTCCATCTTCTTTCACAAATGAAAAGTAGCGAAACACTATTTTGCTATCTGTCCATTATTTACTTGTATCACATAAAGTTGGATTAGAAAAATCAAGCGGAGCCTATGTCGAAAGTAGTGAAAAGTTCGCTGGGAGCGGACGATACCCCGCCTGTGCAAATTTAAACAGACAAGCACGATAGCGGGCGGGCCGAGCACGAGAATTCCATTTACCTGACCGAAACGTCTAGGTCTTAGCCTTTAAACACTGTAGCCACAAAATAACGGCTGTATTTTTCTACTTTAAAGCCTCAAGCAGGCCCAGGCGGTATGTGAGTATAAAGTTCTATCATAGTTTCTGTAGTTTTCATTGGAATTATTAACGTGGCAATGTTACATGTTCTTTGTTAGTTATTTTAAGCGTCTTTTGAAGACGGTTGTCAAAGCACAGGTCTGCTCGTGTGTGGAGTACTGCAGCTAAATTTGGGCTTGTGCTGCGAAATGTCACCTGGCTACTTTGGATTCAGTGGAGAGGTGTGTGAAGAGGCCGATTGGCGACCCAGATTTAACTCAGAACGGTCTCCAAAGCCTGGAGCACAGGCGTAGAGTAGTCAGCCTTTCGGTGTTCTTTAGGATGCATTTTAGTGAGTATGTAAGGGTTTTCCATGATTTAATTCCCCCATCACCGAAATTTTACTTAGAACTAGATGTGATAGGCCACATGTCTGCATGTATCATCTTATCTATACTAATATATAAAGCTGAAGAGTTTGTTTGAACGCACTAATCTCAGGAACCACTGGACCGATTTGAAAATTTCTTTTTGCGTTTGATAGCTCATTAACCCTGGAAGCCTTTAGGCTATACATCACGCTGCACCCAATAGGAGTGGAGCATAATAACTAACTACACGCGAACGAAGTCGCGTGCGGCCGCTAGTTCAATCTAAACTCCATCCATAGGTTAGGCCAGCTGCGGTGTAATGTTGCCATCGACAGGCCAACTGTACTTTGACGTTGTATCATCATGTCACACATGTCATCATGTAATACATCATCATCATCATTTCAGCCGGAAGACGTCCACTGCTGGACATAGGCCTCCCCCAAGGTTCTCCACGACGACCGGTCCTGCGCCTCCCGCATCCAGCGGTTTCCCGCGACCTTCACCAGGTCGTCGGTCCACCTTGTCGGGGTCCTACCCACGCTACGTCTTCCGGTGCGTGGTCGCCACTGGAGAACCCGTCGGCCCCATCAGGCATCGGTCCTACGGGCAATATGTCCAGCCCACTGCCACTTTAGTGTTGCAATTCTTCGGGCTATGTCGGTTACTCTCGTTCTTCTGCGGATCTCCTCATTCCTGATTCGATCGCGCAGTGAAACCCAAAGCATAGCCCTCTCCATTGCCCTTTGAGTGACTTTGAGCCTTCTTATAAGGCCCATTGTTAGCGGTCATGTAATACATAAAAGCACATAACCTCAAACACATTATCCAAAAAGAGTTTACAATCTTAATACGGTACGGAACAACAGTACATTCGGCACACAACCTCCATTCGGCTATAACTCTCCAAGTATTTTACGTCAGCACTAACATCGAGTAATACCAACTGTTTTCACGTCGCCACTCAGTAGATACCTTTTAAACCAGAAAATGGATGGTACAGAGAAGTTATAAAAAGAAATACGACATTCCTCCGTCTCTGTTTATTACTGTACATTAGTTATACAGCTTCCGTAGTGTCGTCTCGGCATGAAATGGAACTAATGAGATTTTGATGTTTTTTTGACTATGCTCTTATTTTTCTTGGTAACGGTAAGATGTTGTTCGAGGCCACGTGCGAACACTAGTTGCGAATTTAAGTTGGAGAGATAGTAGACTTTCTTTGAAAATGATTGATACTTTCATTCACTTTTATGGCATTTAGGAGTTCGTGAAAATTTTGAATCACAAAAACGGTCCAAAATTTAAAGAGCAATATGTAAAGTTTATTTTAGTACCTACCTACCGCCATACTTATAGTGCACAGATGCGTGTGCAGAGAGGCAGTTGCAAGAAAGTATTACAAAATATCATCTAATAATAATATCATTTATAAATTAAGCGGACCCCAACGCGAAAGCCGCGGATGCAACCGGGACTAAACGCGGAGATGATGATATCTAATAATAATATAGATGTACCAAATTACAATCCATATATATCATCTACACTTATAATAAAGCTGAATAGTTTCATCGTCGGGTATTTTTAACCAGTCGGATGTGTATAAATATTTTTGTATTTGATAGCCCAATTGGGTTGTGTCCTAAAAAATAATTTAATGTCCATCAAATAGGTTTATAAAAAGTATTGAACATGTATTTTTTATTTCATTCAAATACTTAGGAAGATATATTGATTTGAAATGTCGCGTGACGTCACGTCGTGGTATAAAATATACTACGGCGTGACGTATTTACCCCCCACTCCGTAACTGTAATACGCTATATCTCAGGAGTTTTTGGTAATTTCGACAAAATAAAAAATACGGGTCTTAATTTTCTTTTATTATCTATAAGATGGACTAATTATTTTTCTGATTTTCATACCTTTCATACATCCCTATTAGTCAATTCTGCTCGGCAGGCGATGCATTGCGACGAGGTGGGTCGGGGAATGAGAAATTTTCGCGGACTAAGTTTTTTTCCTCCCACAAACATTTAAAACGTACATAAACAAATGGCAAATAACTACTTTTATGCCAAAAAATTGCTCCGTGACTGAATCGAATCTTCAAAACGTAAAACATCAATCAATCGCTCAGCGTTTCGCGGACAGTAGCTATTCATTCATAAAATAGATTCTGAATTATTACCTAATCAATGTCGAAAATCAATTAAAACAGTTTAGTAACTCGGTGAAATCAAAGAAAGTGGTCATAATACCTATCATGAATGAAAACCGAGGCTACGCTTGCTAATTGCTGAGTTTCAATTGACTTTGGACTCGCTGACTGTTTTAATAGGTACGAGTATTATTAAAGACAACGATTTTCTGTTTGTGTTCATTTAAGTTTTTAAGACGTAGGTATAGATTATTTTCTTTTGTTTTGTGGCTACACATCCAGTTGTGAATTTCCCGGTTTAGTTATCCTTGCATTCTATAGACTTTTTGTACAATAACAAGTCTGGTTATATTGGTTTTGTAAAGCGTGATGTATAAACGTGTGCACATATTGCTCTGTCATATCAAATACAGTACGACTAATTAAGCTAGGGTTCCGTTAAACTATCCTGGTCGCCACATATTATTATTTGTTTAGATACACCTACAACTAATTAGCCTACAGCTAATAGTGTATCGTATGGCTTAGAGACTCTGTCCAGTTGATTCTTGAAGTGGTTAAATACCACACTTAACTCCGTTTTAAGCCTCCCAAGCCGTTCACACATGACACATTTTCCGGGAAAACATATCATCTATGTTGTGAAAAATTTCAACTGTCTTCATGAGACACAGCCCAGTGACAGATAGACAGGCGGATATGAAGTCTTAGTAATAGGGACGCGTTTTCCCTTTCGATTACGAAACCCTAAAAACGCTTACATAAAAGCAGGATAAAGTATCATAGCAGGAAAATACACCAACTTACTTAAAAAACGATTTAGTGACTTCATTCGTCGGTAAATTACGGACGCTTTATGGCGGACATCGTAGTCCTAGAAAACTAACTAGCTTTGATCTACATGAAAGATTGTTTTAAGGGTTCTGTACTTCAAAAGGAAAAAAAAACGGTACTCTTATATCCTACAGGGATTTTGGTCTCCGTCTATCTGTCTGTTAAGACCCTTTTTGTAAGGAATGCATGGACGAGGTTAAGCAGAAATTAATATCAAACTTTTACTCAAGTTTACAGTCTCTTGGCGCTATGAAGTCCCTCTTTGAGGAGTGGTTAGAGAGGCGCCACGGAGTCATCACCTTCCGCCTGACGCAGGTCCTCACCGAACATAGATGTTTCGGTAGGTTGCTGTTCCGGATAAGGCGGGAGGAAACACCAGGGTGTCACCACTGGGAGGATCGCCCTGAGAAAACCGTCTAGCATACGGTGGAGCATCGCCGTGTGCTCGTGTCGGCGATCTCACGTCTGGCCTCGGTCCAGGCCATGATCCGGAGAGAGAGTGCATGGTAGGCCTTCACCTCCTTCTACGAAGCAGTGATGCTGGCAAAGGAGGAGGCGCAGCGAGTTAAGGAGCGGGAATCTCAGCGCCCTCACACCTCTAGCCGCTGCAGGAGACGCCCTGATCAGGAGATAATATCGAGCTCCCGGCCACCGTAAGCGCGGGTTTACGGGTGGCGAGCAGTGAGCAGCTCGCCACCCGACAAGGACCAGGACCGGGTCGACGGTTTTAGGACGAGTTTCACGCGCACCTCAAAGAGATGTCAGCACACCTTGACGGGGTCGACGAAGACCGATGCCTGGGCCAGGGCTGCGGGTTGGTTGAAAGAGAAACCGAGAAACCGGGACCCTTGCGCACAGGCAGTTGAATGAAAATGGGTAGGTTTTAGTTATCAAAAGTCTGACACGCCCTTCCGCTCCGCCCAGAGCGGGAGAGGTCATTTGATGATTTTCCATCAACAACAAGAAAAAGGGAATCAAAACCCACAGCGAACCCAGGATCTTGAAAGCTAGGAAGAAATGTCTTACAGCACAGATAAACGAAAAATTGTGAAAAATATTTTTTTATTCCATCATATACCTAATAAAAACAGTTTTATTAATAATTTTATTCTTAGTACCCCTTTCCTCGTGAACGCATAAAAGAAAATGCCATAACTTTGCTTATAAAACTACAGTGACCGGTTCTTTAAAACTTTCAAACAATGATACTTGATTCTTCATCACAACCATCTCATTTACCATTAATAAGTTAACATTCCGTTCCATATTCTTCTAATTTAATACTACTTGCTCATTAATCACTCATCATTATGTGGATGAACGATGATCGCTACGTTTTACTTTCTTGCTTCAAGTTGGGGTGTGTATTAATAAATAAGATTATGTAACATCCTATGAATTTATGAAGAGATTTGCCTAATGAATAAAGATTTAGAGGCCATCTATTTATTCAAAATCTTAGCGTGATAATTCAGGTAAAGTGACTTTAAGTGTGTCAAGCTCACATCACTTATAAGTTTTCACGGCAGTACTTCACACCTGGGCAGCTTCTAATGTTATAAAAAGCACAAGTCCGTTCGTGTGTGGAGTACTGCAGCCACATTTGGGCTGGTGCTGCCAAGTGTCACCTGGCCACTTTGGATTCAGTGGAGAGACGTGCAAAGAGGCTGATTGGTGACCCTGATCTAACTCGAGTTGGTCTCCAAAGCCTAGAGCACAGGCGTAGAGTAGCCAGCCTTTCGGTGTTCTATAGGATGCATTTCGGGGAGTGTGCGGTGGAATTGCATGATTTAATTCCCCCATCTCCGTTCCACCAGCGGACGACCCGTCGTACGGCTGGTTTCCACCCTTACGTTGTTAACACCACTACGATCCGGACGAAGCGTTTCGCCTCCTCCTTTATACCGCGTACATCGAGGGACTGGAATAATTTGCCAGCGGCGGTGTTTCCGTCGGACTACAATTTGAGTGTCTTCAAGGCTAGAGTGAATAGGCTCTTAATAAACTAGTGCGCTTTACCATCAACGATTGCGTCACTGCTTACCATCAGGCAGGATTGCGGTCAAGCGCTAGTTTATAGTATATATAAAAAAAAAAAGTTTTCACGGTACAAATAGAATGAATGACAGGGATATTTAGAAAAGGTAAATATTGTGAGGTGTCTCATTTTTCTGTAGACTTAAACAACGAAACGAACTTTGTTAACTTATCAGAAAGTTGACGCTAAACATTTGACAAGCAACTGACGACAAACCTTAATTATCCGTTTGTTTAAATCATGGTAGCTATGTATGATTGACAATTTTATGAAATTGTTATACACAGCAATATAACAAAGGATGCTAGTTTACGTAATAATTACTTTCTTTAACTTTACATACTGTAGGTATGTTATAGACCAGCACAAGAATATTTAAAACAAAGATATTTTTGTTAGTCTAAATTCTGAATCCTAATTCAGAATTGGTTTAATTCTGAATTAGGATTTAGAATTTATTTTTCTTCATTAATTCATAAGCTGATGTTAGAAATTTGTTTACTAATTAGGAAACATTGTTTTTAAACCTACAAAATTCTCAAAACAGCCCTTAACTAAATCCACAATTTACATGGAACATTATTCAAAATTTTACACAGAAAAGCTACAATAAATAAGTAAGAGTTTTTATCACTTTTTCGGGGAAAGAGTGTGTGAAATTAAAGCCATAGATATACTTTCCTCTTAGTTACCATAGACACCAGCGATTGTATAGATTCCCATTGAATCACTGATTACGTTATCTGGCACTACGCGGTGTTACATATTATTATCATACGGGTCATTGACCTGGAAAGTAGCGCATTGTCATACTCCTAGAAGCTCTACTATGTAAATGCACAGAGGTAAGTAAATAAGTCAATTTCATAAACCAGTGAATTCAACTTGATTTGTTTTCAGTTTGTTTCTCTTATTTAAAAATGATCGAAAGAATTTTCTGTGACAAGACGTTTTTTTTTTACATTTATTTTTATACTTCTATGTTACAGCAGTTTTTTAAATCGTGATTACAAAGCTACTATTTTAATGTTTCTGTATTATTCCAGGTTTTATTTATCATTCTGAATGCACGTTTTTCTGTGACAAATAAATCCATTTTCCTCTCTTTGTTTAATCTAATCTCGATCTATATGTCCAAAAAAAATCTCCTATTTACCAACTTATTTTTCATAATGAACGTAGCTGAAATGAGATCGAATTTGAGTTTAACATTTTTAAATATTCAAATTTGCCTTCCGATGGGCAATGGGCGCAGTGCTACGAGATAAAACAAAAAATATGTTTCTGTAATTTAACACAATGTTTGGTGACAAAACATCTTGCTCATTACCAAGTATTTTTTACTAAGCATTTATTGCTCACTATGTGAAAAGGTACTTTAGTGAAGAACAGAGCACGACATGGTAGGTTAGTAATTTCCAACTTGCTTATAATATAGCAATTTAAATTCAGTTACACATGACGTGTTTTGTTTTACATTCCTCCAACATCGCTCTCTGTGCTTTATAAATTATAGGATTCTTAATGAAAGTTATTAAAATGCTGCACAATGCTACACAATATGTTAGTTAACTACCCCCGTGTCTGTGTCCCGAACTACCATCATGAGATCTGGAGGCCAAAGCCCTCGCCCACGCGTGGCAGTGGCGAGAGGAGGCAAAACGGCGGGGCATAACTCCACTGCCGCGAGAAATCGCGGTACAACGAACAGAGCTCTAGGAACTCATGGCGACATGTAGAGTGTGACTATCGCAACCCGGCGCTAGGCACGCCACAATAGAGGCAGTAAGCCTCTCTTTGAGAAGTGAGAATTGACTAGAGAGGTACCATAGCACCCTCACCTTCCGCCTGACGCAGGTCCTCACCGGACACGGCTGTTTAGGGAGATTTCTGTGTGGATAAGGCAGTAAGAAAGGCCAGGGTATCACCACGGTAGGGATCGCCCTGACGACACGGTGGAGCATACGGTGGAGGTCTGCCCGGCTTGTGTGGAGCACCACCGTGTCCTCGTGGCGCCAATCGGCAGAGATCTCTCGCGTTCCTGGTCCGTCCTGGCTATGGTCCGGAGCGAGAGTACATGGCAGGCCGACCTCCTTCTGCGAAGCAGTGATGCTGTCAAAGGAGGAGGCGGCGCGTGAGGGAGTGGAAATCTAACTTTCTGTTTTTAAAATTTGTGCACCGTTATGAAAACCAACAGTTTTTTTTTTATTTGTTTTTGGTAAGTCTGTCTTGAAGGAAAGTCAATTAATCATGGACATGTGGAAAAATTGTTCTTACGCTTATAAAGTTCTATCTACATTCAGCTATTATGCCGTGAGGGAAGTTGCTCTATGTATATATTTATATCTTAATACGGAACGCCATAAACAGCAATTATGCCAATGAAGCAAACAAATACTTTATACGCTGTTTTTCATCCATTTATGAAAACATGTCATGTAGCAAGATCTAGTTATTTGTTCGACAGACCTTAAATTTATTAAGTAATTAATTAGTCAATTAGTGTTTGCCGAATATCAGGCAGAACTACTTCTACCATTCCAAAATAAACAAAAGTATTCAAACAATTTAATTAAAGAGAAACACGTTCAACTAAAGAAAAGCTCATATAATTGTGCATGCAGGTAGTATTGTACAGCAACTGTTTGAAACAACACTCAAAAGCAAACAGAATATGATACAATTACATACATAGCTTCCAACTTGCATTCCCTTAGTGTTTGTGTAATAATGATGTTGCGGGTAATTTGTTGTTTTTGCCATATTGTATACAAAAACACCGGAACTTCAGTACAGTATCCAATAATATTTCTTTTGTACACAAATCTTACATAGACAACTAAATAAAGACCCCTGTCTCTATTTGGTTGAGAGAATTAATAGTTCAAATCGTTTCGTTATAAAAGGCCACTTTTGACTTATTTTTGAAACGTTATAACTAGTGCTTACCTGATGGTAAGCTGTGATGCAATCATTGATGGAAAGGCGAACTAGTTTATTAAGAGCCTATTCACTCGATCCTCGAAGCCACCTAAATTTTAATCACACGGGAAGCCTGATGAAGGCAAATTGTTACAGTCCTTCGATGTACGTGATAGACGAGGCATAACGCCTCCGCCATCGTCTGGATCGAAGAGTTAAACTTGTAGTCAATTTGGTGAAGCTCTGTGTAAATGTTTGCGCTTGATTAGTAAGTTTTACAAAAAAATATTAATAAAAAATTCTTCCACGCAACATCAGATAAGATGACGACGGTAACAAGTATAGTACATATACATTTAGTCAGTTACATAATTTAGTTAAAGACCTATCTATAACTCTTACTTTACGAGAAATGCAGCCGAAGGATATAAATCCTTCCTATCTTAATATCAGCTCCAAAATACACTCAAATAAATCCACAATTTTCTATATGATTCGTCTGTTTAAACCTAACCTAAATCTGTATGAGCGTACTCTAGAGCATTGTGGATGGAGAAACAATATAGCCGCTGTTTACAAACCGCCGGCTTATTTTGTGTGATCCGCCCTGTGTCTAACACAATACTTTACTGTGGAAACAGTGACGTCAGTTGCAGGAGCGGGCTTCACATGGCTGCATGTGTTATTTTGAATATGGGAAGATATTACTCTGTTTTACTTAAGAAGTCGGAGAAAAGAAAAGATAGGTAGTGGCCATGGAGTTTTTGCCTTTTCTTCTTCACAGCATACCTGTGATGGTTGGTTGTTTGCTACCTACTATGGAATATCAATTTACAAGGTTAACAAAAATATTTCACGCCTAGGATTCAAAAGACTGTCCTTTGAACAGCCATTATATTTATAACCGACTTCAAAAAAAAAGGAGGTAATAAATTCGACCCGTATGTATGTGAGCCAAATTTCAAGTGTATGTATGTTTTTATGTTTGTGCGTGCATATTTCCGGAACTGCAAGTCCGATTTAAGTAATTCTCTTTTTGTAGTATTGTTCAACTTAAGGAATACTGTAACTTTCATCAAAATCGGTTCAGTAGTTTTTGAGATAGGGATTTTTTTCGTACTGATGAGAACTTATTCTAACGTGGGTTATGGCTGCCACTTGTTATGAGGTGAAAAATGTAATTTTCGAATTTCGTCTAAGACACTCTTCTTTTAACTCACTCAAACTTGTGTCTCGAGGTTTCTGTTGTTTAGCTCGCCACCGACTTCTAGAGCCATGACAAAAGTACAATTATTTTTTCCTATTAAGTGTTTTTTTTTGAAGTCGATGTCTTTTTTTTCTGTAAAAAGTTTTTTTCTTATATTTCTAATACAAATTGATGCAGCTGGCATCGTTAATAAGACAGGTACTGATATCTGGGATATTGTAAGGTACTGCAAATACAAGATGGCTTGATTAGGCATACAAAAAATAATGTAACAACGAAATACATAAATAAAAAAACAACATTTTTTAAAGAAGTGGCAACTTATTAGAACCAGTATTTTAATAATAATACCAACCGGTGTAATATGGCAACAAAGAACGGAATACATAAAATTGCGGGCGCAAGCGTAATCCCTGTATCTTGGCTGAAAATAGGAAAAGAACCCTCCTGATTCACGCGAAACTGGGAATGAATTTATTTAGCCACGGTAAAATTAAATACAAATATATTCATAATGCACTCTGAATGTAAGCGGGTTTCGCTGTTCCTGAAATTTATAAGACCGGTTTATTGTGGGAGTGTGCATGATCGCACAACTCGTGAAAAAAGGAGTTTGGAAGCGACAATTAAATTGTTCGTTTGAAGTGTCCGATAACCCTGTTTTGATCGAATTTTAAAAAGAGAATTCATTTAAATAAATTTCAGCAAATTTATTAAAAACAATTTCGATACTATCTTACTTTGACGTTGCAATTTATATATAGTAGTAATCTCAAGGATTACTATTATGATTAATTACTTAGTTGATTATTAATATCTAGTAATGTTTATTAACAATAAGTTATTAATAATAAGACGCACATGATTACAGCAAATACTACTTTGTTCTGATATCGACATCGGTTGACTGTCGGTCTCCATGGCGCAGCGGTCAACACGCCTGCCTGCGACGTGGAGGCCCCGGGTTCGATCCCCGGCCAGGTCATGATGGGAAACTATCTTTTCCTAATTGTCCTGGGTCTTGGATGTTTATCTATATATGTATCTATTATAAAATATAGTATCGTTGAGTTAGTATCCCATAACACAAGTCTCGAACTTACTTTGGGGCTAGCTCAATCTGTGGGATTTTAAAAAGAAAAAAAAAATAACCAACATTTATTTTAAAAATGAACAAGAAACAATCAATCAACATATCTTCAAATACATATGTTATTGTTTCAACTACTTATAATGAAAGACCCACGACCTACAACTTGTAAATCTCGACCGTTACCGCTGGGCCACAACTGTTCTCACTATTTCTCGTTACTGAAATGGAAGTTTAAGCAGGAATGGAGAATTCAATATTGTATGTGATGTATTTTTGGAAAAAAAAATGTTCTAATAAAGTTGAAGTGAGTTTACAGTTCCTGGTACGGAATCGATTAATATGTGAGATTACTTTTTTTTAGGCTTTCATTTAGGTAATAAGTCTTTACTTATTAGCATTTCCATTTTAATGATTTTTCTTTGCTTTGCTTGTATTTTGACGTGGCTAGCTGGCTTAAGGTAAATCATTTCATTGTTGTAGTATTTTCTTGTGTTCATTACTATACGTAGTATTGTATAAAGACATGTTTTTTTTTTTTTTAAAAACAGACAGCTGTGCTGCTGGGGAGTTTGTTCCGCCAGTTTTTCCCAGCGAAAGCACTAGGAAGTGGCGAATGGCGGGCGTTTTGGGGGGGCTGTCTTATGTAATATTGAGGTTCTAAAGCTTAGCCTAATTTTTAACCGACTTCAAAAAGGAGGAGGTTACTCAATTCGACCGTATATATGCTTTTTTTTATGTTTGTTCGCGCATAACTTCGTCGTTTATGAACCGATTTTGAAAATTCTTTTTCTGTTGGAAAGAAGACGTTCCCAAGGTGGTCCCATTATAAGGATATCAGGGTTTGATGGTGGAAGACCAGAGAAAACAAGGGGAACTTTCAAAAGTTGCAGGGGCGACTAGTGCATTTCTTAGCATTTTCATTAAGTATTATAAAGCACTACAATTTAATAAAGGTCTGGAGTAGATCTGATGACGGAGCCGGGAGACAGTCGAAGGAACTCCTCAACAATTCACAGCAGCTGCCTTGTGTTTGGGCTCGATTAATTTGTATTGATAAGAACTTTGCACCTAGATGGGTTGTGACTGTCATAAGAGCTCTGATGATGAAGGCAAAGGCCAGTTCCAGGAACTCCTCAACGGTTTACAGTAGCTACTTTGTGGTTGGACTTCATTCATTTATATTGATGAGACCTTTGCACCCATTGGGTTAAAATAATGGTCTGCAGTAAATTTGATGATGAAGATCATAGGCAGTTGAGGGAATACCTACTTACGGGTAAAAATTGAAGTAAACAAAATTACGTCGTTTCCCAACTAAATTTGCGTCAGCTTCCAGTCTGACCGGACGCAACTGAATACATAGTACTTTTAACAACTAAAAAGTGTAAAATAAAAACTTTTTTACAAAAAAATAACCGACTTCCAAAAACCACTACAAAGTGAAAAATAACTAATTTCGGAAGTCGGTGTCAAAAAAGAATATACAAAACCACCGACTTCCGAAATTAGTTATTTTTCACTTTGTAGTGGTGTTTGGAAGTCGGTTATTTTTTTGTAAAAAAGTTTTTTAATGAATGACTTTTGATTTTCTTCAATTTTGTTCAGGCTCACTTAAACACAGGGATATTATTCACAGGGAGATTTTGGTTGACTAATTGAGATTGTCTAAGGTATTAAGTTCCCCTTTGTGTTTTAGGGGTTGTGACTTTCTAAGTCACCACCCCTAAAACAACTTAATTTACGAGAAACATATACGTTTGTACAAATAAAACTAGTCTTTCACTGAAACTATATTTTACTTTCACTTTACCCTAATACAATATTATGAGAAATATCAGAAGGATTACAAGTGTACGACCATACTGGGTCTCCGGAACCGACTGGCGTGGCTCGCCGCTGTTCGGCTCGCCCGCCGGACTAATTACCTGCGTATGCGTTCCGCACGTCCCTACAGTGTCTTATTGAGTACGAGAATGTTTTTTTTTTCTTTTTGAGTATTACTCATAAGAAAGTAGATAATTATAGTTAATTGTAGAATCCAAATTTCCTGGAACATTCACATAAAATTCATAGAAAACCCATAAAAGCCTTCTGAAATGAAAACATATTTTCATCAAATTCTTTATAGCAGATCAAGGTGTTTACAAGACAAATCTGTTCATCTCGTATGCGTGTCGGTGACCGTCTGGAGGCGACGCGGCGCGACGCTACACTATGTAAGTACGTACCGTGCGGCATCTGCATTATACATGAGGTATTTTGGAAGAGATAGCTTGTATTTAGGTAGTGGTCTTTGAGAGATTTTTGCAAGATTCATGTTATTACACTTGCAATGACTTGCTGCGCTACGTCTTGCTTGTTCGATTGCCGCACAGAACAAATATTGGTATGACCTTACAGGTAGTGCCTTCGGATCTGGCTGTTTGTGTAATATGTGAGTTTAAATACTTTTAAATGCACCCACGATACAGGAATAATTATTAGTGTAGGATTAAAAAAAAACATATTGTAAGCCCATAATTATGTTCTCTTATAATAGTGGGGGTGGGGGTTTATGTAAATTATATCTTTATTATATATATTATATTGATAATTCTATTTTTTTTATTTTATTTCTATAAACAGTTTGACATTGATAAAATGTCAGGTTGTGTTTTGTTCAGAATAAGCATCTGAATCGATTACAATATTATTTCTCAATGTCATATTTTCCCCAAATACATTTAGAAATTGTTGCAGTGTGGATACGATAGATAATAGTACTTGCACCCTTATCCCTTAGCCCTTATCGTTTATCGTTTCTCGTTTATCATTTATCATTTCTCAATTATCATTTATCATTTACCATTTAACATGTATTTCATGTAAAGCCGTATCATGTATTATTTATAATTTTTTACTAATGATTGTCTGCCTAGTCTTTTCTCGAGTATTTCGGCTCGGCTATCAGTCAAACCGGATGCGGCCTAAAAAAGAACATTACATGTCTAGATTTAACCCCAAAAATCCATTTATAGTGTAAAACGGTGTGTAGGTATTAGTAAAACTGTTTCCAAACAAGTCATACACTTCACGCGGTGTGTGATCGTGAACAGTTAGGAATGCAAAAAAAATTGTCGGTTTAGTAACAGGGTGACTCGATACGTAATTTTTCTTTTTTCATATAAACCAAAAATGCACGCCACACTTTTTAGAGAGCAGTGACGTCACCAGCCACCACTCCTGATCTTTGATGCCTTTTATGTTTGTAAATTTTTATTGATTTGATAAAATAAAATATACGTATCCAATATTTTTCTATAAACTGAATGACGGACTATATAGAATCAATTTTTTCTTACCCAGGAAAAATCCCTATTATAAACATTGTGACATGTTAGAGTGTAATTCGTTGCAACAATTATTGGTAACTTGGCCATAGTTACCAATCTCAGCGGAGACTAAGAAGTACGTAGGAGATACATATGAGTATAGTGTAAAAGTATGTGCGCTAACACACCTGTGGTACACTCAATCTTTCCTCACTCTCCTCACTCCCATAGTTAGGTTAAACGGCAGTCCGATACGACCGGGGTGAAATCGCAGTACCATCGGCTAAGAAACAAGCAATAAGAGATAATTTTAGCAAATGTCACTATTGTAATTCTTTTTTTGAATTAAAAATGCGCAGAACAATCTCAACGGGAAGCTCCACTTTCATCCAAAAAATATCTCGACGTAATGAAACGATATTTTAATTCCTCTGGTATTTATGATTACACAAAACAGAATTTCCTGACAGCAGGGATTAGCATTATCTTAACCTAAGCCTGGCTTTAAGGAATTCTATCTACTCACTTTATATTTGCCTATATCGATTATAACTGAGCCGGTGCTTTACCTCGTTTCTAAATCAGTTGTTGCATAATTGAAACAAGAAACATAACAGGTAAATTATAATAATAATAATAATAATAATAATAATAATTTATTTCCAAAAAGCTTATTACTATTACACATGACATGCGGCAACAATTTCAATCAAAATATGAGAGTTTAGCGTCTGTAGCCGAACTAGGCATAGCCTGTATTTCGGCTATCAGCACCATTCCCCTCGTGAACTACAACAAGAATGTGCCAGTCAAAAGGCATATACAATTACATTAGTGCTGTGTAAATACAGAATAATAAAGAACAATAAAATAATAATAATTGATTAAAATGATAAAGAAATACAAAATTATAATTTTTGAGTAATTTAGAAATTAATTTGAAAAAAAAAAATAATTAGTTTGAAAAAAAAAATAATAATTAATTTGAAAAAAAAATAATAATAATTTGAATACATCGATTAAATGGAATAAGTTGATTACATGCATATATATGTTTTTTATTGCATGGCTGTGTGAGTGGCTTATGATAATGTGTGTGTATGTGTGTTTGAGTAAATATGCAGTGACATGTGGATATGAGTGTGAATGTGAGTGATGAGCGTGTTGGTGAGCTGTGTAGTAGTTTTATCTTTGTTTTCTGAGCTCTTCTCTGAACAGTATTCCTAAAGAGGTACGTATATTAATTGTTCCGTCTCCTCGTAGTTTAAATTCTGTAAGAATTGGGATACTTTAATTTTGCATTGTTTTGTAGTCAATGTGTATATATTTATTGATTTGTTAATTTTATTGTAAAGGAAAGGGCCTAGAAATCTTAGAAATCTTTTACCAAAGGTTGTTTTAAAAGTACCTAAGTAGTCGCATACATGATGTTTACGCCGTTTCTGTAGTAACACCGGGTTGTAGGGCTGTTTTTTATGTTCATTTAGGATAGTTTTAAGTATGTATAGTTGTCTTACAGTCAAAACCCCGCACAACTGGAACAGTGTGCAAGTGGGAAAGCGCATTGGCTTGAATGTGCTTACCTTGAGTATAGCTCGCTGAGCGACCTCAGCTGACTTTAAGGTGGTTTTGCAGATACCTCCCCAGGAGGAGAGGCAATAGGTAAGGAGCGACTGACAAAGGGCCTGATATATTCGCTTCAGCAGCGGAGGGTCTGCAACATGACGTAGATTTTTAAACACGTATATTAATTTACGCACTCTATTACAAAGAATTTTGACATGTTCTTTAAAATTTAGATTTTGGTCTAAAGTGATACCAAGGTACTTCAAAGTGGAAACGCGTTCTAAAGGTGAACATGAGCAACTATCCGCAGAATTGCAACCATGAGAAACAATTCTTAGGTCATCGCGAATACCCACCGCCTGTCTAATGCTGAAACAAATATACTTGGTTTTGTCCACATTCAAAGTAAGCACATTTTTCTGCAGCCATCGCTTAGTCATATCAAAACCATCCTGTGCGTCAGCGAAAACCTCCTCCCAACTATCACCCGCAAACACCAACGCGGTGTCATCCGCGAAAGAGATAATTTCACCTTTAGTGAGTTTAATAGAAGTAAGCGTATTTATGTACACAAGGAAAAGGGTGGGCCCCAATATACTTCCCTGTGGCACACCATGTGTAACTGGAAGGTAAGTGCTTTTGTATTTGCCCACTCGTACACACTGGGTTCGCCCAGAGAGGTAACTTTTGAAGAGTTCCAGCTGGGCGCCCCTGATGCCCAGAACTTCTAATTTTTTGAGTAAGAGTGAGATAGAAATCGTATCAAATGCCTTTGCCAGGTCAAGAAAAATAGAAAGACATTTTTTCCCTTTATCCAAGTTAGAGCTAAGAAAATCAACTAATTTATTTACTGCCTGTTCTGTAGATTTTCCGTGCCTAAACCCGAATTGGTTCACTGAAAGCAGATTATTTTTTTCAAGATATTTTACTAGACGGTTGTTAATGATTTTCTCTAGAATTTTAGAAATTGCTGGTAGTATAGATATGGGCCTGTAGTTATTTATACGACTCTTGTCTCCACTCTTATAGATCGGGCAGATTTCTGATCGCTTTAAGGAACAAGGAAACACTCCAGTTCTTAAACAATCATTGAAGATTTTATTCAGGGGGTGTACAAGGATGTGTCTATGTTGTTTCAAAAAGCCACTGCTGATACTATCCCATCCCGGTGCACTATCTTTTTTCAGGCCCATGATAAGATGTCCAATCTCGTCATGGTCTGTCTCAATTAAGACGAAAGAATTGGGGACATTTAGTGTTTCGTCTTGAACGTTACATAATAAAGGTTCGGAAAGAATATTTTGTTGACTAATTTTGTTAGCCAGTGACCTACCCACATTTATGAAATAACTGTTTGCTTCATGGAGTGATTGATCTGGAGATGATGATAGAGTTAGGAGATCTTCATGGTGTTGTTTTGTTTTTGTTGTGTGTGTAATGTTTTTGATGACTTTCCATAACTTTTTATTGTCATTCTGCGCTTCAATGATTTGATTTTTTTCATGCGCTCTTTTTAACCTTCGCAACAGAGAATTACAGAAATTTCTATAACGTTTGTAGGTAATCTTTAAGACTTCATTATCTGGATCGCTGTTTGCCTTTTTGTGTAGTTGGTCTCTGTTTTGCATGCAACGTAATAGTCCTGGAGTTATCCAGGGCTTAATGATTTTTTGGCGTCTAGAGAGTGTTACGACTTTTGTGTTCTTTTCTATTAGTTTTTGTAAGCATTGTGTTAGATAATTTAGAGCAGTATTAGGGTTTTCTGATTGATAAATGGGATCAAAGTTAATATCTGAAATATCTTGTGCTAATGTTTTGACGTCAATGATGGCCTTTGTTGTAGTTGCATGTTGTCGTGGTTTTTTTAAATTTAAGCAAAATAAAACGGGATAATGATCTGTGAGTGTTGCATTAGGGACTATAGTTTTGGAGGAGGCCCTAGTTTTTATGAGCACATGGTCTAAGCATGTTTGGTGTGCGCTGCGTGTTACCA
Source organism: Sesamia nonagrioides (assembly GCA_017933935.1). Taxonomy (NCBI): domain Eukaryota; kingdom Metazoa; phylum Arthropoda; class Insecta; order Lepidoptera; family Noctuidae; genus Sesamia; species Sesamia nonagrioides. Next base: position 11,060 of record JADWQK010000642.1, on the reverse strand, counting down.
AGGTGTGTGCTGGCAGCAGGCCGTGCGAAGCAGCTAAGGTTAGATAGCGTTCCCCTTCCGATTTAATTTTGATGGAATTTATTGCCAGATTCATGTCTCCTATAACAACAATGTGCTCAAATGAAGACACGGTCTGCAGAATATTATCCAACGACAAGAGGAAAGGCTCTATTTTAATGTAGGAAGGCGATCTGTATAGGGCCAAAATTGCAATTTGTTTTCCAACGGTGGCTAGTAGGCAATTACTTTCATGGTATGTAGGTTCAATTATAGTAAGATTAATGTTTTCCTTATAGTATATTACTATTCCGTCATTTTGTATTGGATTTATATTTGTTGCTACATGAGAATAACCAGATAGGTGAGGGATTGCTGTTTCACTTTTTAGCCAACACTCTGTTAAGACTAGTACATCGCATTTAAGTCTAAGTCTTTGTAGTAAAACCTCTAACCCTGACAGATTTCGGTTTATGCTTCGTATATTTTGTGTCAAGATAATTAGGTTGTCCGTAGAAGAAGTAATGATATTTTGACACTCCTCTATGTCTGCGAATTGTGAGTGTGAAACGGATAACTGGTCAATATTTTCAGATAACTCTGTTACTTGATCGAATGATAAATACGAGAGTAGATATAGGCGGAAATTGTGTTAAAGGTAAGTATACCGATTAAAGATAGAGCTTGTACGCAGAAGGATAAAGAGTGGATGTGATTATGTTTTAGGTGTAGACTATTAGAGAATGTAATTTGATGGGTAAATGAGTTGTGTGATAAAGATATGTTTGAAAGATAGGTGGTGTTTATACATGAAAAGGTGTGCAATTGGGTTATGGTTATGACTATAGAATGTGTTAATAGTTTTGTGTGGACGTTGAGTTGTGCATTGTAAGTGTAGAAATAACATAAAAAATTATACATAAAATTAAGATTAACATGCAATCCTAAGGTTAAAATAACAAGAGATGAATTGCATATTAGAACCAAATTTAGTCACAGCGGTTTAACATTATTGCGTAGTTTTACTAAGTCCGCTTCGTTGTTTATACGGATCTGTGAGGAGTTTTCATTGTTTTTTAGGTAAACAAAGCCGTTTTCTGTCCAGCAAAAACTGTAACCATGGCTTTTCCGGAATTGACGGGCTAAGTAATACAGTTTCTGGGTTTTAAGAGTGAGTGCCTCTGATATGTATATCGGTTTGTGACCATAACTTGGGTCCAAATGGGTCGTGTTTAGTTTTTCGCCTTTTTGTTTAATTTTGTTGAAGTTTTTAACAGATTTTAGGACCTTTTCTTTCACGAGTACCGTGGTGAACTCGACTACAATGGGGTCTGAAGAATCTTTTGATTTCAACCTGTAAATATCTTTTATATTATTAGTGTTTATATCTACTTTCAATGTTTCACCCAATTTAGCAATCTCTGCAACAAGTGTTTCTTTTGTTTCTCCATTTTTTTTTGGTATGTTTCGAATTTCTACCCCAGCTCCACGAACTTTCCGTTCTAATGTTTCCAGTTTATCCTCCAGATCTTTAATAATTAATTTGTCTGACTGTCTTTCTTTCTCAAGATAAGCTATTTTCGATAAAAACTCGTCATATTTGTTTGACATTAAGTCTATACTTGTTTGCAAGTTTTGAAAACGCTTTTCTTGTTCATTGGAGAACGAAGAGAACATATTTTTAATTATTTGTAATAGGTCAGATTGTTCGCCGTCATATTTACGCTTTTTTCTTTCCGTTACATTTGCCGCCAGGGTACGAACAAGAGGTTCTGAATCACGGTGTAGTAGCGTTGACGCACTTTGTTCCTTTGACGGCGCAAGTATTACTGCACTATAAGTGCTTTGCGTAGACGGTGACGGAACAGGTGAAACTGGTGGAGTACGTTTCAGCGGCATGTTTCCCGTTGTGTAGTTCCAGGGCAAGTTGATGCTAATAATTTAATTTTCCCAAAATTGGTAGAATAAATTCCAGGCTAGCAACACTATGTAGATTATAATGCACAAAATAGTATTCACTGTGGAACTGGAACGTTTTGTTAAGTTCCGCTACTCACAGATAGAGGGCGGTAGGTTGGTGCACGATGTTAATTATGTGACATTGTATTATATTTTGACTGGAACGCGATCCTAGTTTGACCAATGGCGGCAATGTTAGTGACTTATTTTAAAATTTAACGTTCACCAATATTGACCAATTTATTAATAAGCACTATTAACCGTTATAAAGGCTTCGTTTAATTGTAACTAGCTTAGAAGAGCTGAAATTGGTTCACGTATTGGCTTTTTAGTCACTGTTTTGTTGTTATTGTCGCTTTTGTAAACAAACACCAAGTCGACACTTTTTGGAACTTTTTTCAACACAATGGAAACTTTTTATGCTGCAAACAGTATCACTTATTATTTAAACCACAGTGATACTTTCTGTGTGCTTTTTACAAGTTTTCCACACTTAAACAAATATTATACAATTAATCAGCACAGACTAGTATTGTTCACGGTTGACAGCTGTCAAGAACAATCAAAAATTACTGATCATTTTTATCTTCTGGAAATAACAGGAAGATAAATAATGAGACCTATCTCATTTATTATTTTCCTGTAATGCATTAACCACAAATCAAAAGAAGATTTGTGCTTAACGATCAGTTTAAATAGGCCCCCATTTCACTGGGGGATCTAGTAGATCGCATGTGATCGGTTTTTGGTAGAAGCCTAATGAAACAGTGGAATTGAAAGAAAAAGGGAAAAAAAAAGAAAACACATTTGCGGCAAACATAACGCATAAAAAATATATGTATGACAAATAAAGTGTATGAACACGTCCACGCAAAGCAAATAAAATCAAATGTATGATCACACACGTTTTCTAAAATGCAGATACATAATATAAAAAAAATCAGCCCGATTATAGGACGCGCACAAAGATGACCTACTTAGTGCTCTTATACTGTGAATGTTAAAACACACGACTAGCCATCCAATAGTTAACTTCTCTCTCACATTTACCTATTGTATATTGTACGTATTCAAACCCCTTTGTTCCGGGCTCTAACATCAAAATATATCGCATAACGAGACATCAAACGATCGTTAATTAGCCCCCATATAATATTGCCTATTGTAGTGAACTCTCGTGTCTAAAGGTATTGGAAAGCCGAAAGGATATGTATCGTAGTATTCTCGCCACTACTCGTACCTTTGGATCATTTTGACGTGCGTTCCTGCAATTATTGATTCAGTTATAGCATTCGTATTTTATTTAAAGTTTATATAAAAATAATATATATACAATAGCTATAGAAGAATAATAAATATAGGTATTGGGCGGTAGCGCTCGAACTATAGCCATGAATGTTTTTATAAATTAAAATTAAATCATTTATTTCAAGTAAACCAATTACAAACATTTTTGAATGGTCAAACGGCCGAGCAGTCAGAAAACTGAAGGTAGTTACCACTTCCTAGCTACTAGCTACCCATTCCAAAAAGTAGGTACCTGTAGAGAAGAACAGGTAATAATCTTCACAGACACTCTTTTAAATCATACATGATATTATTATAAATTATTTGGTTATAAAAAAGCCAGAAAGGTCATGGCCGTCCGACTAGTTCAGGGATACCGCACGATCTCCGCTGAAGCGGGAGCCTTCTTGCCGGATTCCCGCCATATGATCTGATATGATCTGGAGACCAAAGTCCTCGCCCACACGTGGGAGTGGCAAGAGGAGATAAAACACCGGGGCATAACTTCGATACTGCGAGAAATTCCGGTCTCTTTGAGGAATGGCTAGAGAGACGCCACAACGCCCTCACCTTCCACCTGATCCAGGTCCTCACCGGAGGCGGCTGTTTCGGAAGTTTCCTATAACAGATAAGGCGACCGGAAACGCTAGGGTTTCACCACTCTGAGGATCGCCCTGAGCACAAGGCGGTGCTCCGCCCAAGCAGGGCAGACCGCCTTTTCCTCGTGGTGGCGATCGGCCCTAGTCCAAATCATGGCCCGGAGCGAAAAGGCATAGCAAGCCGTCACCTCCTTCTGCGAAGCAGTGATGCTTGCAAAGGAAGAGGCGGAGCGCATTAGGTAGCTGGAATATTAGCACCCTGGTTGCGAGACAGGGCCCGGGGCGACGATTTGTTATTTTTTTAGTGCTTGACGACTTGACAATGATGCAATCATTGATGGTAAGGCGCACTAGTTTATTATGAGCTTTTTGTTCCACGCACGCCTTAAAGAGACATCAGCACATCATGACGGGGTCCACGATGTCTGCCAGGGCTGTGAACTGTAGGTTCTCCCCATGGGTAGAGAGGTCATTAAGCATTTCCTATCCGGAAAAATAGAAGGATACTTAACGTCAAAATTGTTTGTACTAAATATCTATTCTCTGGTCACTGTAACTACAGTCATCCTACAAGTCAATCTACTTTTTCTAAATATTATGTAGTAAATTACTCTAACAATATTTTGGTACTTGCTCGTCTTTGTTACTCATTTTCATATTGTACCATTATTTTCCGTTGGAGGGTGGAAATAAGATTCATTATCCGTCGCGACTGTAGGTACTTGCTAAGTATAACACCGGAGTTTTTCAAAGTATCTCGTAAGTAATTTATTTTGTCATCTTTCGAGGTTAATGATTCAATTTAGTATGCAAAGTATCTAAACTCCGTGTAAAAACACTACATAAGTTTTTTTTCTTAGGCTAACTAAAGTCTTGATGTGACTAGTTTTCAAAAGTGCGGTTGTTACGCTTGAGATCCTGCCTGCATGTCTACCTGCCTTATCGATAAAAAATGAAATTAAATGTACCTACGGACGAGAGCAGGTCATGCTACCCGAAACTGACAAATATTCCCAATGATTGCGACTAGTTGGGATCATTTGGGATCGTTTGGACCGCCCATTGGTCCGTTCGATCCAAATGATCCCAACTAGTCGCAATCATTTGACAAAAATGTGTACGCTGATTAGGTTGTGGTTATGTTTGACACTGACAGCACTTGAATTTGATTACGAAGTTCTGATCGTGTTTCATAGGTTTAGACGACAGCACATCAACAGAATTTTATAGATAAGGCATTAATAGAAATTAAGTGATAAGGCAAAAGTTCGACCAAAATGCACATCTAGTTAACTTCAGTAAACAAACGACTGCATTATTTTACTGGTGCCCTTTTATTTCAAAAATAAAGATACAAAATTATATGAAAAAGTAAAAAAAAATAAATAGAAAGTTATGTACGAGGCCAAAATGATAAAGAAGAATCTTTTGACACATGGATCGAAACACATGCCGCCATTTTGTTATTACAATACAATATCACTGAAAAAACTGTTTAGTAAATACCGGTCTTTCAATGCTATCCAATCGCTAAAGTTCTGAAATGAACTCTAAAATGCTAAAATCCTTGAAGCTGTGTGTGAAGTATACACTTGAAAAGTGAAAATTCCACACAAATTCATGCAAAAAGGTCAGTTCATCCACCCAATTTAATTATCACACCAGCGCCAGTTATTTTTGAACAGCTCGCTGGAGATGCGGTCAGTGCCGTAAGCGTAATGTCTGCTGTAGACTCGTCTCATGTCTACATTTGCATAGACGTCGTCGTCTAAAATACACAATTTATAGCGCATCGCCAAAGCGCCACTTGTCACTGCGGTTAACTCCGTCTGTACCTCCCTACACTTACAGAGACAATTAATTTATTTAAACAAAATGATGGAGATTCCTATATAATATGTTAAAAAAAAACCCTGTCCGACCCGTAAGGATAATAAAGGTTAGGTAAACACATGACCAAATAACATATGAAATTTTACATAATCATCATAGTAACAATACTAGTGAATTTTGAAATAATTTCTTTTTCCCGCGAATTAATTCCAACTTCCCCAAAATTTGGTAATTTTTAAAAAGTGACAACATTATTTTTTACGGTATAATTCTGAGCGAATAGCAAAGCGACGGCGCGCCGCGCGCCCTGCCCCTCTTCGCCGGCGCCTGTATGGCCTACCGCACATGTTTTAAGTTACCTCTTTTTGCGAAATAATATTCATTTTTTTAGGGGGATTTTTTTAAGATTAGCCCGGTTTTGTAGGCTTTAGTAGAATCAGTTATCGATACCTAACAATACCTTCACGGATCGGACAGGGTTTTCTTTACATATTGTTTAATTGTATAGACTGGAAACGTCATTATTTTAGTGTCAATCCTACTAATATTATAAATTCATAAGTTTCTGAGAACGTATGTACATGTCTTCTTCTTTTTCAGCTTACAGAGGTTCACTGCTGGACAAAGGCCTCCCCAAGGCTTTTTTTTGAAGGATGTTTATTACTCTTTCATGCAAAAACTACTGGACAGACTTGGATAAAATTTGGCACACATAAGATTTATTACCAGGATTATCACAGGTATAGAATACTTTTCATTCCGATGTTCCCACGGTATCGAAACTTTTTTTTTAGAAATGTTTGGTAATCATTGGATAGTTGAAGTGGGCTGTCTAATACGACTAAACTTGTTCGATGTTTAAGATAAACATGGATGTAGAAGACGTCCTCGTCTCGCCGGAGATTCGTGTCAGTGTGAGTTCAGCTTTCTGGAAACGAGCTGCCAAGTGCCACCGACCACGCATTCAATAAAACAATTAAAAACACATAATTCAGTAAACTGTAATCAACATGACAGATACATTATAATTCATAACGTTACACTATACATTAGACTAGATACAAAACATACAAAATTTACAAACCATTACATACTATCTAACAAATAAGTCTTTTTTCAACGTTGCTTAGTTTTTACACTTAATATTCAACAACATTGCATTTAATTTTATCTTATATCTACACGATGGAATAGATTTCTATAATATAATTACCTACTTAACTCATTGACAGTCATTATTATTAAACATAAAACTAATTAGGATTACATATAACCTACTTTGTCCTCCTCGTCCTGCCAATTTAAAATTAGTACTAACTTTTCAACTTTATTATTTAATTCTCAATAAAATAAATATAAAAGTGAATTCACAGCCACGACGTGAATCCTTCAGGTACTTTGGTCACAGGCAAATCATATTAAAGTCTATAAATGACCACTGGACCACAGCATATAAAACTTTGTCGTTTCATTCCTGTTTTCTACCTATGAAAGTTAGTATACCATTCATAGAAATACACTGGACCAATCTTTGTTCTCATTATAGCGTTCCTATAACAGTACTCAATATAAACAACTTTTTTCCTTAACAAGGCAGAACTTCCAGTTATATTCTAGGTAAGTATTATTCATATCTTTCTTATTCTTTCAATATTTTCCCAAACAAACAGCATACTTATTATCTTGAACACTTTGTCGATTTGGCTCTTCTTATGACTAAACTTCTGCTTTTCCGGGCATAAGAGTGCAAAGCACTTGAGAGTATTTCCAAATACATAATATTTTATTTCCACCTATAATCAGTGCCTACGTTTGTGGTTGTTCTTCGTCCACCTTCTTCTGCCTTCTTTCTTTCATTATTAAGTATAACATATCAGGGATCCATGTAACAAGGAGTATTACCAAGAGCATATTTTGCGCTGTTATGCATGTGATGTAGCTCCCAGAGTAATCTCTTATCCATCCGAGGAAATATCCAACTGGGGGTACCATGATACCCATTGTCAACATCCCAAGACCGACGGCAGCTGGCACTTGATCCATTCTGCAGTACTCGGATATCGCGATGTTCCTTGCAACGATGATCATACTCCTACCAACACCGTAGAGGCCGGACATTACGAGCAATACTTCAATATTGGTTTGATACGCCAAAACTGAAAATAAAATTTAATATTAGTTACTGAGTGGACTTATAGATACGGGGTATGACCGTTTAGGTGAACGTACTTATCGAAGATCAAATTCCAATCGATAATAGTTTTATCATAGACGTATAATTTTTCCATTATTCTTGTTCAGATCTTACGTGGTTAAGATATGTTAGAGTAGGTACTTGAAAAGATAAGTGGGTGACTTACTTTGTCTGATGACGATGAGCCACGTGCTTGTCATAATGAGCATCCATCTGGCTTTTATTTTGTATTTATCTTGGAAGATTGGCAGGATCAGACGTCCTGCTATATCTGCAGCAGCGACCGCTGACATACAGTTTGCGGTTTGCTGCTTATCCATCGACGCTGCATTCTGCAAAAATAATAATGTCTTCAATTAATGATGATGTATTAGCTGTACGAGTATTTATATACGTTTTGTGAACTGAATCATGAGACTTCATCATCTGAAGACTTTGGATTATGTAATGTTATACCTGATATGAAACCTGAATATAGTTTGTTCAGAACAAGAAACTGAATCGATTCAAATCATTTTTACACCATGTTATATTTTTTCCCAAATACATTTAGAAATTGTTGCAATTTGGTTACCGAGCGCACAACTCGGTTGGTACTAGGCGCGTGAGACAGGGAAACCCGCGCCGCGCCGGTGTGGGCGGGGGGCGGCGAGCGGTGCGTTGACCATATTTTTGTTGGGACAACCAGGTAACAAGCAACTTTGTGGTTTTTCATTATATCTTTTTGAAATTTTATACCTACATAGCTTCTTTACTTAAAAATACTGGATACGTGTTTCGGGTTCCACATATACAAAAAATAACTTATATAGATATATATGTGTCATCATCATCATCATCAACCTTTTTATCGTCCCACTGCTGGGCACAGGTCTCCTCTCATACAGAGAAGGATTGAGCGTAATCACCACGCTTGCTCAATGCGGGTTAGCGATTTCAGACTTAAAGTCCAGGTTTCCTCAAGATGTTTCCTTCACCTTCAGTCATTGGTGTCCAAGATATACTTAGAAAGTACATATAACTTTAGAAAAGTTACATTAGTACTTGCCTGACCTGGAATCGAACCCGCGCACTCATGCTTCAGGGGCTGAGGCATATATACATATTTATGTATATTTGACGTCCTCCGTGGCGCAGCGGTCAACACGCCCGCCTGCGACGTGGAAGCCTCGGGTTCGATCCCCGACCAGGTCATGATGGAAAACGATCTTTTCCTGATTGGCCTGGGTCTTGGATATTGGTCTATATATGTATCTATTTTAAATATTCTACAATAATATAATTTATATCGTTGAGTTAGTACCCCATAACACAAGTCTCGGACTTACTTTGAGGCTAGTTCAATCTGTGCGATTTGTCCGTATTTATTTATTTATTATATATTTTAACCTTGCTAGGAGAGCAGTGCTCACCCAGTGTTTGCTTAAATAGTGCAAACCTTTGTTTTGAGTAAATAAATATACATATTTTAATATTACTATGTACGAGTATATACTTTAGTTTATTTCTATTAGTGTTCCAGTTTCAGATATGATTCTCAGAAGTATGTAATCCATATATGTACTTATTTAATGTCTAAATAAAGTTCACAACGTGTGTATCATAAATTTAATGAAAACGGGGGAAGATATAGGTACACCAAAGTTATTATAAAATTTTAATTTAATTATTTTAATTTTAATCTAAAGTTGGTATTATTTTCTGAGGTGATAATGATATTGACGAGTAGATTAGATTTTATCTGCTTATATCATTTGTTTTGTGTCATCATTATCGGATATAGTACCAGGTTGTAAAATGATTCACAGCGATTATTGACACAGAGCATGACAGGCTGTGATCATCACAACCTTACTGAATGCACAGTAGATAGATAAAATGTAGATAAATATATAAATACTGATGAGACAGTACCTAATCAAATAAGAAGTACTTCATATCAGCTTTGTAATCGATCACTCCTAGAATCGGTGATATGCGAGCTTGCGTGGCGTTTATTATATGTGCCATTTCTGTATGTGATTAGGCCTTTGCTACATTTAAAAAACGTTGACCTATACTAGGAATTTCTCCTGTGTCGTGGATGTGTTTACAAACATATAAATTCACATACACAAACAGCAAGACCCAGAACAACTAATTTTAGGCCATACAAATATTTGTTCCGTGCGGGAATTGAACCCGCGGCACGCAGCACAGCAGTCGATCGTACGGCCACTGCGCCAATCGCGTCGATAAATATTATGAAAGTTATTTCGTAAAAAATGTTTACAATATAGGTTTCTGTCATTTTTATAAAAAGTACTATATCAATCTCAAAAATAATTGTAACTACGCAAATTACAGTATCCCCGTACAGTCAAAGCAAACCATAATGCCCGACCATAGAAGCATTAGGTCGTATCTATAGCTCGACCTTAGAAGCAGGTCGTAATATGTGTGGGTCGCGGGTTTTATACACACGACCCAATGCTTTTAAGGTCGAGCTAATACTTCTATGGTCCAGAATGAATGAAGTTACCGTTACGCTAGAGCATAGAATAAAGAGGGGAAGTAGGTTATCTGCGACCCAATCCGCGATTTAATTGCCTACTGTCTTAGGGTTGACGACTATCCGCGCTTCGTCGGTTACGGTTGTCGCCCAAACCGCTAACAAATATTTATAGACTAAGAGCTTATGTTTAAATTATTTGCTTAGTATTTAGTTTACATATACTAGTCGGTTTTTTTTTGTAATTTTTATTTTTAGTTTTGTACACATAAAGAACCATATTTATTTTTATTTTTAATTAATACAAATATAAATAATACAAACATAACATCTATTGAATCACACATTTAATACAAATTAGCTACAGAAAAATACCTACTTTCTTCGGTTTCGACTATTACGAAACGCGTTGTTATTAAACTTTAATGTGTAATATATCCGTATCCTTGTAAATAACTTTTAGAAATATAATTTGAAAAATATAAGTCTTTTATTTGTTCATAAATAGACATACCAACTTTGCAGTTTATGTGATCATTTTTTAAAAGCCAATGTGCCGAAAAGCCGTGACGCGCGAACCTCGTTCCGTGCTAGCCGCGACTAGCGCAGTCATAGGCACTCTAATATTGTGTTTAGGTGCGCGTGCGGCGACGCATAGATACTATGGCGCAAACATACAAGCCGCGCGCGGTCCGTTTGT